>CM064963.1:82635324-82722323 GCA_032847665.1 Solanum chilense
TATATATATATATATATATATGTATATATATATATGTATATATATGTATATATATATGTATATATATGTATAATATATAAATATATATATATATATATATATATTATACATATATATACATATATATATACATATATATATATATATATGTATATATATATGTATATATATGTATATATATATATATATATATATATATATATATATATATATATATATATATATATATATATATATATATATATATATATATATATATATATATATATATATATATATATATATATACACTTATATAATTTACGAATTAATTTTTTGTATAAACTCCCGTCACTACTTCTTCGTTGTCGGTCAATGAGACATACTGGGTACACGTGGTTTCGTACTCATACTACGCTTGTTGCACTCTTTGTGGTGCAGATTCGATTCCGAGTAGGAGCACATCTCGTGGAGCAAATTGAGTCTGGCTTGAAGTTCTTGGAGTTGTGGTGAGCTGCTTGGCTGTTCCGTGGCCCACACCTCCCTCTATTTTTACGTATTTTGTAATTCAGTATTCAGACAGGATATCCCTTAAGTTAGATTTGTCATTTTAGTTTCAGACTTGCATCGTATACTAGAAGCTCTTGTACTTGAGACACCAATTCTTGGGGTGATATATTTTAGCTTCCGCATTTCGTTCTTATAAGGAACTCAATGTTGGAGATTCTTGCTAAGTGTTAGTTTTTTTTTTTTTACTCATTTGTTGGTTTAGTTGGGTTAATATGTTGGGTTGGCTTACCTATTGGTTGGAAACATAGGTGCCATCACGACTTGAAAATTTGGGTCGTGACAGTTTTGCTACAAAATCATACCAAGAGCAAAATCAGAAATATACATGCGTAATTAACTAATTTCTACATAAAAGTAGTACCAACTAGGTAGCATAAGCCATGGGCATTTGGCGTCTCTTAGAATAATAATCAGTGAGACGTATTCCATCATGCAACTGAGCTGCCTCGTAGCTATTTAAAGCCGCCACTGGTGGTGTTGGAGCAATGATCATAACTTCTCTTTCAGTAGGGGGAATCATCCGGTAAACAAGAGATTCCGGTAAAACGTAGCGATAGTTGCAGCTCTGCTGTGGCTCCACGGTGATTTGAGATCTGTTAGTCCTCTTTTTATCAAAGTATTCATCAATTAGAGCAAAACCTTCCGACACTATTTTATTAAGATCTCTCTTTGGTGTCATTTTGATTATTTTTTTTTTGTTTATTTGTGTGATTGGAAATTAGACAAGAAGTGTAGGGTATAGTAATGTTTATGAAGAAACTTTGTGGTGGTGTTTTTTAATTCAAAGGCCGATGGGGTAATTTCCTTTATATAGAAAGAAAGGCTGGTTAAGTCTCTTGGGTTTCTTATAAAATTGCATTTATGGTCCTTTAATTTTAGGATAATGTATATTACTTCCTTTTTCTTTAGCTGAATAATTGAAGAACCAAATTGTAATGAGAAAGGAATTTTATATTTTACTTATTAAGAAATGGGAATAGCATTGACTGTCATCTTCTTCTTTCGGTGGAAGCATCTAACTAAGTCTAGTTTACTTAAATGAAACATCTTTAGAATTGGACCGTAAGTGGGCGGTTTAACAAACCCTTATCACTTCAAAAATCAAACTATATGCTGTGGAAAAAGATAAAAGTTTGATTTGTAAGAATATGTTGGTTCAAGAAATAAAAAGATATATATCTTTGGAAAAATCCATCATGAATATTCTCTTATCTATTTAGGGTGTGTCAAATTGACGGGTTAGGTTGAAATTGAAAATATTACAATAAATTAATATATATATTAAATTAGGTCTTGACCCGTCCAAGTTTACTTTGAACCAACTAAGTGAGAGAGACTTATAATTTTCCCTATTTTACTTACTAACAAACTTTAGTTTTACTTTATTGTTTAGTCACCTAACTAATACATGTTAGACTTATTTTAGCATGATTTTGTATTTTTTTAATTATGTTATTTTCAATATTACCTATTACTTTGCAATATTTGTTTCATTTTATGTGATTTAATTTTTTTTATTGACTATTTTAGTATTATCACACATGAAGGTTTTGGGTGCACTAGTACAAACATAGCTCAAATATAAGGTCTAAAGCTAAATTTAGAATAAAAATAGGCTAAGTGGGTCAAACCCTGGTCTAGAGGCTGGTAAATCTACCTTCTACCAATTGCACAAGAGTACTTCTATGTTTTTATGGGTGCACTGTTAAGTATATCATAATTTCTACCAGTTTTTCAAAATAGATATACATATATACATATGACTTTTTTGGAAGTTACTGGGTGCACGTGCACCCCCACGGTATAGTGTGGGTACGCCCCTATAGATAGTTGTATTTTCTTATAACTAAAGAAATATTTGAAGCACACAAGTTAATAACATGTTTGTATGAATACTTCATCAGATAAAACCTAAAAATCCAGAAAAAATTGAATTTTATTAGTTTTATTCCGACACAAATGGTTTAGTTGATTCTTAATAACCTGAACCAATCTTGTTCATGTCCACCCCTATTTGGAAGTAGGAATCTGAGTCATTTGTTTTAGAAAAAAAAATCTCAAACACGGGTATAGGCATATGATGGTCAGAGTGTCCAATCGGACACCTATCGTCGGAAAAAATATTGTATATACAAATAAAATAGTATACAAAGTGATTAAATAACATATTTTTGGACACCATTGACATAGTAGGTTGTTGTAGCTGAGTGGCTTTAGACTTTTTTAATTAATGAATTTGAAACCATTGAGACTTTTTGTTGAGGCAATTTCTGAACATCTTTCGTGTAATTGCTAGATCTAACTATCTATAAAGCCTTTAAAACAACTGAGACAAATGTCGAGATAAAACCCCCAATCATCCTAACAAATGAAATATAAAAATAATCAAATGATAACAAAGGATACCTTTGGAAAGCAAGGAGGCTCACCAACTAACTCTGCATGCTCAACTTGATCAACGAGGCATTGGATGATGAATCTGGTTATGTGTGTCTGCATCATAATAAGATGCAAGGCCAAATGACATCAGTACATTGAATCTATGAGTATGCAAGAGATTTCTAATGCAAGACATAAGCTTGAAAGGAATTGAAGAACTTACCTGAATCAACTCAACTCAACATAATTGAACTCATTTCATTATAAAGTAATTTAAAACATGTGCAATATAAAGAAAAGATTTTAAAATGTGGATGTCAACTTTGTATGTATGTAGATATACAATATAACTCTAATATGTACGTAAAAATATAAATAAATTGTCTATATAAGAATACAACTACTTCTGTGGGAGTTTCTCTAACTGACAACCATTATTTAAGAACTATTGTAATGTAACAACATTTTGCCTCACACTGCCAGGGTTTTCCTATACCTTGACGAGGGTATATATACTAAACTACTAAGTGGATCCACTAGTCTATGCTAAAAAGAGCTAAAAGGGTCATCTAAAAAGTATGATTCTTTTCTACCCATGGTGTCTATATAGTTTATGGAGGTTGTGAGTTGTCTGTGATAAAATACGTAAACAAAGGGAATAGTTTTTGGTTAATTTTCTGTGTATTCCTCTTGTGAAATAGCTATTACATTTATACAGGTAAGATGGAAAGAAATACGGAACCAGATAAGGAAAAAGATTATACAGAATATATTACTAACATAATTAGTCTATTTTGTTCCTATAATTATTTTGCTAAGTATGGGTATTTTCTACACTCCCCCTCAAGTTGTGCACTCGGATTTCCAATGCTCAACTTGCGCAAGACATTGTTGAAAGCTTCAGTACTGACAGCCTTGGTTAGGATGTCTGCCAGTTGATCTTTTGATCGAACAAATGGAAGTTTGATAACCTTGTCTTCTAACTTGTCTTTGATGAAGTGTCGATCAACCTCAACATGTTTTGTTCTGTCATGTTGGACAGGATTTCCAGAAATACTTATTGCTGCTTTGTTGTCGCAAAATAACTTGCAGGCTGTTTTCTGAGGAAAACCGAGTTCATTTAGCAGTTTCCTAATCCATAGGATTTCAGTTATTCCTTTCACAATTCCTCTGAATTCAGCTTCCGCACTTGACAGGGCTACAACCTTTTGCTTCTTGCTTCTCCAAGTGACCAGATTCCCTCCTACCAAGGTGAAGTATCCAGAAGTGGATTTCCTTTCATCTCGGTCTCCGGCCCAATCTGCATCGGTGTAGGCAATTATATCGAGGCTATCATTTTTTCCGAAGTAGATCCCGGTGCTGGTTGTACCCTTAAGATATCTCAGAATCCTCATTACTGCTGTTATGTGATGTATTTGGGGTAGATGCATGAATCTACTCACTATCCCCACTGCATATGCAATATTTGGTCTTGTGTGGGCTAGATAGATGAGTTTCCCAACAATCTTCTGATATTGTTCTTTGTCAGTCGCTTTTGCCCCTTCTATGACCTGAAGGCCATGATTTGCTACAATTGGAGTGTCAGCCGGTTTACTACCTAACATTCCTATTTCAGTTAAAAGATCGAGAATATACTTTCGTTGGTGAATAAAGATCCCTTGCGTGGATCTTAAGACTTCTATACCAAGAAAGTACTTTAAGTTTCCTAGATCTTTCATCTCAAATTCCTGAAACAACTTCCCCTTTAAAGTAACAATTTCTTCCTCATCATTTCCGGTGATGATCATATCATCTACATATATAATTAGACAGGTGATTTTCTGATTTGCCCCTTTTATGAATAAAGTATGATCAGAATTACTCTGTCTGTACCCAAATTTCTTCATAGCCTTAGTGAACCTTCCAAACCAAGCTCTTGGAGACTGCTTTAAACCATACAGGGCTTTCTTCAATTTACATCCTTCTCCATCTTTAAAGTCATGAGAATATCCTGGAGGGGGTTCCATATAGACTTCTTCTTCAATGCTTCCATGGAGGAAGGCATTTTTAACATCGAACTGATACAAGGGCCAATCTTTGTTTGCTGCTACAGAGAACAATACTCGTATTGTGTCTATCTTGGCTACTGGGGAAAAAGTCTCTGAATAGTCGATCCCAAAAGTCTGAGTGTAACCCTTGGCCACCAATCTTGCCTTGTACCTTTCAATGCTTCCATCTGCCCGGTGCTTAATGGAGAATACCCATCTACACCCTACCTTCTTCTTCCCTTTGGGTAGAATACATTTTTCCCATGTGTGATTCTTTTCCAAGGCAACATATTCATTTTCCATGGCTTGTCTCCACTTCTCATCTTCAAAAGCTTCTTCCACGGTTCTGGGAATGTTTGTTGAGTACAGGGAGGTAGTGAAGGCAACAGCTGTGTTGGACAAGTTTTCATTGCTGATTCTTTCTATGGGGTATCTGGACCGTTGATCTTCATATTCTGGGTCATACCTTTTGGGAGGAACACCTCTTGTGCTTCTGTGAGGAAGCTCATATCTGTTTTGACAATTATCACTAGACACAGAGTCAATAGGAACAGTACACAATTCAGAATTTACCTCAACTGATGTTGACTCAGGGTGCTCAGTGGTTGTCATTGGAGTGGTTTGAGGAGAAGGAGCTGATACAGATGTTTCAGAGTTGACATCGGCGGTATTGCTTACTTGCGTTGGAGGATCAAGGTCCATCATTTCTGGATATATTAACCAGCTAAGGTCATCATCCGTAGTCTCGCCCTGAGGACCAGGCTGGGTATAGTAATAGGAGTGTTCAAAAAACTCGCAGTCAAGACTGGTGTAGATTTTGTTTTGAATGGGATCATAGCATCGGTACCCTTTTTGAGTAACTCCATACCCAATAAAAACACATTTGATGGCTCGTGGTTCAAGTTTATTTCTGATTCTTTTTGGGAGATGAACATAGACAACACATCCGAACACCCGTGGAGGTAGAGAATGATAGGAAGGGATGGACACATGGGAAGAAAGAGTGTCAAGAGGAGTTTGGTATGCAAGAGGTTTGGTAGGTAGTCGGTTGGTTAGATATGTGGCTGTGGCAATGGCTTCTGGCCAAAAATGGACAGGGACATGGGATTCTAACATAATGGCTCTAGTAATCTCAAGAAGAGTTCGGTTTTTCCGTTCAGCTATCCCGTTTTGTTGAGGAGTATCCGGACAGGTAGTCTGGTGAATGAGTCCATGATCAGAAATAAATTGTTTCATATCTAAGTTTATGTATTCTCCTCCGTTATCAGATCGAAGAATTTGAGGTTGGGCAGCAAACTGGGTACAGATCATGTTGTAGAAATTTATAAACACATCATATACTTCAGATTTATTTTTTAGAAAATAAACCCAACTCATACGGGTGCAATCATCCACAAACAAAACAAAATAGGAATATTTATAAAGGGTAAATTCAGGTGCAGGACCCCAGACATCAGAATGAATTAAGGTAAATGGCTTAGAAACATGAGTTGAACTGGGAGAATAAGAATGTTTATGACTTTTTGCAAGTACACATGCTTCACAGTCCAAAACAAAATCAATGTCCTTAAAAGAGGGAAATAATCGTTTAAGATAACTTAAAGATGGATGACCTAGCCGTCGATGCCACATCCAGATCTGATATTCCGGCGACCCTTGAGCAAGCAAAGCGTTACCCTGTTGAGTCACCTCGTTCACATAGTATAGACCTCCTCTTTCAATACCACGACCAATGATCCGCCCCGTCTGAGCATCCTGTACAATACAATCAGAGGAAGTCATTAGAATTGTACAATTTAGTTCCTTGGTTAATTGACTAACAGATAAAAGTTTGTGGGTAAGACTTGGAATTAAAAGACAATTTTTTAAATGGATTTCTGATGTAATATCCACATCTCCGGCTTGAGTAATTGGAATAAACTCCCCATTTGCAGTTTGAATCTTAGTACGGGTAGTTGATGTGGAGGAGAGAAAATCGGATGGGTCGTATGACATAGTGTCCGTAGCCCCACAGTCAAAAATCCAATTGGAGTTATTGCACATGAGACCCACACTTTGTTTTTCCTTGGGTTTTTTATATAATTGGGCTTCTGATTTTTTGGGCTCAAGGGCTAAAGGGTCAGATTTTTTTAGGGCCTCTTCTTTTCCCTCATTTTCATTTCTAGAGGACGGCTCCTCTAGAATTTTCTCTCTTCTTCTTCCCGACGCTTCCTCTGTCTCCATCCATGGTTCACCGGAAATTTTGGTGAACCCATTTTTGCCACTCGTACCTGTTCTCCTGTCGGTAACGCTGGTCGACGAAGCCTCGCCGGTACCTGTTCGCCTGTTGGTGACAGTGGTTGACGAAGTCTCGCTGGTCGGTTCTCCTTCTCCGATGGCGGCGTTAGCCTTGCCGCCGGTCTTTGTTACCTTGGTGGCGGCTTTACGCTGTCTCAGGTCTTCCCACCATTCTGGGTAGCCGATGAGCTTAAAGCACTCTTCCTTGGTGTGTTTGGTTCCTCCGCAGTGGCTGCATTTGAGGTGAGTTTTGTCCTCTCGCCGGAATGATGAATCTGACCGGCTAAATGAAGAATCTGACCGGCGTTGAGTGACAAGACCACTTCCGATCTCTGAGGGACCTCGTTCCAGTGATGAGTTGCCGGTCATTATGCCACGACGAGCAATTTCTCGTCTGATGGTGGCATATGCGGCATCAATGGTTGGAAGGGGATCTAGATTTAGGATGTCTCGCTTTTCTTTGTCAAGTGAATCATTTACACCAGCCAGAAACTGGTACAGCCTTTGTCGTTGTATAAATGAGTTGAACAGTGTGATGTCTTCTGCGCATTTCATTGGGTTTGGCATTCGTCTATCGATTTCTTTCCATAGGGTATTCAATTTACTGAAATAGACCTCTATCGTGTCTATCCCTTGTTTCATAGAGGTTGCCTTTGTGTTCAGATCATAGATCTGCAGTTCATCTCTGCCGCTACTGAGTAGAGTTTCGATGCCTTTCCATAAATCTCGGGCAGTTTTGTAGTCCAAGAATTGATTCACGAGGTCTCCATCAATATTCTCGATGATCCATGAAATGACCATCGAATCTTTTTGAGCCCATTGCTGGTATTCTGGATCGTTTGGTGAAATGGGGTTGACGATGATGTGATTGAGTCTTCCCCGGCCACCAATTGCTATCTGCATCAGTTTACACCATTTGGTGTAGTTGGTGAAGTTCAATTTTTCCGCGACTCGCACTGTTTGTGAAGTCACTGATTCGATGTTGGTTGAGCTTTTGTTGAGTGTTTGGAACATTTGAAACAATTGTTGCATATGTTCCATGGAAATAAGCTGGTTTGGATTTTCTGGTGGGTTTTCCGATGGGTCTTCCATTTCGGTAGATCCCGGTAGATGATGAGTACGAACAACCGTCGAAGATCGACCTTATGGCTCTGATACCATGATAAAATACGTAAACAAAGGGAATAGTTTTTGGTTAATTTTCTGTGTATTCCTCTTGTGAAATAGCTATTACATTTATACAGGTAAGATGGAAAGAAATACGGAACCAGATAAGGAAAAAGATTATACAGAATATATTACTAACATAATTAGTCTATTTTGTTCCTATAATTATTTTGCTAAGTATGGGTATTTTCTACAGTCTGAACTCTTCCTCATATCAGTGTTCAATACTTTTTCCAAAATATGATACTAGCTCTTACATTTATTCTGTGTTTTGAGATAATTGATCAAAAACTTAGCTCTAAGGCTATCTGAGAAATCAAAGTTTCCCCCCTTGCTTAATTATGAAAGCGTTCTCTTTACTGAACTAGATCAAAGGCTCTTTGAAAATTAAGGTTTTCTTTCTTGTTTAAATGTGAAACATTCTAAACCCATTGGGAATCACATATACCCCATATACTATTGATGAAATGAACTTCATAATTTACTTATTACTCTTTACTCAACTTGAACTTCAATTTATAAAACAAAGTTGAAAGCGTTTACAAAAGACTTCTTGATTGAATTTGAATTTATGGATTCAAGGTTATGGTTCATATTTCTGGATGATTTCTAGGTGCTTAGAATTCATTTAGAGTAGTTTGAATCAACGGAAATTGTTAGTGCACTTTAGAAGGACTTATATAGGCTAAACGACGAAAGATAGGTGAAAACAATGATCCGGGTGCATCCCTGGCGCGTTGCCCCCAGCCCCAAGTTACTGGGGCTCATTTTGGGCGCACTACAAGCGCATCACGCTAGCCCTTCTAGCACTACGGGAGCGCGTCATGCCAGCCCCTTCCCACGCAAACTGGATGAACTTTTGGACTCATTTTCTGATCTTCATCCGATTATTTTCTATTCTTTTTCTGAATATATATATATATATATATAGATTCAGGTACCCAAACATATACACAAGGATCTAACTTAAAGCAACTTCAACAATCAACATTACACTCTCAATAACTTCTCAAACTCTTCCCAAATTCAAACAACTCAAGAACATCAAATTCTTAATCTTTTTTAGGACAAAAATACTCTGAATTAAACATGATTAGTGCGTCAGTGAACTAACCCAACACTATGTGATCTCACATACCTCGTAGGTTTGAATCCTTGGCAAAATCCACAATCAAACTTGAACGTTCTTGATGAATCTTTCCTTTCTCCTTCTTTCTCCTCTTTCCTCTTTTCTCTTTTCTCCAAGCCCTAGCATAGCTTTCCAATTTTCTAAACTGACCAAATTATGATTTGGCCCCAATTAAACTCCTAAAAATTGCTTGAAATAATTGAATAAGGAAAAGACTAAAATACCCTTCCAAAATCTGGTAATAGACTTCTCTTAATTGAACAACTCAACTTTAAATGGTCATATCTCACTCATACAAACTTGGAACTGTGCAAGCTCAGCGGCATTGGAAATATTCCAAAGCCTTTCCTACAATATTTCGAAACATAGCAAAATCATACTGAACTAGAAGTTATGATCGTTTGAAAATGACCAAAAATTCAACTTAACAAATTTTCTAGATTTTATATTATTTCCAGGAATGACTATTTCCACTTTTTAAATTCTTTTTAGTAACAGGGTGTTACAGGATGAGTCTGTACAAATATTGTCGCATCATATGATTGTGATCTGTACAAGTGTAGCAAGATCTCAGCACAGATAGCTAATGTTGTAAACCCTATGAACTACCATGGACACCTCAGCAAGAACCATAAAAACCTGGGGCAATCTGCCCACTCTCAATTGCTGGCATAGAAGCATGAACCAACCCATAGAACAAGAATTAACCACTACCCTTATGTGAACCTCTGCCTCCATATGAGGTACCATAAAATTGACCAGAAGAACGGGCTCTCTTGGTCTCCCTAAACTCCACTAAGACAATCAATTTTGCCTCATTGTGGTGCCCACAATAGACCAGTAAAAAGCCCCTTCTCTAGCTGTACTGAACACATAAGATTTGAGAGAGAAAGTCAACCCTCGTACAAACTGGTGAACTCTCTTAGGTGCATCCATAAAAATAGTCAAAGCATGCGTAGAGAGCTCACAAAAGCAGGCCTCATACTCGGTCACCGACTAACTTCCCTAACCAAGCTCTCAAATGTCAGATGACTCTCATCTCTCATTCTCCAAGGAATGAAGCAGTCCTCTAAAACGTTATAAAATACATCCACTCTCTGGCGCGACCACGAATTTGAAGTGCAACACACTAGATTTCATGAAGATCCACCACACCCACTGTCTCAAGCATCTCATGACACAAATTCAAAAACTCACAAGAATCCTCTCTCTTTCCACTTGAAAGGTTTCCTCTTCTAAAATCTCTAATAGCACTGTTGATCAGGCACTGTCAAGATAACTTCGGGAGAAATCTGTGCACTAATAGTCATCGGTGCAGGAACCACTATTGGTTGTCCCACCTGAACATGAACACCTAGAGCTTGTTACTGACCTGGGGTATTCATCCTTGGAGAAAGGTTCTCTAACACACAAAGCATCCTCAACTAAGTCTCCTAAAACAACAGAGTTCCAAACAAAAAAAGAACCTGGTCCTAAAAAAACTAAATATGTAGCTCAGGAGAAGTCTCTCTAGCCCTGCCTCTGGCTGGTGCTACTCTACAAGCACGACCTCTAGCTCGAGCCCACCTCTAGTCCTAGTTCCGGTCTCAACAATATCCTCGAAAATGCCTCCCCTCTACCACCTTAGGAATCAACTAGGGTTTTCATACGCATAAAACAAGAAACTATAAAAGGCGAATATGAACAATGCAAAACTTAGCTTTTGGCTTACTAAAATTGGGATTCATGGCAATAGAAAGAGGCGGCACAAAGAGCACATAACTGTAGAAGAAAAAAGAACTAGAGTTAGGTTTTCATTTTAAATTTAGAACATTGGGTTAGAGTTGTTATTTGATGGTAGTTGGCAAGTTGTTATAAGAAGAGTGTTTGACTTCTTGGAGAGTAGAGACAATGTTATAGTTGATCATTAGTGTTGAGATACGAAAGTTTCTCTTAGATTATAGAATTGTAATCTAAAATTGATCTTTGAAGTTTTACTGAAACTTTTAAAAAATCCTAATAGATGTAAGTAGTAGTTTATCTTCCCTTGTATTACAGGGGTTTTCCATGATAATTCTATGTGTAGTTTATGTCATAATTACAAAGTCTTTTGTAGTATTACAAGAACCAAGTTCTTTAATTTGTTAGGTGGCATAAATTTCTTCAGTTGAGAAAAGTTTATTCTTTGTTACTAAATTTACATAAAAAAATTTTTATAGATCAAGAATTTTGAATATGGAGAATCTATCATTGAAGAAAATATGGATTGAGTTGAAGTTCAAGGGGGATTTTACTTTGGTTATGTGATTTAAAGATGATATCTTATTAATTATAGATGTTGCATTTTTTCTTTGCATAATAGTTGATAAAGATTTGTCATACAACTTGAATAGATAGAGTATATCTCTCCCGAATAACCTCAACACCTATCATGACTGAAGTATCAGTTTTAGTGAAGAGTCTTAGGTGGCTATCCTACACAATTCAACACCTTCAGAAGTCTCCATAGATTGCGAAGATAGTATCAAATACCTAAAAGATGATCATCCACCATACTCTAATATATTATTGGAAAAAGGCTTAAAAATACCCCTTAACATTATTTTATTAGTTAATTATGCCTTTGCCGTTAAAAGAAAGTTATTTTTATCCCTGCAGTAACTAATTTCATCATCTATACCCCTCAATTAACAGAAATCCCCAAATTGACTCAAATTAACCCCGAATTTTAAAAACGACTCATTCCTCATTTTAAACCCATATCTTGACCTGTCTAAAAACCTAACCTCATAAACATTTAACCTATTTCCTCACCCAATTGATTAAGTCTAGTCAAAATAAAGGCCCTTCCATTGAAGTAAAATCAAATTGTGTTTACCTTTTTCTGATTACAAAGTTGCGACAATGAAGAGATCGAGCCCAAAGTTGCAACAATGGAGAAAGAGGAAGACGGTCGGTGAAGACGAAGAGAACGACTTTAAGTTGAAGGAAAATACTGAAAAAGATAAGCTTATGACTGAATTTTTAAGGAAAATTGTAAAATATGAAATCCACATATCTAAATTAAAGCAACACACTTTAAAAGAACTTGCCACATATTTGAGTTTTTCGATGTCCAAGAAATTCCCCATTTCTATATTCATTTTGATCTCTTTCAAAGAATTAGAATGGAACATAATATCAGTCTAATAACAAAGTTAATGTTTAATGATAAAATAGATTCTTTAAAGCTTGCTGATTTTTTAGAGTCAAACAAGATAATAATAATTTTGCAGGCCTCACATATTGTGTTAAAGCAACAAACCAGAATCTTCTCCTTCTTATTCTTCCCCTATTCACCATTCCAACACAACTCGGACCGATTCCAGCAGCAATAAAGAAAACCCAAAAATTATAAATAAACTCCGTCTCAAACCTTCAATTCCCTTCAACGCCATAGCAATCCAATAAAACTTAAAGGTTAGGGAAAATAGATTACCCCAAAACAGAAACTTCCTAATTTGTGTTAGATTGCCAATGAAATAAGGAATAAAACCAGAGAATTGACATCCATAGAGGGACAATCTTTTCAATGAATTGAAGGTACCAATTGAATCACGCAACTCACCAGTGTAAATGAGATGTTCAACTCCATATTTTGGCAAATAGGTTAAGTATCTGGGTTTGATTTTTAAACGAGTCAAAATATGGGTTTAAAATGGGAATGAGTTGTTTTTTTTTTTTTGAAAATTAGGTTAATTTGAATCAATTTGGAAATTTTTTTTACTAGAGGGGTCTAAATGATGAAATTAGTAACGGTAGGGTATAAATAACTATGTTTTTACGTAATGGCATAATTAACTAATGAACTAAAGTTATGAAGTATTTTTTATCCTTCTCCCTATATTATTTGATTGTTTGAGATCTAATCAAGTAGTTGGGGAAGCCTATGCTGCATCATAACTATTTGGAAAAGAACAAAGTGGCACATAACCTAGCTTAGGAGGGCACTAAGTTAAAGAAGACTAGAGGGTGTTTTGATTGACTTAAAAGTTAGTCAAACCTACTTTTAAGTTAATTTTTTTTATTTTTGAAAGCGTTTGTAAAATATAAAAAATAACTTATGTTAGGAAGTGTTTGGCAAGATAAAAAATGACTTAAAACAAGTTTTAAAAAACTTAAAATGAGTCAAAAAATAAAAGTAGCTCTCCCTCTATTTTTTATTTTTTGACTTAAGACATTTAAGTTTGACTTTTATTTTTAATTTAAAAACTTTTTTTCAAGTCAGTCGAAACGGACTTTAACGCTGTTTTAATTGGCAGTTCTCCCTTTGTTTGCAGTAAAGTATCTGAAAGCAGACAAAGTTGAAACTCTTTTTGTTAGGTGTATAATGCTCAATAGTAGTAATAATATATGTAATCAACCCCTACCCTCCTCCATGCGTGATAGCAGTAGCCATGCTCTTCCACTTTCTTGTACTAACGCATATTAAATTATAATATACTACTAGCCTTTTGTACAACAAAAAAATATTTCCTCCGTTTTATAAAAAGAATGACCTGATTTGACTTGACACGGAGTTTAAGAATAAAAATAAGAATTTTTAAACTTGTGGCCTTAATTAAAGTTAGGTCAAATATACAAATTTGTCTTTGATCTTGTGACCTTAAACATGCCACGTAGAAAGCTGAAATTAAAATGTTACCAAAAAAAATAAAGAAATCATTCTTTTATAAACAAACTAAAAACGAAAGGAGATCATTCTTTTTGAAACAGAGAGAATAGTAGCTCTTGTATTGACAATGATATTTATACGAGTTTAACTATTTAAGATATTTTCCAGTGTTTCTCCATATGAAACAATTAATATCATGACTAGTATAAATCTAGGTACAATAACAAATGAAAATGCGACATTTGGAACTCTTTTATAATTGGCTTATCAAATATTGAAAAGACCATTAACAATGGAAAACTTGTTCATTAATTGTATTGGTATTAAAACTATTAATATAATCAACGAAATCAATTTTGATAGTATGTGTACGGAGTGAATATCCAGCCGCTAAAAAGAAAATATAACCATAATTTCAACACAATTGAAATCCAGTCGATAAATTTTAACGTTCCGACTTTGAACGATTGTTAACATTTAGTGATAGGATTTGGACTTTTAACGGTCAAATTTTTCATTACTAACGAATTCTTCCTTTGTAGTAGTTTTAGTATATGTATGTACATTATATAATAGATTATAGAGTTATAGTGATATACATACGATAAGGATGTTGTTTTTGTTGAAATTCTACCCTCCTGAATTCTTCAAGGGAACATCTACAAACTACTTTTTTCTGTTTGTTTGAAACTTAACAATAATTGTTTAGAAAAACACTTTGTATTATTCGTAAATTTCAAACAATACAACGATTAAAAAGCTCAGTAATCTAAGAAATTATAAACTCTAATTCCTTGTACTCAAGACAAAAACTAATCCCTAGTTTTATATCTTTTAATGCTTTTCAAGTTCTTTAAATTGACAAGCAACTCCTACTCACACTACTCGGATTGTAAACAAGACTCTTGAATACAACCTTACAATTTATCACTCAACTCGCACCACTCAAAAGTATTTATCAAAACTCTCTCCAATCTCTTGATTGTGTTTTGAACTCCTCTCTTTGTAAGTGCGCAATCTTTTCTGATGCAAATAGCTCCCTATTTATAGATCAGAACTTCAACAAATCCTTGTAAAATTCAACTTGTATTTGTCTTCTTCAAATCTTTGTTGACTTCTACTTGGACTTTGATCAAAACCTTGTTGAACTCAAATTTGTTTCCAGCAGTTTTCCTTAACTAAGTAAACTACTTTAAACAAAACGTACACATAAGTTTCCTTAAATAAGTAATAAAACATTAACAATTTTCCTTAAATAAATAAGCGAAACTCGTAGCCGCCGCCAACACCCTTTTCAAATGTATTTCGTAAATCATTGGAACATGTTGCATTACCTGTTCGATTTGCCATTTTCAAAATCTCAAGACTAACAAATTCCCCCTTTTTGACTATGGCAAATAATCAGCTTGCAATTGAACAGGTACACAACATATCAACATATAAAACACTTTATATCACCTGCAGGCTACTTCCCCCTTTTGTCAATAGCCAAAAATTGAGAACCAAAATACATATGCATACCAAAACAAAGCATCAAACTTAGTCATTAGTTACATATAGAGTTAGACATAAAATCAATATCCATACAAAAATAGTAATGTCTACTACAGTCTTAAATAGTCAAGAACCAAAAATATAAGACCATGCACATAGGAATGATAAATTAAATAGAGGGTGCAACAGAGGTGGAGGAGGTTGAGGATCCCTTAGTTAGCAAACCCATGATACTTTGTAGATGCCCAGAATTCACTTCTCTTTCGTGATTTAAAGAAGACTGAGTCTGAGTGAGTTCATCCTTAATCCTACAGTTCTCCGCAATCAATTTCTCTTGTTCTAAATCATGAGCAAGACGAAGCTGTTCTATCTCTACTGAGTGAGCCATATTTAATACTTTCATCTCCTCTTCTATAGCAGTGAGAGAAGACCTTAACCGTTGAGTTTTTACATCAACCTTTTTCGGCGTACCAGGCATGTTCATATAATCCACCTTCCCCAAGACATCAGAAATGGTTTGAATCTGCCACTTCTTTACAGGCACACCAAAATGTTCAAACACTTGTCCCAACCAAAATCTATGTGCCAAACCCTGTTTCTTTTTATCAAGCATAGACAAGCTATGTATATGACTCAGTATCAAGACCAACAAATTTATTTGAATCTTAGACAATAGTAATTCCATAAGAGTAAGATCCAAGTAACATACTTCCGTCCTTTTTTGCTTTCTTGGCAGAGGGATTTTATGAACATCATTAAACAACAACTGATGTAAAGGTAACATAGATCCCTTGTCAACACTAGAATATTCTGATAGAGTAGGATCGTAAGAATCGCCTACACATTTCAATTTGAGAGGTGTTACCCTCTAAAGGAGACCAATACTTCTTAACATAGTGACCCCATCCCCTGTTAGGTATCCTAAGTATCAAAGACAGAATCTCAGCAGTAAGTGTAAAAGATACGCCACAAATCGTTCTTGTAATTGAAGAAACAGACCATGTTGCATTGATATGATATTCCCTGGTTTCTACTTTACCCATTTTACGCCTATAAGATCCCTGGAGCAGAAGTTCTGTCCACCCTTGAGCTTGTAAGATAATTACTAACTCATCCATCTCACCATCCCCAAAACCAGAAATTATTCTCTCCCTAACCACACTTCTCTTCTTAAAGGCTAATATTCGCGCAGAGTAATCATCATCAACAGGATCATGATATTTCGGTTTAGATGAAACTTTTTTCATTTTCGAGTATTCACTGCATCGGCTACATCATCAACAATCTCTACAGAAGTTAAAGATGGAGAAGACTTACGTTTTACTGTGCGAGTTTCCTTAGTTGACTGAGCCAAAATCTCTGCATCCCTAGTACGTTGTACAGACCTAGTTACTCGCACTGGTACCTTTGCTGATAAGATAGAGGGATAACCTTCTTGAGTTTCAGGGAGAATCATAGCATGAGGTTTACAAAAGGGAGAACTTCGTTTGGAACGAGATCGACTCTGGGAAAGCATTTGAATCAAAGCAATGTTTTCATCATCAGAACTATTTTCCCGATCTTATGACTAGAACCTGTGTTCCCCCTTACGTTGAGCACTCATATTCCCTTTATCCAATCACTGATCTCTCGCTTTCCCTGAACCAATACATCTTCCATAAGAGAGTATCGGGTTACACCAGTCAAATCAATGTATAGAACAGTTGGTAAGGCGAATAAGCTTTCTTGATTATCAAAGGGAATTATAGCTAGTTGGAGACTTGAGGAAGGATCCATTATTCTAAAAAATAAGGGCACATTTGTGGATGGAAAAGGTTAGAGAAAGGAAAGGAATGAAACAAATCAGAGAAGAAAATAAAAATGGGTTTTAAGAAAAATTATAGGGAAGCGTAAGGGTTTTCTGAGAAAAGAAACAGATTGATTTGAAAGGTTTTTGCAGGTTTGATTGGATTTTGGCGGTTTTAATTGATATTTTTTTTAAATTATTGGAGGAACGGAACCCAATGCATTAGTCTTATCATTTTGGTCTATCTTAATTAAGGAGAGTAGACATACCTTTAAGCATGCAAAGATGATTTTGGAGGTCCAATTCCTTCAGCTTCTAATTACCTGTGAATGATAAATTATTTAAAAAAACTGTTAAGTGTCAGGCATAAATACTTAGTTTATCTTCATCATTCCTAGTTCCAGCCTGTTCCTTTCAAAGTGTTCCCTTGCCAAGGCCTTTGTAAAGATGTCTGCGATTTGTTGTTCCGTGGTACAAAAGTTCATAGAGATTTGACATTTCTCCACATTGTCTCTAAGAAAGTGATGACGAATGTAAATGTGTTTAGTTCTCTTATGTTGTACCAGATTTTTCCCAATGTTGATTGCACTAGTGTTATTGCAGAAAATTGGAACTTTCAATTTTGAGACCGAAATCACTAAGTTGTTGCTTAATCCATAGAAGTTGAGCGCAACACGATGCAGCTGCTACATACTCAACCTCAGCGGTGGATAGTGCAACTGAGTTTTGTTTCTTTGATCCCCATGAGATGAGACAAGATCCTAAGAAGTGAGCCATTCCTGTAGTGCTTTTTCTATTAGCCAAATATCCTGCATAATCAGCATCCGCGTACCCAACCAATTCAAAGTTACTTCTTTTTGGGTACCAAAGTCCTAAGTTAGAGGTTCCTTTTAGATATCTGAGAATTCTCTTGACTGCTTGAATATATGATTCTTTAGTATTAGTTTGAAAACGAGCACATAATCCCACGCTAAACACGATATCAGGTCTACTAGCAGTAAGATACAAAAGTGAACCAATCATGCCTCTATACAGTTTTTGTTCAATAGTAGTTATTGTTCCTTCAAGGTCTAACTTAGTGGTAGTGACTATTGGAGTATCAATTGGCGTAGCATCGTCCATCTTAAACCTTTTGAGTAATTCATTGCTCATAAGAATTGCAAATTCGTTTGTGAGATCCTTATTCGTTGCTCCAAATATAATATCGTCAACATAGATTTGCACAATCAGGAGATCCTTTTCTTTTTTCTTGAAGAAAAGTGTGTTGTCAATTTACCTCTTGAATATCCATGACTTAAAAGAAACTTTGACAATCTATCATACCATGCACTTGGAGCTTGTTTTAACCCATAGAGAGCCCTGTCAAGCTTATAGACATGATCAGGAAAGTCATTATTTTTGAAGCTAGGGGGTTGTTTAATAAAAACCTCTTCTTGCAATAGCCCATTTAAAAAAGCACTTTTGACATCCATCTGATACAATGTGAACTCCATGTGAGATGTGAATGCTATAAGTAATCAGATTGCTTCTAACCTTGCCACTGGTGCAAAAGTTTCATCATAATCTAACCCTTCTTCTTGATTTTATCCTTGAACAACCAACCTAGATTTGTTCCTAGTTATGGTACCATGTTCATCTAACTTGTTCCTAAACACCCATTTAGTTCCTATTATAGTTCTATTTGAGGGCTTAGGTACTAGATGCCATACTTTACTCCTTTCAAATTGATGTAATTCTTCTTCCATAGCTATAATCCAATCTGCATCTTGAAGAGTTTCAATTATCTTCTGTGGTTCCGCCATGGATAGGAATGCATTATGAGCATAATGATTCTTCATTCCTGACCTGGTGGTAATTCCAGAAGAAAGATCAGTGAGTAGGTTTTCCAATGGGTGTGATCCTTGGTATTTGTACTCTTTTAGAACAAGATTTAATTTTTTCCTATCTTGCTCTTCATTAATATTTGGTTGATTTTCATCAGTATCAACTCTCTCATCAGAATCCACTCGAGTTTCACGAGTTTCAGTACCTTCTCTGTTTATTGTGTCAGAGGAAAAAGTTTCTTGTACCTGCTCCTACTCAGGGACAGTATGTTCTTCAGCTGATGCTTTACTGAACAACACATCTTCTTTAGATATAGTGTTGCTTTCATCGAAAATAACATGGGCACTCTCTTCTGCACACATAGTTCTTTTGTTAAGTATCCTATAAGCTTTACTATATGTAGAATATCCAAGAAAGATTCCTTTGTCACTCCTAGCATCAAATTTTCCAAGAAGATTTTTTCCATTGTTATGAAATAAACACTTGCATCCAAAAACTCTGAGATGAGAGATGTTGGGCTTTCTGCCTTTACGTAATTCATATAGAGTTTTTTCTAATAGAGGTTTGGACATGCAACAATTCATAGTGTAGCAAGCACTATTTATTGCTTTTGCCTAGAATTGATTTGTGATTTTACTCGCGATCATCATAGTTCTAGCCATTTCTTGAAGAGTTCTGTTCTTTCTCTCTACCACACTGTTTTGCTCGGGGGTTCTAGGGGCAGAAAAGTTATGATCAACTCCATGAGATTCACAATATTGGGCAAATTTTGAATTCTCAAATTCAGTTCCATGATCTGATATGAGTGCCTTTAATTGTTTCCCTTTTTTTAAAAAAAAAATTCTCATCTAGTGAACAAAAAGCCTCAAAGGCATCATCTTTTGCTGCAAGAAATAGTGTCCAGGTGTACCTAGTATAATCATCCACTAAGACAAACACATATTTTTCCCCCTCTACTTTGAACAATCATTGGTACACATACATCCGTGTGAATTAGTTCTAAGGAACAAGTTGAGCTTACCATCTGTTTGGATTTAAATGGTGATTTTATCTGTTTCCCTAGGGTACATGCTTCAGACACCTTATCCTCCTTGAATTTATTTTTATAAAGTCCTATAACTAAATCCTTGGTGATAAGTTTGTTTAATTGTACTTGGCTAGCATGACCCAACCGTTTATGCCATAACAAGGGATCTTTATCCAACACACTTAAACACACCAAATTTTTGTCAGAGATAGTTGAGGTATCTATAGTGTAGACATGCTTATCTTTTTTTCCTGTTAACACTAATTTTTGTGTGTTTATATTGATTACTTCAACACTAGTGGATCGAAAGATTACCTTTTTTCCTTTGTTACATAACTGAGATATGTTGAGTAAATTGAGTCTAAGTCCTTCCACATAGTAGACTTTATCAATTGAGTGTTCATCAGATCTTCCAATCTTTCCACTACCTCTGATTTGATCCTTTTTTTCCACCACCAAAAGATACCATACCTCCTTTTCCTTCTTCTAGTGAGAGAAATAATGTCTTATTACCTGTCATGTGTCTTGAGCAAGCACTATCCATGTACCAATGTTTCTTGCTTTCTCTCACTTCTTCCTGAAAAGATTAGAGGGTGCATTTAGGAACACAGATTAGCTTGGGTTCTTTGTTTTGATCGAAAGGGTGAATAAGATCTCTATGAGCCCATTTGGGCAAACTATTTTTTGTGGAAATGTACCTGTTCCTCTGAACAGTTTTATAGGTTCTTTTTGAGTTATTTTTTTTAGTGGCAGTTTTGTATTTAGGATAATATTGTTTAGAATGTCCTGAGTTACCATAAATAATACAAAACATAGGATTCCCATTTATGGACTGTTCATATCCTATTCCGATTTTAATGTTCCTATTATTGTTACCTAGATGAGTTACTATCATGGAGGATTTTGTCCATTTATTTGCTCTTTCCAGATCACTTTTCATTCTAGTTAATTCAAGATTTATTCTCTTACAGTTTCCCTTTTCTAGTTCTAAGTTATTTTTGAGTTTGTCGGCCTCAAGTTTTTGGTCAGGCAGTTCACCCCCTTTTTCTTTGCCAAGAACTTTTAATTTTAAATTCTTAGTTCTTAGTTCCAAATTGTGAGATTCAAGTTGCTTGATTTTTTCTTGACAGTCGAATTTTTCTTATTAAGATCAATGTGCTGAAACTTTAAGCTAGACAGGGAAGTAAGTAGTTGGCTTTTGGTGTTAACAAGTTCTTGAATTGTGTCTATGGAAGCAAGCAATAGGAATGAGAGCTTTTTCTTAGAAAAATTTACTAGTTTATCTTTTAGGTTAGAAAGATTTACCTCAGTTTCTTCAGAGTCTGATTTAGGTTCAACATCTAATTCTTCTATCGCCATCAAAACAATGTCCTCAACATTTTCATACATGTCCGAAGAACCTGTTCCCCAGGCTGCATATATTGCTTGTTCTTTTTCTTTGTTTTTCTTTTTGTTAAAGAGTTCCTTCCTTTCATTTTCAGCTTTTTCCTTTTTCCATTCTAATTCCCACATTGGGCAGTCCTTTATCTGATGATCTGTCTTACCACACTTAAAACAACCTCCGTTTTGTGGTCTTTCAAGATTTTTTTCTTTCGAGGGTGATGATTTCTTGGTAGCGTTTAATCCCCTTTTGAAGATTTTCTTGAAGTTCTTACTTATTAGAGCCAGATCATCGTCATCTATGTCAGATTCATCACTTTCATTTTATTTAAGACCAAGATTTTTCTCTTTATTTCCTTCACCTCTTTTGTCGACATTCATCTCATAAGTCTTGAGATTTCAAACTAATTCATCTAGAGTCATATTAGTTAGGTCCTTGGCTTCTCTAATGGCAGTGACTTTTATTTCCCAAGACCTAGGCAAAGTCCTAAGTAAGTCAACATGTTCCTCAGTGGTGTATACTTTACCCAATGATATTATGTCGTTTACCACAGTGGCGAATCTGGTAATCATATCTTGAAGAGATTCTCCGGATTTCATCTAAAAGACTTCATATTCAAAACGCAATCTGGCAATCCTGAATTTTCGAACTTGGGTTGTGCCTTCGTGAGCGTCTTGTAAGGTATCCCATATTTGTTTAGCAGAGGTACAACTTGAGATACGGTTAAACTCATCAGGTCCTAGTTCACATACAAAAATGCACTTAGCTTTTGCATTCTTTCCTAGAATCTTATAATCTGCTTCATTATATGTATTTGTGGGTTTAGGTACTTTATTTCCTTCACTATCAGTAATAGAAGGAAGTAGTGGTCTCTTAGTAATTCCCACCCACAATTCGTAGTCTTCAGCTTGAATGTAGTCTTCCATCCTTGCTTTCCACCACGAGTAGTATTGTCAATTGAATAATGGAGGTCTGTTGATGTGTTGTCATTTACCATGTTCGAGTGGAGGTGCAGAACTCATGTTGATCTTATCTTGAGTTGTTAGACTCTTTAAAGATAACATCGCTCTGATACTACTTGTTGGAATTCTACCCTCCTGAATTCTTCAAAGGAACATGTACAAACTACATGTTTCTGTGTGTTTGAAACTTAACAATAATTGTTTAGAACAACACTTTGTATTATTCGAAATTTCAAACAATACAACGATTACAAAGCTCTGTAAGTAAAGAAATTATAAACTCTAATCCCTTCTACTCAAGACAAAAACTAATCCCTAGTTTTATATCTTTTAATGCTTTTCAAGTTCTTCAACTTGTCAAGCAACTCCTACTCACACTACTCGGATTGTAAACAAGACTCTTGAATACAACCTTACAATTTATCACTCAACTCGCAACACTCAAAAGCATTTATCAAAATTCTCTCAAATCTCTTGATTGTGTTTTGAACTCCTCTCTTTGTAAGTGCGCAATTTTTTCTGATGCAAATAGCTCCCTATTTATAGATCAGAATTTCAACAAATCCTTGTACAATTAAACTTGTATTTGTCTTTTATAAATCCTTGTTGACTTTACTTGGACTTTGATCAAAACCTTGTTGAGCTCAAATTTGTTTCCACCAGTTTTCCTTAACTAAGTAAACTACTTTAAACAAAACGTACACATAAGTTTCCTTAAATAAGTAATAGAACATTAACAATTTTCCTTATATAAATAAGCGAAACTCGTAGCCGCCGCCGCCAATACCCTTTTCAAATGTATTTCGTATTTTATTGGAACATGTTGCGTTACCTGTTCGATTTGCCATTTTCAAAATCTCAAGATTAACAGTATTACATTACGATATAACTTACATTTTATTATATATAAAACAATGTATTAAGTTATACTATGTTTAGTGAAATTTTTTGTTTAGGTAGAAAAGTCAACATAACTTATACCATGTTTGGTTGCATTTTTGTAGTCATATATAATTAATACCAACATAACTTATGAGGGAATCTATTTATAAAGTTATGCAGGGTAGAAGGTGGAATATGTTATGTGAGTAGTAGTTATACATGTATTAAAATGATATATTACATATTTTCCCTATTAATTTATTTTATTGTTTTTAATTGGAAATTTTATTATTTTCCTATATATAAGTTTGTCGTTTTTATTTCGTTTTTATATTTAGACCATTTTTATTTCTTTTAATTTTTTTAATTGAAAACTTTATTGTTTTCCTATTAACATGTGTTGTTTTTATTTCTTATTATATATAGATTATTTTCATTTCTTTTTATATACTTACCGTTTTGATTGATTTATCCAAATATAAATATTTTTTTAATATTAGAAATTGATCGTATATTCTTTAACGGTAATATGCTAATTAGATATTAGCATTATATATTATTCAATATATTTCACATTTTATTAGCATGTTTTATTATTTTGTAAATAATATATATTAATAATTTACAACAAGTTTAATATTCAATAGTTAATAATTCATAATTAATACCTGCATAACTAAATTTTACATATCTAATACTTGCATAGCTAAACTCTGCATTACTAAACTTTGCATAGCTAATACCTGCATAACTCCAACCAGTAACCGAGTACAACACATACATACATATAACCATGATTTTGCTACAAAATTATACCAAGAGCAAAATCAGTAAGAACTAGTAGTATATATTATAAGCGATGCTCATTTGGCGTCGGTTAGAATAATGGGCGAGTACTATACCATCATGCAACTGAGCTGCCTCGTAGCTATTTAAAGCCACTGGTGGTGTACTTGGAGCAGTACTGATAGCTTCTTTTTTAATCAGAGGAATAGCCCGATAAACGCGAGGCAAAGGCCAATGGGGACAATGTCTTTTATATACAAGGCTAGCCAAGATTCTTGGGAGAAAAAAATAAATAAAATTGCACTTTTGATCCTTAAATTTTAGGATAAAGTGTATTAGTTCCCTTGCGAATTTGATTCAAGAAATTCATAACTTCATACTATATTTCACTTTAATATGTTTCTTTGTAATGCTTGAAAATGATAGCAGGTTAATTTTAATTTTTCACGTAACATACTTAATTAAAATTACAAGATTAAAGAATATTTTGATATATTTGACATAAATTATAAAAAATCTTCTTTATTATATTTGTAAGCATTGTACCGGCCCTGATTCGGCATATATAGTAAGACAAGTGTTTGGTCTGTAGTTGAAATTAATGCGAAGTGTGTATATATTCCATTTACTAGATATATGATTGGTAACCGTTTTAATTGTACCAACAATAGATGTGGATGCAGCACTGACGGTCCTCTTTTATTTTTAGGTATAAATTCCATTTAGCCTTGATTCTTATATGGGTTCGAAGCATATTTAATTCTAGTTTACTAAAATGAAATTTCTTTAAAATTGGGGTTGTTCTTCGGAAAGACTCAGATAATTTAGAGGATGGTCATTCACACGAATGACTCAGAATCGATTTCATTTAATGTTTCTTGAGTTGATTCTATCGCCATAAAGCTTGGCTAGTGTGGCTTACATCTTCGATATATATGGAGTTAAATAACGGGGGTTCACCCGGTGTGCGGTGGCGGAGCCACATGACACTCCTTTAAATGAAAAATTACATTGTATAACAAGAATAAGGCTTAAGTCATACACATACCCTTAAAGTTGTCCTAATATTTCATTTAGTCACCCCAATTCAATCTTTTTCCTATTGAACACCTATACTATAGTAAATTTGTACCTATTCGATATTTTTTGCTAACATGACACTATGTGTGTAATACACATACCTAAAGAGCGTGGAAGACATCATTTTATCCAAAAAAACATTTTTAAAAAAAAATTAGAGTAATATCTCCTCTTCTTCTTTGACTCAACTTAACCGCCATTGCTACCAACATTCCTCCATCACCATTCTTTCTCCGGTCATTTTTTTCATCTTTTATTTTTCAAGCCATTGTTTTCTTCCCCTTCTTTCACCACCCACCACCGACATCACAAATATTTAAATATATTGTGGTAAGAAATAGAATCAAAAATAATTTTGAGGAAACTCCATTTTTTCCCGATGAATCTGAAATTATTTTTTTCAAAATCGTTAAGAAATTTAAATCCTAAAGAACTCACAACATAGAAGAAAAAAAGTATCAATAAATCTAAATTAATATTTAAGAAAGTAGTGAAATTGGGAGAAATACCAATTACAATAATGAGTAAGATTCAAGGAGAAGGATAGGTGGATGGATGGAAAACAAATTCATATAATTTTGAATTGAAAGGAAAAAGAGTCAAATTCAAAATTACTATCGAAATGCTTCTATATTGTGTGTCATGCTAAGGGAAATGGTGAACGGATGTCAGGGGAGGGATGGGGTGAGATATTCTGGGAAGAAGAAGAAGAAGAAAAGCGAAAGAAATATTTTTTTTAATTATTTTTTTTAGTGAAAGCATAATTTTTGTTTATTTTATTTTTTAAATTTATGTTTAAAGGCTTTTATGGGTCCAATGCCACATGTTTCTTTTTTATTAGCTATTATGCCATGTTAGTGGCGAGTGTAGGACACTCTTTCTTTACTTTTAGTTAATTGTCAAAATATGTTCAATATGTATTTTTTTTTAAAATAAAAAAAGTGTTCAATTGGAACAAGGTTAAGAATTGGTGTCTAAATGAAATATGTGGACAAATTTAAGTGGTTATAGATGACTTAAGCCCAAGAATAAATTACTTTTTATGTATATATATATATATATATATATATATTATATTAACGATTCTTACTTTCAATTTATACGATTTTTATTTATTTATATTTTGACATCTCTCAAGCGAACTTTTAGCTCCATTACTGTTGGTGTGCACAAAGCATCCCCCAAAGGGTAAAGGGTAAAGATTGCCTAATCATGTATTAGTATTAGCAAAAGTTTATAGTCGTTAAGTTGGATTGTTGTCCAAACCACCTTAGAGAATGAATGACTACAACATTTTATACAAACAGTTTGTTTAAATGTCATTTTTCATCAAGTTTTTGATTTTGTGCGAAGAAAGGATTTTTTTTCTCACCCAAATTAGCAAGATAATCCGTCAGGTTCGTAATTCTCTAAAACAGCAGAAATTTGTAATTATAATATTTCTTCACGGAAATATTAATGAGATGGATGATGATATCAAACTTGACTTTAGCAATATGAATGGTGAGTTTGGAGTAAAAAAAGCAACAAATTTTTTTTTAAATTTCAAAAGTACATTATAGTTAGTTATCAAATGAAAAGGACAATAAAATTAAACAACGTTTAAATTAGGTTATCCATCACAAAATGCAAAAATTAATGTGTCTTATAAAATACAACAATCTTTAATCTCATAAGGCTAGACGGTCATGCACCTTACAAGCTCATTGATTTCAGCGCCTGGGTTTCATTAAAAAAAAAGTTCAGCCGTTAATTCTTGGATGCATTTTGTTCAATTAATGAGCTGGTGGGCTTCAATTAATTTTTCTGTTTATCAAATTAGATATGGTTAATAAATTTAATGGTTGAATTCATTTTATATGAAATTTAGTGAAAAAATAAAATAAAAATATTAGTGCTGGTCAAGACTTTTGGGTTTCTTATAAAATTGCAATTTTGGTCCATCCTTTTTCTTTAGCTGAATAATTGAAGAACCAAATTGAAATGGGAAAGGAATTTTACTCACTAAAGAACTGGGAATATATAGTATTGACTGTCATCTTCTTCTTTCCATCTAGAGGTCTAGTAAACATCTTTGAAATTGGACCACTTCATAAATCAAAATAAGGTAAAAGTTTGATTTGTAAGAATATTTTGGTTCAAGAAATTGAAAGATATCTTTGGAACAATCCACCATGAATATTCTTGTCTTGCTTAATTATATGAAATTCCAACATGAACTTTCTTATCTCTTATCTACTATAGTGTCTTGGCTGTGGATGAATATCCACAGCATCTCCGACCTAATCAATACTCTACTTACTTTTTAAATATAGAATTTTCTATTTTTTCAAAAAGTCAACTCCAACTCAATCTTTTATTTTACTCTTTAAAAAGAAATTTTTTGCTCTCTCTTCAATATTATATTTATTACTTCTATTTCATTTTTATTTTCTTATTTCATAATATAAATTTTTATCTCTTTCTTTTTTTCAAATAATTACTTTATATAATTTTGATGTGATACAAAATTATATCTTATTGTAAATTTTTATATAATATAAATTACAAGAAAATATAATATAATACATAAATTAATGGACAAGTTCAAATAAAAGTGACATACAACTAATAAACACTTATTTTTAAAAATTATTACGTTTTACTCATAAATGCTCTATTAATGTATTACGGTGTTCAAAATGAACATTTTTGTCCTTATTTTTTTGTATGTCTAGCTACAAATTGTTTAAACCGGAGATTTTCATCTATCATCATTTCTCTAGTTGGAGTTGAAACCTCTACGACATCTTGATTGAGAACACCCATTGTTATCCTGTATTTAATTAAATTATCGCATCATGTATTGTATTTTTAAATTAAAATTTTCATCTTGCCATTTTAATTTTGTGTATTCTTTATAATGATAAATAATAATACAATAAAATTTTGTAATTGACAAAAATTAGAAAAAAATAAAATACTATTAATTTAAAATTAAAGTAGTATATACTAAAGAATATCTTTTAAAAATATTCTACGACATTTAAAAAGAATTATGTATATTAGATAATTTAATTAATGAAGTTATATGTAAAATAATATGTTAATTAGAAAGTAATAGAAATAATATTAAAATAATTAAAAAATGTAATAGAGAGTGTAATAGTAGTTCTCCATTCAACTCTCTATTTGAAGTATATAAGGTAATTTGGAGGTGGTTTGGAGTGTTTATTCTCAATTTACACTCCAAATATAGATAATGATGAGTAAATAGAGGTGGATTGGAGATGGTCTTACTAGCAAATGAAAGAAATATCAAATGGAGAAACAAAAACAAAAAAAGAACTGCTCAAATTTTGATAAAACAAAAACAAATTAACCATTATCAAAAGTAAACGACTTCTTTTGTGCTTGAATATTGAAATTGTTGGATTGGAAAAGGGAGGTGAAAAATGGGAAAAACAGGAACAATATTACGGTGGGAGAAACACAAGTATGACCTGATTGTGAGGCATTATTTTCAAATGACTCTTTTTCCCATGGATAATTATTGAAGAAATTCAAATCATCTTTCAGCTTGATGTGGTTTGAATTTACAATTTTAGATCGATCATGGGAAAACAACATCGAAAGGACGAACCAAACTAAAGAATTCAATTTCTGCTCTTTATTTAATTTGTTACTCTTTATTAATCTCATAAACTTTGCATCAGTGATGATCTTGTTCTTTGTCACTTTGAAATGAATATTCTCTCGTTCTCTAAGGAACTTGTTCAGTTTTGACTCATGGAGGTATGCTGAACAATTTAGTTTCGCAATTAATGCAAATTATTTTAAGTCAAAATATGCAGACTTATCATTCACACAAAATCAAATTTCATGCAACTTTGTATCATTTCCCACATGTTTGCAATAACATATAATGGACAATCTATCCATTGAACTTAAAATAATCTGAAATATGCCTCAAATGTCCAAAGCAAGTACCTTTAAATTCATTATAAAGTTTCTGTTCAACCAGAACTTTCCTAATGTTACGATAATATGTCATCCTTGATCTTACTGAGATCTTTGTTGGAAATGATCCTACATCATCTAACCACGTCACTAGGTCATACAACTCAACTAAGATATGTCTTGCACAAATATGCAATGATAGAGGACCATCCTCGTCTCGACTAATATCTCTACTACTCTAGCTTGTTGTTCGTTTCTCGTTCACTATTCTCAATATTATCACTAGCATCAACACTACTTTCCTGGTAGTTGTCAATCTCCACTTTTGTTTGACTTTCAGAAATGAATTCTTCGACTATAATTTTTTTCTTTTTACAAGTTTTCAAAAATTCTTTAGCCTTTCGTTTCTTAATTCTAAAGAGTAACAGGAGGAGAAGGTTTAATACTTTCTTCTCTAGTTTTATCCATACTTTATAATCTACAAGTAAAAACACATTATCGATCACAAGTTCATTAACATAAATAGAGTAATCCTCAAATAAAACATGCAAAATAAATAGCAGATCCAACTGAAATCAATAATTCGATTGACACAAACGCCACTAAAGTCGACCAAAATTTAGTAAAAATTTTCAAAATCAATAGGCGAGATAAAGATAACAATTTTTTTAAAATAATAAGCAACCAAATAGGGCTAAATATTTATATACAAACAAAAACGTCATTTGAGACAACAAATACATTGAATACGGCGAAAAAACTTCATCCCAAACAAAAACATCAACTTAAACAATCTAGAAAAGGGGTCATTAAATCATTAGACTACCACAATAAAATAAACAACCAAATATGTATAATAATTACCGAAGAACACTATTAGAGAAGGTCCAACTTACCAAAGATGAGGGCTTTAAACTCGGGGAAGAAGATTGGAAAACTATGATGATTTGAGAGGGATTTAGGACGATGAAAAGGTTGTATAAGTTAATAGAAGAGAAGTTTATGAGGAAGAATTGTGGATAATATTCATTTTCTTTCAATGCAAAGGATAAGTTACATCTTTTAACTATCCGTAATTCATCTATGTGAACATTGCTAAGTCGTTAATATGTGTGAAATAGGAAAGTTACTTCCTCATTAATGGTTCACATTTATTTCAAGTGTTAGTTTCTTAACTTCGTAAGAAATATTCAGAATACTTGAAGTTACTTTTGTATTATGACAAACTAGTGTATTTAGCCGCGCTTCGCGCGGTTATAAAAAAGATTAAAATAAAATTATATATTAATATCATAATTACTTTAATAAAAAGAACTTGTTGTTAATCACATAATTTTATAGAAGAGAAACTATGAAAAATATTTAGATTAAATATGAAATTTATTAAGAAATCAATATATGTGAACTTCGAAAAGTTAAATATTAAAAATAATTTTTATAGAGAAAAAGAGAAGGTAAGAACTAATAAGAATTGGGTAATATTAGAACTACTTAAATGTAAACTTGTGATCATTTTTTTCTTTTTATTTGAGATTTTCTTAGTATAATTTATATATATTAATGTAAACTTTAAATCTAATCGTTCTTTTATGCTTATTTGTAATTTTATAAATTATATTCTTGGTATAGTTTTTCGACAATGTATAACTCGGATTGCTATTAATAGTTAGTATTCATGACTATATAGTTAGCCAACACTATTATAAATCATTATCCACAATTACTATTACTTGTCCTCGTCATGACCCAATCATCACATGTTTTGATTATTTTTATTGTACAATATTAGATTAATTTAATATTTGTATTAATAACTTTTTAATAATTAAATTTTAAATAAAGAAAAGTTTAGAATTCTTAATTAGTTAAATTTCATACTTATTATTATTACTATTATCATCATCATTATACTTAGGTTTAGATATCCAATTATTTTTTGGACAACTTATATTGGAAAAAAATGTAAAATTTAAAAATAACATAAAAGAGAACAAAGGAAAGAATTAACTACGAAAAAAAAGATTCAAGAAAATGACACATACACAATTCCTATTTTTTTTTTATTTTGTTTGGCTTAAACACAAAATATTAAAAAATGTATTTCACATTTTAAATAAATATTACATTTAACATAATAAATTCCTAAGAATAAAAAGTCACAGTAACTAAGAGGATTAATAATATGACTTTGAACTTTTGTAACATAATAAGAGTAATATTTGTACATTATTACACTAATAAAGAACATTAACTATAGAAAATGAAAACAACAAATTAGAGTTATCGAGACAAATATTTTATTATAAGTGAATAGAAAGGTAGGAAACCAACTAAATTTTTAAAATTATAAATTAATCGTAATTTTTAAATAACCATAGAACTCCCGAAAAATAACAAATATGAAAACATAAAGACTTATTAATAAACAACTTGAAATATTCTAAGAAAAACAACAAAAATGAAAAATTTAAGAATTGTAATTTTACATATTAATAAATAATTTATTTTTGATAAAACCATGTGTATTTTAAAAATAATAAATTAACTTTACATTCTTATGTTCTATCATTTTTGTTAATAAAAATTGTTTCACCGGATTATGAAAGTATATGCAAATATTTCTTTAAGTAGCATATCGATTTCTACTTCTATGTTTTAAAATATTATAAGTCACAAACACAATAAACTAATATTATCAGTAAAAAAGTGAGAGAAGAATTTACCTAAACAAATAATTATTTTTGAAGAATGTTATCATTATATGTAGTTTAATTATCTAAGAATCATATAGAGGTTTAAGGAGGATAAATTAGATGTTTTTTTATTAAAAAAACTCAAGATTTCTATCTTCATGAACATAAACAAATAATATTAAATGTATGACTCAACAAAGAAAGTGTTGTAATTATATTAGACATATCAAATAATTTTTCCTTGTAAACTCAAATTATGCAAGAATGTCTAAACATTTTCACTATAGATATATCTTTAATAATCGGCAAATCTGATTAAATAAGTTGAAAAATTATGTACCAAAATAAGAAAAAGATAAAGAATAAGGAGAAAATTACATTTAAACACATATAATCTTTTTTGACAAAATATAAATAATTCAAAAGAAAATAATATAATAGAAACATTACTTCTTAAGGACCTAAAAAAATAAAGAATAATCACTAAATAACTCAAAATCCATTAATCTCCATCTCTGAATGTTCTCATTTTATCCTATATATAAGAGTCAAGAAAAATAACAACAAATAAATTATTAGTCCTAAAATGAATCTCAAAGTTAACAAAATAAAATATTATATCTCATAAAGAATAAGGAAAAATTACATTTAATCATAAATTCTCCTACATAATCATTTTGGACAAATAATCAATATATTTAACTCAAAATCCACTAATCTTCATCGCTTGATGTTATCATTTCATTCTATATACAAGAGTCAAGAAAAATAATAACAAATACATTAATAGTCATAAAATAAATCTCAAAGACAATAAAACAAAATAATTTATCTAGAAAAAATAAAAATATGATGACATATTAGCCTTACTTGCTAATTAAAAGTAATATATGAAATAACATTTGAAAAAATAATGCACCTCAAAGCTTACAAATATTGTAACATTTCTTCCACTAATTCTCTACCAAGGATGACTACAAAATAACAAACAATTTTAGTGTGATTTTATAGTGTTAATGTAACCTTTTACATTAAATAATTAGAAGTTATGAATATGAAAGGTTTAGGAGGTTATGAATATGAAAGTTTTGAGGGATATGAATATTATTAATACTAATTTAAGAATATAATTTATATAATTAAAGAGGTATAAGTTTATAAAAAAATAAGAAAAAATGTCAAATAAAAGAAAAGGGCAAGACTAAAAGAAGGAAAGACCAAGTGATGTCCAAGTCAATCTTGCTGATGGTAATGAAGTGAATGCTGTTGTAGTCGTTGAGGCAAATCTGGTGGCAAACAAAATTGACAGGGTGCTAGACACAGGCGCCTCAAGGCATTTTTGAGCCAATAAAGAGTTATTCCATGACTTTGAGGAGTGTACTGATAGAGAGTGTGTATATATGGGTAACTCCACTACTTCTGTAGTAATGGGTAAAGGGAAAGTTTTGCTTAAATTAACTTCTGGGAAGACATTATCCTTGACCAATGTTTTGTATGTTCCCTCCCTCCTTAGAAACTTAGTTTCCGGAGCACTTCTCAACAAAGTAGGCCTTAAACTTATTTTTGAAGCTCATAAAATAATTATTTCTCGTGCAGGAGACTTTGTTGGGAAGGGATATCTTAGTGGAGGCTTATTTGTATTGAACATTGTTAAACAGATTGTCAATAATGCAAGCATTTCATATTCTGCTTATATTGTTAAGTCTATTAATTTGTGGCATGGTAGACTAGGTCATATTAATATTGCTTCTATTAAAAGGCTCAGAAAAATGGAATTAATTCCTATGATAAAAACTGATGATTTTTCTAATGTCCTGTGTGTGCACAAGCAAAGCATGTCAAGAAACATTTCAAATCTGTTATTAGTAGAAAGACTGAATTACTTGAACTAATACATTCAGATTTAGAAAATTTCAAGAACACTGTTAGCAAAGGTGGAAAAAAGTATTACATTACTTTTGTTGATGACTTTTCTAGATACACTAAGGTATATCTTCTTAAGTGTAAAGATGAGGCTGAAAGCGTATTTTTGAAATTCAAAGCAGAAGTGGAAAATCAACTAGACAAGAAATCAAGAGGTTTAGATCTAATAGGGACGGTGAATATAGTACTAAAACTCTAGAAGATTTTTATGAGAAAAATGGTATCATACATGAGGTTAGTGCTCCATATACTCCCCAACAAAATGATGTAGCTGAACGGAAAAATAGAACCCTTAAAGAAATGATGAACTTTATGCTTTTAAGCTGTGGTCTATCTGACAATATGTGGGGAGAAGCAGTCTTGTCTGCATGTTATATTCATAATAGAGTCACACATAAGAAGTTAGACAAGACCTTATATGAGTTGTAGAAAGGATTTGCTCCTAACTTGAAATTTCTGAAAGTGTGGGGGTGTTTGGGTAAGGTTGGTCTACCTGATTTTAAACGAGTAAATGTTGGTTCTAAGACTTCTGATACTGTCTTTATTGGTTATGCTCAAAATAGTGCTGCATATAGATTTATGTCTCTAAATGGTCATTCTATTTGTGAATCTAGAGATGCGAAATTTTTTGAGCATATTTTTCCTTTGAAAAACAACGTGCCAAGTGATGTGCAAAATAATGCTTCTACGTCTAGGCCTATTAATTCTCATGTTGTACCTTCTTCTAGAGTTATTTCTAATGAGCATGAAAATGAACTTAGAAGGAGTAAGAGACGTAGAATTGAGACAAGTTTTGGTCCTGATTTTATCACTACTTTCTTAACTAAATTTTGATATTAATATTTTAAATGACAATTAGTGTCTATCTATTTAATAGAAGACGACTCTAAGACTTATGATAAAACAATGAGATCAATAGATGTTATATTTTGGAAAGAGTCTATTAAAAGTGAATTAGACTCTATAGTTTCTAATCACACTTGGGACTTGTATGATTTACCTGAAGGTTGTAAGCCCATAACTAGCAAATGAATATTTAAGAAGAAATTGAGGCCTGATGGAACAATTGATAAATATAAGGCTAGACTTGTGATTAGGGGTTTTAACCAAAAGAAAGGTGTTGATTACTTTGATACTTAATTCTCTTGTGACTAAAATAGCGATCATTAGAATTATTATTGCTTTGGACGCTATTCACGACTTAGTGATACATCAAATGGATGTCAAAATAACATTTCTAAATGGTGATTCAAAAGAAGAGATATATATGACTCAACCTGAGCATTTTGTGATTCCAGGACAAGAGCATAAAGTATTCATACTGAGAAAGTCCTTGTATGGACTAAAACAAACACCTTAGCAATGGTATGAAAAATAATCTCACATTAGTGGATAATGACTTTGTTGTAAATTCATCTGATACATGTGTTTATTCTAAGATGATAGGTTCAGATTGTGTCATTATATGTTCATATGTAGATGACATGTTAATCTTTGGTCCTAATGTGAATGTTATTAATGAGACTAAGAACTTTTTGTCATCTAAATTTGAAATGAAAGACCTTGGCGAAGCAGATGTGATTTTGGGAGTTTAAAATCAAAAGAACTCCTAATGGTTTCTCTTTGTGTCAGTCTCATTACATTGAAAAGATGTTGAAAAAGTTTGATTTTTTTGATGTAGTTCCAGTAAGAACTCCATATGATCCTAGCATACACTTGAAGAAGAATAAAAAATCTAGTGTTTCTCAAACTGAATATGCTAAAATAATTGGGAGTGCAATGTTTCTCATGAATTATACTTGGCCTGATATAGATTATGTTGTTAGTAGATTGAGTAGATATATTCATAATCCTAGTAGTGAACACTGGAATGCTCTTCATCGGTTGCTAAGGTATTAGAGAGGTACTATGAATTGGTGTTTGCATTTTAACAAATTTCTTGCTGTTTTAGAAGGTTTTTGTGATGCAAACTGGGTAACTGATAATGATAAAATTAGCTCCACCAGTGGCTATGTGTTTACATTGGGTGCAGGTGCTATTTCGTGGAAGTCTTTCAAACAGACTTGTATAGCACGTCCTACCATGGATCATAATTCATTGCTCTCGAGTTGGCAGGGCAAGAAGCTGAGTAGCTGAGAATTCTTTTGGCAGATATGCCTTTGTGGGGAAGACATGCTTCACCAGTATCTCTTCATTGTGACTCACAAGCAGCAATTGAAATCGCCAAAAATAGCGTGTACAATAAAAAAAAGACTCATTCGCATCAGACATGGTGCATTTAAACAGTTATTGAAACTGTGTTATTTCCTTGTAATATGAAAGGTCCGAAAGAAATTTGACGGATCCTATAACCAAGGGCTTGACAAGGAAAATAATCCTCGAAACATCGAGGGGGATGAGGCTAAGGCCCATTGATTGAGGTAATGTGGTGGACCTGTTAGGCCTCAATATATACCACATTTTCTATCCCTACGGCATGAGACAATGTTTTATAAGGTTGAGCTTATTTTGCTCTTAATGATTCTATAGCCTTAAAGTGGTCTATTTGAGATAGACTTGATGGAATCACCTACGTGAGTGTAAAGGTGTGGTCACCTTTATGAAAGAATTGAGTCGTCTTTCTAGAGCACTCATAAGACTCAAGGTGTGTGTGCGTGACAATAAAATGTATCGTGGAGTTTGCATAAAAAAAATCAAGGATATGGTATGTGTTGTTGGGGGTTCTCAAATTATGTCTATTTAGTTCAAGAGCACTTTAATTTATGGATATGTGTTGTTGCCTCATTTCACTATGTGTCAATTCAAATCGAAAGATATTGACACTTAAGTACATGTTCCTTTCTTTTGCCCAGAAATTATTCTTATTCTTTATCTTTGCATTAGTGGGGGATTCTGGATAATATTCCTTTTCTTTTAATACAAAGGATAAGTTATATATTTTAACTATCCGTAATTCATCTATGTGAACATTGCTAAGTCGTTAATGTATGTGAAATCGAAAAGTTACTTCCTCATTAATGGTTCACATTTATTTCAAGTGTTAGTTTTTTAATTTCATAAGAATATTCAGAATACTTGAAGTTACTTTTGTATTATGACAAATTTGTCATTAAAGTAAGAGTTATGTTTCATTACATTAATTATACGTTAGTTTCTTACATTCTTTTGATGGATGAAACTAAATGATTATCCTATTTAAGGAGTACCATTTTGGGAGCTAAACACAGGGAAAAAAAAACAAGTCCTATCTTTCATTTACTCTCCCTCAAACAATTTCTTTTTATAGGTTTGAATAATCCTTCATCCTATTATGGATTTCTGGCAATTATTTTTGTGCAACACCAAACTTTCAGCCACGAGTGCACGTGTTTAAGAGTAACTATGGAACCTTGGGGAGCGACCGGCTACAACGATTTGCATCGGAGTCGAGCCGAAATCGCTGTCAACGCAGTGGCTTGCCACGACACAGTATTTGTGATAAGTTATTTACTATTTTATAATTCCATTCTAATATCAATATTGTAGTATTTTTTTCCAACAAGAATAGCATATGATTACACTAGAGGAGAAGTGGATAGGGAAGATGAAAAGTCATTGCACTTGGAGAAGAAGAAACCTCGGAACTAATATTTAGAAAAGGTGCATCGATTTTCATCAATAAATAATATTTTTAAAAATTTATTGGGATTATATATATTTTTGTTAAGTTAGATTTTTTCTCCAAGTTTAAAAAATAATAAACAAGCTAATGACCCCGAATTTACAAATATACCTCAAGTTTTAAAAAGGTCAAAGAATCCATGACCCCACACTTTTTCCTTTTTAAAAAGCTCAGCACTAGAAAATAAAGCAAAAATAAATTAAGTGAATATAGAGAATATTAAGTTATAAAGGTGATTACAATATCAAATCTTCTCAATCTTACTTTATATTGGTATATATAGTATTTTGAGCACTCTTAAAATCAGTGGAGATATGTAGAACAGTGATAAAGGTAGGGATGTACGAAATTGAATCAAAAATCAAATCAAACTGTGAACCTCGTAAAATAAAAAAAAAATCTAACTAATGGTTTGGTTTGACTTGGTTAGTTGGTTTGGCATTGGAAAAAACAAAACTCTAGGATTCTTGGGTTGGTTAAGTTTAAACTATAAAAAGTCCACCTGAGACCAAACCAACCCGACATTATATATATAGTTTTTAAAATTTATTTTACACATAAAGTTTTTACTGTGATGTAATTTCTAAATAATACTTATACATTTTCATAATTTTTATTTTTAACATATATTTAAAATATTTTTAGATATTTTGGATGGTCCATAGTTATTAGTAACTCCAATAAAGTTCAATTTGAAATTAAATCAATACTATGGTGACAAAATAAATTAATTCAACATTAAGAATGGCAATAATGTTGAATATTTGTTCTTTAATTTTTACATTTGTTTAGACATTTAAAATACATAATCTAACTTTAATTTTTATTTTATGTTGAATATGTCAGATACTTATTAGACTTATTTTAGTATGATTTAGTACTTTTAAATTGTGATCATTTTCATTATTAAAACTTTGCAATATTTATTTTATATGATGATTTCATTATTATTGTCATTGTATACTTTAGTGTCATCATTCATCTCATATTTTGTTTTATTTTCTTAAGAAACACCTTAGATATATGGTTATATTTTGTTTGGACTAAAGAATTATTTGAAGTACAAGTTAATTAAATATTGTATGCATCCTTTATCGGAAAAATCCAAAAACCTGAAAAAATTCAAGATTTATTAGTTTTGTTTGATTTTAAAATTTAAAAACTCTAACACAATTATCATAGAAATACATATATAAGGAGTGGATGTTGTTATTACATTGACAATACAACAGATACGTACATAACCATGCATGATGTTGCTACAAAATTTTACCAAGAGCAAAATCACAAACTTACATGCGTAATTAACTAATTTCTACTTAAAAGTAGTACCAACTAGGTAGCGTAAGCCATGGGCATTTGGCGTCTCTTAGAATAATAATCAGCGAGACGTATTCCATCATGCACTGAGCTGCCTCGTAGCTATTTAAAGCCACCACTGGTGGTGTTGGAGCACTGATCATAACTTCTGTTCCAGTCGCGGGAATCATCCGGTAAACAAGAGATTCTGGTAAAACGTAGCGATAGTTGCAGCTCTGCTGTGGCTCCACGGTTGTGGGAGGTCTATTAATCCTATTTTTATCAAAATCTCTCTGTGCTGCCATTTTGATTTTTTTTTTGGTAGGATAGTAATGTTTATGAAGAAGTAACTATATCTGATGCAAAGGCCGAAGGGGGCAATGTCCTTTATATACAAGGCTGGCCAAGAATATTGACTATTGAGAGATTTTTTTTCTTATAAAATTGCACTTCTGGTCCTTCAGTTTTAGGATAAAGCGTATTAGTTCCTTTTTCTTTAGCTGAATAATTCAAGAACCAAATTGAAATGGGAAACGAATTTTACTTGGTAAGAAATGGGAATAGCAAGCATTGACGATTCTGTTGTATATATATTGAATAATTTTCTTTTTAAAAATATAGATCAATATAAAGAAACTATCATGAATAAATTTATATTTATTTTAAATAAATTTGAAAATAGATAAAAAAAATTAAAATAAGAACGATAAACGTAATGTCATAAACCACATTAGATCAATATTATAACGTAAAATCTCAAGAGAGTTATTTAAAATTATTCAATAGATAAACCATTTTGGGGAAGGGGCCGGTATAACAAACCATGACCACTTCAATATTCATTAATGAAAATATATTCTGTGGAATAAGATAAAGTTTTTTTTTTACGAATCTTTTGATACAAAGAAATTGGAGGATTTCTTTGAAAAAATCCACCATGAATATTCTTGTCTTACTTAATTATATGGTATTCCAAGATAACTTTCTCATCTCTTATCCACTATAAAGTGTCTTTGGGTGTGGGTGGTACACGTGTCCAGAATCGAAAGAGTAAAAAATTGAGTGAAGTTTTCAAAGTGACAATGTTTAAAACCAATAGAATAATTTTTAAACAGGAGAGAAAACAACGTCATAATTGGGGTGGTAATAATAAGATGGATAAATAAGTCATTGTTATACAAAAAGTTCTCAACAGTACAGTACTAAATTTGATTGGTCCTAATAGTATGATATCTAGGAATCAACATAATTATAAATGGAATTGATCCAGCTGGTAGTATGATATATCCTCTAAAGATTCATAGTTAATCAGAAAAATAAACACAATACATGGCCTAAAACAATTCAGGTTCTACTTGTCCCATTTTCCTCAATATATGACTTCAATTTGGCATTTCTTTAGATGCTTATGGCTCTCTTAACATTATTTTTTCAAAACAAGGAGCTCTCCCCATTTCATGAGATTTTCACTTTAATTTCACTAACCAGTTTGTTTTAATTAAGCTAATTATATCATCATCATAATCACTATCATAATCATTACCACCTCCTCCCGTCGAATAATGAAATAAACACTATGATGTTTCTTTTAGGAGAAAACTTGGAAATTTATGTCATGTGCATTGGTCACATATGCATTGCATCATCTTACATTATATTTTGTTTGTGCATGACTTGTATCGAGTGTCCAATGTTCGTTTTTATTTATTATCTCCATTGTCAATAATAGTGTATATATGTTTTTAGTCAGCTGCTAATTTTTAGTGTTAGCGCTATCGTGCTACTTTTATTTATATAGTTTCTATCTAAGTTTGGTCGGCCTATGATGCCTATTCAGTACTCTATATTTTGGTACTCATACTACATTTCTGCATCTTTTTTTCTATTATAGCACCTATAACGAGCCAACTCTGCTGATTCCAGATCTTTGAGGTTGTCTTTGTTGGATCGTGGTGAGCTCTTGGCATTCAGGGATTTACTGCTTTCCCTCTTTAGTAGTATCTATGTATTTTGTATTTTTATTTGACAAATTATTGTATATAGTCCGTTTCTATACTTAGATGTTCTTGTACCAGTGACACCATGTCCAAATTTGGCTTTTATGTATATTAATCTTTCTTGGTCAATTTAGGGTCGCTTATGTATGTTTTGTACTATATTGTGCATAACTATGCTATGGATCTAGTCTTTGTACTTGCATTGCTTAGCATAGTTATGTTTTTAATGTATTTACCCCTTTTGGATTTTGAGTTTTTGATTGCATACTAGGGATTTATGGTAGACACTATTATAGACCGATTTCGGATCATGCAACATAGTCATAAGATAAAACAATAAATAGAACGTGAGAATAGCTAGATATCATATTTATGGAAAATTAACTGATTATTCAATGAAGCAGTTTCAATTCTTATCTAGAGACAAGAGATCGATGTCTAATACTCATAGTCATACTTATAATCATAGTTTGAGTATGTCCAAGATCAGGCATTATACGGTTATAAATCCCATCAATTAGAGGCTTCATGCTAGATTTTCGTAACGGGAACTAGAATGTGTACCTGTTAATAAAAGCGGAATGATAATGAGATTCTCTAAAAGATTGCTTCAAGTCCAACTTTGAATCTCAAGGAATCAAAGCTATGTTCCACAAACTGAAAGTCACTTTTGTTTTTGTTAATATCAGTTACGAAGATAGAAAATTGGTCTTTGTTCTTCCGTTTCTTTTTCTGTTTTGTGTTCTGCACCCTTTCTTCGGAAAAGCGTTCAATCCCTATTTTAAAATGGAAACAACAGTGTACGTTGGAACTGTTACTGTAATTGTTCCCACTTCTTTTCAAATTAGTACTAATTTGTTTATAGAAGAAAAATAAAATAAAATCGGGTCGGATCAATCCACATGGGCGACCCACAACTCAAAACTTACATCTCCCACTTCGCACATGGTGGACAAGACCCAAATAAATATGATGTCAACATAAACACACTATTCATACGACAAATAGTTCGTGCGACACGTGAGTATCAAGGCTTGCCTTCAAGAATTTACAAGTCTACATAGGAATTCAATCACATGTGGAAAAGAATCCACTATAATTTTAAGGACACTATTACACACAATACTCCAAATATCGTTCACTACTTCAGTAGTCACTTATTCGATCCTTCAACATCTTAAAGAAATGAACTCGAGTTCATGTTTAACTTTATACACACTATTACACTCGAGTGTAATAGCCAACTTATGTATACAAGTTATGTTATTCATTTTAATCATCTTTTCTTTTTACTCGAATCCATCTATTTCATATCGACTGCTTTCCAAGACATGTACGACATCATTGAATCGCTCATGACAATTAATAACATGCTAAAGTAGCAACACCGATCGAAACTTCAAGCAACAGTAAAAGATCAAAGGGTATTTTATTGAAAAATCATTTTAATTTTTCGGGTTCTCACACAATGAAGAACCAAGGAACCATTCTTTCATTGACTCATTAATCGCCTTACATACACGGTATGAAACACGTGTTACGATGTTTACACCTTAGATTGGTTTATGTGTCTTATTCTTTTGATTATTTAACATCGCACAGACCTTGATCTAAACACCTCGTGATGTTTAACTCTTGTTTCTCTCTTCAGTTATCCTTAGGCTTATTTTCTTGGAGAAACTTTTGTCTGGATCATAAAACAAGTCATAATATGGCAAAACTGATCTCTTCGCGTTTCCTGAAGTAAAAGGTGATTGCTCGTGTGAGAGATTCAATCTCGCGACTTGTTAGACACACTTTATATCTTACAAATTATCACATACATATCATATTTGAATAGAAATGCAATAGTATTATATAAAAGAGAATACTATAACAATCAAGTTATTTTACAATACGTCAATATCATCATATTCTACGCAAACCTAGAGCCTTAAGATGTTTTTCAAACAGGGCTCTAGAAATGACCTTAGTGAAGGATCAACTATCATTTCACGTGTCAGAATGTATTACAAAGTTATTTCTTCACTTGCCACTACGTCTCTCACAAAGTTATACTTGATGTCAATATGTTTGGTCATACTATGATATTTTAGGATCCTTCGTATCTGTGATAGCCACTTGACTATCAGAATATAAAATCAAGGGACCCTTAGAATTTTTTGCAATACTCAAATGCTCAAAGAATCTCTTTAACCAAACAACTTCTTGTACTGCATGTGCACAAGCTAGAAATTCATATTCCATGGTTGAAAGAGCTGTGCAAGTTTACTTTTTACTTTTCCATGAAATAGAACCACCATTTAGTAAGAAAGCATAATCAGATGTTGATTTTCTATCATTCCGGTCACCAGCCCAATCAACATTTGTATAAACTCATATGAAAAAATCAAATCCACTATAACAAAGTGCATGATCTGAAGTTCCCTTCAAGTATCGAAATATTCTCTTTACTGCTTTCCAATGATCTCTTCCAGGGTTGGATTTATACTTGTTAACTAGACTCACAACATAATAAATGTCGGGGCGAGTACACATCATAGCATACATCAAAATTCCGACAGCACTAGAATAAACTCGAGATATTTCTTCCTTTTCTTTTCAGTTTTTGGACACATTTCAAGGCTTAAAGTTTCATCCCCTAGCTATAGGAGTATCCATGGATTTTAAACTATTCATTTTAAAACATTTCAATATTTTCTTTATAGAAGTTTCTTGGGATAAACTAGAAAATTTCTTGGAACGATTTATTTGAATCTTAACATCCAATATATAGTTTGCTTCACCTATATCTTTTTTATCAAATGATTTTGAAAATCATGACTTGATGATTTTCACATACTTCAAATTATTTTAAGCTAATAAAATATCATCTACATAAAGAGAATGAATTAAAAAAATTACATTGGACTTTTTCACATAGATGCAACGGTATTAATCGATCATGGTGAAATCAAATGAAATCACCTCCTTATGAAATCTTAGATACCACTCCATTGAAGATTACTTTTGGCCATAAGTTGATCTTTTCAATTTACATACTTTCTTTTCTTGACCTTTAACAATGAAACCAACTGGTCATTCTATGTAGATTTCCTCGTTTAATTCTCCATTGAGATAAGTGTTCTTCACATTCATTTGGTGTAATTCTAAATCTAAATGTGCAACAATAGCTAAAAGTAATCCTATGAATGTAAACTACACAACTGGTGACAAAGTTTCATCATAATCTATTCCAACTTCTTGAGTGAAACCTTTTGCAATCAATCGTGCTTTCTGTCTTTCTATTGACCCATCCGATTTATGTTTAACTTACAAAATCCATTTATTCTCAATAACTTTACGTTACTTAGAAAGTCAACTAAATCCCAGACTTTGTTCATTTTCATGGACTCTAATTCTTCTTTCATCGCTTTTAACCATTCATCCCTTTCAGGGCTCGATAAGGCATGTGTTACAGAATTAGGTTCATCCAATTATGTAAGAGATATAAAAAAAAACATAATCCTCAATCTCAAAAGATCATTTAGATATGCCTTTTCTTGTACTCTTATGAATTTAAAGGTCAGATTCCTCTATAAAATTTTGGGATTCATAACTCTCACTTGGACCAAGAACCATTTCTTGATCCATTGAATTACCAAGTATTTTTTACTACGTTATCTGATCTTCTGAATTCAACATTTCGTACAAAGATTCATCTTCTTATATTTCACCCTTTTTGAGAAAATCATTTTTCAAAAAACTGACATCTCATGATACAATTTTAGTAATACTTCCATCATCCAGTTCATCAATGAAAACATACCATTTGGAGCGTTCAAAGTATCTTATAAAGATACATTTTGTTTCCTTTTGGACTTATTTTACCAAATTCACCAAAACGATCTTAAGTATATACTGCACAACCCCACGATTGTAGATTATTTAGGTTTGTTTTATTACCAGTCCAAAGTTTATAAGGAGTGAAAGACATTGATTTAGAAGGCAATTTGTTCAATATGTAAGCCGCAATCAATAATGCATCTCCCCAGAAAGAGATAGACAAATTTGTATGCCCCATCATTGATTTTGTCATGTCTAATAATGTCCTATTCCTTCTTTCAGCTGCACCATTTTTTTGAGGCGTATAAGGGTAGTTAACTGTCCGATAAATACCCTTTTCAGTACATAATTCTTCAAATTATTTTGGCAAATATTCACGTCCTTGATTGGTTCTTAAAGCTTTTATATTTTTATCGAATTGATTTTCAAATTCATTCATATATCTTTTAAAGCACTTAAGTACTTCAGATTTATGAGAATTCAAATAGACATAACCAAAACACGTGAAATCATCAATAAATGTAATGAAGTATGAAGCACCATACCTTGTCTTTACATTCATTGGACCACAAATATCATAATGAATTAATTGAAGTGGGAATTCAGTTCGCTTATCCTTCTCAAATGGCTTACGCGTAATCCTTCCAGCTAAAGAACCTAAATGTCCTTCTTTTGCCAACCTATTCATTTGATCTTGCCCTATGTGACACAATCTTGCATGCCATATAATAACATCAATATCATTATTACCAAAATATCATGTCATTACACAATGGTAAACATAATAGTCATAAGTCGAAGGATTACAATCTAAAATGATAAAACGAACATAACGTAGTCCAAAACCATATAAAACGTTATCTAGAGTTATTCTAACACCATTATGACTAAAAAACAAATGAAAATCAATGTCTAGAAGAACAGACACATATACTAAGTTTCGTCGAATCTATGGAGCATATAGAACGTCATGTAACATCAAGGAACGACCACCACGCAAGTCGACTTTATAAATGTCTGTACCTTTGACTTCAAACCTATAATTATTTCTTACGTAGATCAACTTTGATTTAGATGAAACTCGACGAAACTTTACAAACGCCTCTCTATCTCGACTCACTGGTCGGTGGATCTTGAGTTTACAATTGACATGGGATAAGATTCAGTTAGTAAAGAAGTACTAGAAACAAATGTACTTCTTTTTTGGCAATTGTAGCACTTCATTTTGCTCTTGTCTCTCTTCTTGAAAATATTTTTCCTTTCTTGGAATATGGCTTCTTCGTTTTTTTTAGAGGGTCCTTCTCCGGTTTCTGTGTCTTTGCCATTCTTTTTCCAATTCTTCTTGCGCTTGAAGCCTGAATATTTTGTACCATTTGACTCTGCCACAAATTCGTTAGAAATAGCTTTAGGTGCACCAAGACGTTCATCATTGAGTTCAACATTGTGCGCAACATCAGAATAAGTCTTAATGCTATCATTATGGGTCAAGTTAACCTTCAAATGTTCTCAATTATTAGGAAGAGACCGAATCACTACCTGAACTTGTTGCTCATTTGAAAGAACATGGTCAGCACTCTTGAGTTGAGGCTATCATGTTTGACATCACCCTAAGGTGTTGTTTGATATTCAGATCATGACGTTTTCTGTAAGTGTAAAATTTAGCAGTCAACTATCGGAGGCGGGCTACAGACATACCCCCATATGTTCCTCATAGATGTGCCAACAATAGTTGAAAGTTTCTCATTTTTATTTATGAGGTCATCAACCACAGAATTAACTGTTATTCCACGTGTAGTGGAATTAACTTTTTTCCAAGCTTTGTAAGCTTCAAGTTCTCTTCTGTGTTGCGCGAAATTACCCTCTTCTGGTTCATTCAAAACATGATTTATACTTCTGAAAGCATTTTGCTCTTCCGTACATATCATATTTTACGACTTCAGATGTCATAGTTATCACCGTTAAGTTTTCACCTTTGTTTAAGTCAGCAATGATACGTTTTGATGCCATGTCTATTATGAGATACAATCAAGAAAATCAATTATGCATGTGACATAAAAATTCAAGCAAATCAATTTTCATTTAGATTTCATATTTAATGTAAAATCAAAAAGACATGTATGCATCTAATCATTATCTAAAAATTAAATATTTAATCAAAATTCAAATATAATTTCCTAATGTGTATTCTAATGTTTTTAGGCCATAATTGCAAGGATTTACATATCTAACAATTAACATCATATGATAATGCATAACAGAATAACAACACACCTATTCAAAATAGGATAAAACACAATATTCATATTAAAATATAATCAAAGATGTTCATTACATAATATGCAAAAATAAAATAAATATTAGTATACTAGACTATCACTCTATGTGATCACGCTGACCATCTAGCTCAAGATTCATTGTGAACCTCCATAATGGTTCGTTAGAACCAAAATTATGATAGATGTTTGCTAGTTCCTTCTGTTAATAATATGGTAAGAAATTATACAGAATACCTAATCCAACGTAGCCCTCAAAATAGATATAATAGTCATAAATTTGATTAATTTTCAACCAAAAGTTTTCAAAAAAATCAGGTAATTGGTCAGACAAGTTCATTCTGATGTTTTTAACTCTTCAAATAATCTTTTCCTTGATCTCTTTTATCTTTGTTCAGATTTTGCAGTATCATAGAGTCATTTCTTATGACTTCTGAATCTGAATCATTTACACTTTTGATCCTTTTATGTCACTTTCTTCTATGATTTCTTTTTGCTCCTCTATTAATATCACTCCCACTTGGAGCAATTTGGGCATGTTCTCGTTCACCCATATCTCCATTGAAAACCAAAAAATCAGAAATATGGTTAAAGACCATTCAATTTGACAACATATGTCACTAATTTCTGGTACAAGGAAAAGGGATTTATATATAAAAAAAATGAGTTTACACCTATGAGAATTATTATAAGTTCAGTTCAATTATTTTTGAAAAAACATAATGTATTTTAACTCATATATAAATATTGGTCACTTATTAAGTACCAATTTTTTTAGTAATATACTAATATCCCTTTGAAAATAATAGTAATTATTTAGAAAATAATAACCAAATCCCATGTTGGCTCATTCAACAAACAAATACAGAGTACTATTTCAGATCAAGTACAATAGAATCAATTAAATAATAATAATAATAATAAAATTCATGTTGACTCATTCAACAAACAAATTTATAACTACAACTATTTTTTCAAAAAAAGTACAACAAACTCAATTTTTTTCTGGCTCATACGTTTCTGCATCTTTTTTTTCTTTAAAAAGGGAAGAAGTGTAGTACTATTGTACTACAAGGAAAAAAAAAGAATTCTATTGATAAAGGACAACCCTTTTTATTTTATTTTTATTTATTTATATAAATGACTAGTGACTTATTTTTTATTGCAAAATCATTCTTATTTATATCCCGTAGAAATTAGGCTATTTCTACTATTTCTTTTTTACCATATTGTTCATTCTTATGATAAAAAAAAATTTACTTAAATTTTCTCGACGTTCAAACAACCAATTTATAACAACAAAATATGATTCCCCAAAAAATTAAAGAGTTATTAGATCAACATTAGATACTAACACTTTCAAACAATAGACATCTGAAATCAATCAATGAACTATTATATTATCTAAATATAATGCAATTAACTAGAATCTGATACCATTGTTAGATTTTTATAACTGGACGTATCTGTTAACAACATCAGAATGATAATGAAGTCTTGTAAAAGATTGCTCCAAGTCCAACTTTGAATCTCAAGGAGTCAAAGCTATGTTTCCATAAACTGAATGTCACTTAATAATATCAGTGAAGAAGATAGAAAATTCATCTTTGTTCTTCCCTTTCTTTTTCTGTTTTGTGTTATGCATGCTCTCTTCTGAATAAAGTTCAATCCCTATTTTAAAAGGGAAAAAACAATGTATGTTGGAACATTTACAAAGTAATTGTTTCCACTTCTTTTTAAGTTGGTACTTATTTGTTTAGAGAAGAAAAATAAAATAAAATTTGGTCAGGTCAATCCACATGGGCGACCCACAACCTAAAACTTACACTTCATATATAGACCATCTAAAATTGTCTTATGAAATTATAGCTTTAGTTTGTCGATTATATTAGTGTGCTCCTAACTATTGTTTTGTATATAACGCTTTTTATCTTATTGTATAACACAAGTCAATTATACAGTAGGGATCCATTGGCTATGATGTTATCACTACAACATTTCGTCTCCAACCACCCTAGAGAAGTGTGGCCTAAACTATGAAAAAGTGTGGCCTTTGGTAAAAGACCACACTTTTTGACTTTAAGCCACACTTTTCCAGGTGTGGCCGAAAGCAGCTAAACCATAGAGTTTAGGCAACTCTTTACAAGCGTAGCCTTATCAGCTATGCTTTAGAAAAAAGGCCACGCTTTGTACGTATGCTTAGAAGTGTTGCCTTATGAGCTACACTTTTAAGCGTAGCCTCAAATTCAAAAAGGTCACACTTTGTAGCTATGCTTAAAAGTGTTGCCTTATTAGCTACACTTTGAAGCGTAGACTAAAAGGAAAAAAGCTACGCTTTTGCTGCTACGTTTAAAATTGTTGTCTTATCAGCTACACTTTGAAGCTGACCTCTGCTACTATATTGCCCACATTTATCAAGTGTTGCCTTTTCTATCTAATGTATGACAACACTTTGAAGTGTTGTCCTTGCTCACGTGCATACACAATTTACAGTTTATGCCACAATTTCTAATTAAAATACTCGAATATTATATTGCAATAGATAGAAAAATTTCAATTAGGTTATGTATTTTAAGTGTCTAAACAAATGCAAACTATACATAACAAAAATTCAACATTTAGCGTCAAATTAAATTTTTTTTGTTAGCATTAGTATTGATTTGGTTTTGATTTGAGCTTTATTAGTGTTACTAATAATATCGATAAACTATAGCCTTTATTGGACCATTTAAAATTCCAAGTATCAAAACTTAAAATGATATGCTAAAAGATAAAATAATAATATTTATGAGATAAAATGATCTAAAACATCTTCAATCTTATTCCAAATTTCAACTACACACTCCAACTTCACGGGCGTCCTATCACCCCTCTGAATATTCTAAAAGTGAAATATAAAAAAAGTCATATGCAGATTTATATTGAGCAGTGATATGAACGCTCCTGCCACATCACATCACATTTTTTATATAAAAACAATTCTTTTTCTTTATTCTATAAAATTATTTTACAAAAATAGTAATTAAGTAAAAATAATGTTAAGATGAAAAAATCTTCTTATCAATAACAAAAACAATCTTTGTTCTGCCATCACTAATTCTTTTTCTTTACTCTACAACCATAACTAGACCCATTTTTTAAAGATCATTCACCAAAAAAATGATACAATCAGACCCAAGCTCAAAACTCAATCCACAAAGAGAATATCAAAGGTTTCCTAATTGACTAGCTAAAACAAGATATTGTAAAAGGAAAAATCTGTCTTCTCCACTTGTTTGCTGATATTGGAATCGACCCTTCATCAACCTGGTGCCAAATTATTTTTCATGGTTTTTTTTCTAAATTCATCGCAATTCAATCTTCGAAAATTTTCAATTTTCTTTTAATTATAGCTGATTCAACCCTCAAATTCTATATTTTTGCATAGTCTTCTATTTTTTTTGTCTCTTTTGGTTAATGAAATTTTAACCCAAAATCAATAACAAATCAATGCCCAAAAATTCGTTTTTATCAATTTTAGGGTTCAAATTTTTAGCTATAGTGAGTTTAGTAGGAATATTGAAAAATGAATATTTAGTATGATTTTTGTATAATATACTGTTTGTTGTAGATTTGATAATCAAAATCGTTTTAGATATGAAAAAAAAAAGAAGATAAAGAATGCATCAGCCTTGTAAATCTTGTGTTTGAGCTTGAATTTGCATCTCCTGAAGCGATAAAAACAAAGTACGTGTTGATGGTGATTTAAGTGGTGGTTCACATCGAAACTGGTTGTTGATATATGAGTTTTTCTCACATGGTGGAACAACAGACATTTGTGATGGATTTTTAATAGAGTGACTGTGACAAGTGTGTGATTTGTAAATGAGAGGGAGCTTAGTGATGGAAGAACTATGGAGGCAGAGACCTGGTAGTAAAGAAGTCAAGTTCACTTGGTGGATCAAACAAGTCATCACTGCTGGTGTAGTTGCTGGAAGAAGAATAAAGAAAAAAACTAAAAAGTAACAAATAAATAAAAGAACGTATAAATGTTTTTTTTTTTTGTAAAAGAAAAACAATATAATTAAATAAGGAATATGTTAAAGTTTTCTTTTTTTGTCTTCCACTCTCTTTTGAGAGAGTGAACTACACACTCTTTGCCACCTCAGCATTTAGGGAGCAAATAATTTCACTTTAAAATAGTTTAGGGGGACAATAGGTCACTCGTGAAGTTGGAGTGTGTAGTTGAGATTTTGAATATCGATTGGGGAGGTTTTAGACAATTTTTTTCATATTTATGAACTATAGCCTTTATTGGACCATTTAAAATTTTAAGTATTAAAACTTGAAATGATATGCTAAAAGAGAAAAATGACGAAAAATTATAAGAAATATTTAAAAATTATATCAAAGTAAGTACTTTTATGTATAAAATAAATTTTAAAAATTATATTGATAATGTCGGAAAGATATGTCTCGAACTGACATATTCTTTGAGTAAAAACCAAACATCTCAAGTATAGTCAGATTTTTTTACAATACCAAATCAAGTCAAATCAAATCATTAATTAGATTCTTTTTTTCAATTAAATTCGACTTACAAGATTCGACTTTCAATCCCATTTTATATATCCTAGAACTTATTTTTACGAATGAGTTCCGTTGTTATGAAAATGGCAACGAGGGGAAAACGGAACCAAAAAATCTTTTCTTTTTCAAAGAGTTGGAATTTTCTTGACCTTGTCCAAAGTTGGAGGAAATCAGAGTCATCTTAGTGCAGATAAATCTGGTAGCAATCGGATGGAGTAAATATGAATTTGATTACAAAATCAGTTAGATAACTTGTTAAGAAATCTGTACGACTTTACCGAATTGAACTTGGATAAGTAGATCTCCAAGAATCGATCTTCGCCGTTAAAGGTATCTTCTGAGCGAAGTGGGTTCAGGGTGTGTTGTAAAAAGGAGGAACAAAAATTTCACTAAAAAGGTTTTGTCTGATTTTGGGCCGTTGTAGCAGGATTAGTGCCCCTGCAACGACGCTGCTACAACGGGATGGGTGCCGCTATGTAGTGGATGAGATAAGATTTAAAGTCGTAGAACTTTTGGGGAGCTTACTAGTTCAAAAAATGCCGTTGCAACATGATTTTATGCCACTACAGCGATGCTGCTACAACGGAATGAGCGTCGTTCTAGCAGGACAGTCGTGAATAAAATTTCTAAACGACCTTATTTGACACTTTTTGATTTCTAAGGCTAAGTATATATATATATATATATATATATATATATATATATATATATATATATATATATATATATATATATATATATATATATATATATATATATATATATATATATATATATATATATATACTTGAATTGATGCAAGACATTCGAGGAAAATTAAATTGACCAAGATAATTTTGACGGACCATATTATTCATCTTTAGGAACGGGATCTGATACGGACTTTAAGAATTATGGGCGAATCCCGAAAGTTAGTTTCCTACATATCTCAGGCTACGTGAAAATTCAGGTCACTTGTAGTTCGATAAGCTTGCTTTAACAAGATTCTGAAAGAATTCAAAAGTTATCTCGATGTCGAATTATGAAGAAATCAGGATATCCGAGAATAAGATTTATGACAAAACATTGGAGTACAACCGAGTTTTCAATATTGAGTCTGCCTGCATATCATTAAACCATAGGAATCAGGGTGCTTGAGTTCGACTCGATCGGTTGAAAAGGAAAACTATTATGCTAGATAACATTTGGTTCTAAACAAGTGACAAATTAAGTCGAGTATGAAAAAGAATGTTTGTAACCTCTTAGCCATGAATGTGGTGCACTTCACACCCATAATTAAGAACTTACAGGGACAAAATTTTTAAAGCTCTTGGTGCATTGTCACTCAGATTGGAAACTTGCTTTCGGCAGATACACAATTTCGGATGCGAGACCGAAACTGAGAAATCTAAGAAAAATTCACATGCTTTCTGATAGGGGTGTGATTTGATTGTGGTGGAAGTCGCTCCTCTACTCGCGTCCTAAGAGTTTGACACTACTCTTTGGACTATGTCCTAGTTCGCTACTAAGAAAAAGTTCCACATTGTGTTGCATCCTTGTTGATGTCATCCTCACCTATGATTTGATTTGAGAATTCATCCTCTTGGATTCTCTCGACAAAGACTGAATTAGATCGTTAGTAGAAAATGTAACTGGAGAAGTGGTAGTATCTCTTACGATGTTTTTCAGTCACTCTTGATGTGAAAGATTTAACATAAATATGTTCAGTATATGTCGCTTTCGAACGCAGTATGTCCGTTACAACTCATGATTTGCTGAGGATTTGGAGATGTCGTTGGTTGTTTTTTGCATAGTGAAACTTCAACGGGCTAGCTAGCTCAATAATTATCCAACTGTAACGAGGTGGATGACTCGATGATTATCCAACTGTAACAAGGTGGATCCTCGATAATGTTCAAACTGTAACAAGGTGGATGCCTCGATAATGTTCCAACTGTAACGAGGTGGATGTCTTGATAATTATTCAACTGTAACAAGGTGGATGGCTTGATAATAGTCCAGCTGTAACGAGGTGGATGACTCGATAATTATCCAACTATAACGAGGTGGATGGCTCCATGATTATCTAACTGAAACATGATGGATGACTCGATAATGTTCCAACTGTAACGAGGTGGATAGTTCGATGATTATCCAACTATAACGAGGTAGATGACTCGATAGTGTTCTAACTGTGACGAGGTAGATGACTCGATGATTATCCAACTGTAACGAGGTGGATAGCTTAATAATGTTCCAACTATAACGAGGTTGATGACTCAAGGATTATCCAACTGTAACGAGGTGGATGACTCAATAATATTTGTTTCTATAAAGGTTTAACGGCGTACTGCATCTTTTCTTTGATGTCTTCTACACCTGTGGTTTGATTTGAGAATTTATCCTCTTGGATGATCTCGACAAAGAATGAAATGAATTTGTTAGCAGAAACTATAATTTAAATAGAGAAGTGATATGCTTTATCGTATTTGGCAGATGTTCTGCATCAGCCTTTGTCGGTCTTGGCACAGTAGATGATGACTTTATATGATGTGAAAATGATGCTTCAGTAATAGAAAGATGACGATCCATTGGTAGGATAATACTGCTACGTGATAGGATGATGATGTTGATGCTCCATTGATAGGATAATGATTGATGATCCACTGGCGGGATAAAGTTGACGCTCCATTGGTAGGATGATGATGATCCATTAGTAGGATAATATTGATGATCCATTGGAGACCTCAAAAATAGGCCAAAAAGAGACCTAAAAATGGAGACCTCAAAAATAGGTCAATAATAAGAGACCTCATGAGGTCGCTATTTAAATTAATATCTTTTAATTTTTTTTTAATGTAGGAGAGACCTCGTGAGGTCAATTTAATGAATAATTTTTTTTTTTACCTAACTTATTTAAAAATTTTAAATTTTTAATCTAATTCGCATAAAATTGGAGACCTTATGAGGTCTCTTATTTTTTAACTATTCAATTAAATTAAATTATTATTTTTAATTTAACAAGTAGAGACCTCATGAGGTCTCTACTTGTTAAATTAAAAATAATAATTTAATTTGATTAAATATTTAAAAAGTTGGAGACCTCATGAGGTCTCTTAGACAAAACCAAAAACCTAGTCAAAATTTTGATAACACTTTCTTCCCTCTCTTAATTTTTTTACACGGCGCGCCTCTCTCTCTTTCTCACTGACCTCGTCGACGGCGCATCTCTCTCTCGTCGTCGATCGTCGACGGCCTCTCTCTTTGTCGTCGTCGATCGTCGACCGCCTCTCTCTCTGTCGTCGTCGACCGCCTCTCTCTTTCTCTCTCTCTGTCGACCGTCTCGCATTGCTATCTCTGTCGACCCTCGCTATCTCTGTCGACCCTCGCTCTCTGTAGACCTTCTCGCTCTCTGTCGACCTTCTCTCGCGCCACCAGCTCGCCAGCCGCCGCCAGCTCGCCAACCGCCGCCAGTTGCAGCGCCTCAGCAGCAGCACAGCGCCTCCATCTCCAGGTAAACTTCTTCGCATAGCACTTTATTCTCATACTCCAAATTATTGCCTAGCTCCTAATTATTTATTTACAAAGAAGTTTTAACAAGTTACTAATATTCTAAGAATTTTGAGAGGCAAATTAATTAACTCCTTCTCCATTAATTAAATCAGTTGGTATAAATTAAACTTGCATGATGAAATTTTAATATAATGTATAAACTAGATATATATTAATTCTCATTAATTTTACATTTATAACTCATAAATAAATGGCATCTAATTACAACTTAAAAGCAATGCATTCTATAGTTAAAAGAATCATTAATGGAAAAGACTTAAGATGACTGATTTGATCACATAAAAGAAAAAATGAAAAATGATAAGAGGTTGGAGTATAGGTATATACCAATTGTGACATTTATAATAGCTGGTTTGTCCTTATTTTGAAGTAACTTTGCTCTTAAATGTGAATAGTCCATCTCTCCATTTACTGATGTGTTGATTGTTTCTGAATCCATTCTATACATTCTTGCAGCTTTGAATACTGATATAATACTTAGCTTTAAATTTTAGATATAATTATTTGTTAAGCATAAGTACCAACACTAGTTGATCCTATTGATGACAAAATTGATTTTCTTTTGAAAATCAATTTGTGTCCATCTAGTGTTGACACTTCGCTTTAAATTTTAGATATAATTATTTGTTAAGCATAAGTACCAACACTAGTTGATCCTATTGATGACAAAATTGATTTTCTTTTGAAAATCAATTTGTGTCCATCTAGTGTTGACACTTCGCTTTAAATTTTAGATATAATTATTTGTTAAGCATAAGTACCAACACTAGTTGATCCTATTGATGACAAAATTGATTTTCTTTTGAAAATCAATTTGTGTCCATCTAGTGTTGACACTTAGCTTTAAGTTTGTAACTATCGTGTTAGTATTAAGTTAAACTAAACTAATTAAACTTAGAAATTTGTTAAGTTAGTTAATAAGTTAAACTTGTTACTATAGTATTAGAATTTATTTAAAACTAGACTAATTAGACTTAGAAATTTGTTAAGTTGGTTAATAAGTTAAATTTGTAACTATTGTGTTAGTGCTTGACAAATTTAATTTATGATTCTTATGTAGATGGATCGTAGTTGGATGTATAATATGACTAATTTTGGTCGAATGGGGCTAAGACCTGAATTTGTAGAAGGTGTCATTGGTTTTGTGGAGTATGCAAAGACATTAGATCCTTTTCAACGTAGTGGTATGATTAAGTGTCCTTGTAATAAATGTCAATGTTTGAATTATGAAAAACCAGATGCTGTTGAGCTTCATATCTATCGAAATGGGTTTAAAAAAGAATACACTGTGTGGACTAGTCATGGAGAAATTGATAATAACTTTGATGTATTCCAACATTATGTTCCTGGTGAAAGTAGTAGCAATGTGAATTCTAATACACAAAATTATAGAATTGATGACATGGTTCAAGATGCTTTTGGTGTGCATTCTGATTTTGATTTTGCTAATCAAGGTGAAGAAGCTCCTAATGTTGAATGTAAAATTTTCTTTGAACAATTGGAATCTGCTAGTCGGCCTTTATATGAGGGGAGTCCACACTCACAGTTGTCTATTGCGGTTAGATTATTAAGTATCAAATCAGATTGGAGTGTTCCTCAAGGGGCAATGGACTCTGTGATTGACCTTATTCATGATTTAGTTGACCCAAATCTAGAGATACCTGATAATTTCTATAAGGCAAAGAGGTTGGTATCAGAGTTAGGAATGTCATCGATGAGAATTCATTGTTGTGAAAATGGTTGCATGTTATACTATAAGGATGATATTGATCTAGAATCGTGTAAGTTTTGTGGAAAATGTCGTTATAAACAGACAGCTAGTGGGAAGAAAGTTCCTATTAAGGCAATGCATTACTTACCTCTTATACCAAGGTTAAAGAGGTTGTATGCGTCTAATAGATCTGCTCCTCATATGAGATGGCACCATGAACATAGAAGACCACCTGGAGTTATGTGTCATCCATCCGATGGAGAGGCTTGGAAGCATTTTGATAGAACATATCCACTATTTGCAGCTGAACCGCGTAACATTAGATTGGGTTTATGTTCAGATGGATTCACGCCACATTCTGTTTCTGCTGCACCATATTCTTGTTGGCCTGTATTTGTAACACCATATAATCTTCCACCCGAGATGTGTATGACCAGTCCATATATATTTCTCAATTGTGTCATTCCTGGCCCTCGGAATCCAAAAGTATTGATTGATGTATACTTGCAACCTTTGATTGATGAGTTGAAACAATTGTGGGTTCAAGGGGTTGAAACATTTGATGTGTCTCTTAAGCAGAATTTTAATTTGCGGGCTGCCTTAATGTGGACTATTAATGATTTTCCAGCATATGGAATGTTGTCAGGGTGGATGACAGCGGGAAAGTTAGCTTGTCCTTATTGTATGGAAAATACTAAATCATTCACTTTGAAACATGGTCGTAAAAATTCTTGGTTTGACTGTCATCGACAGTTCTTGCCAATGGATCATGAGTTTAGGAGTATGAAAAATGCATTCAGAAAGAATTCTGTTGAACAAGGTTATCCTCCTCCAATCTTAACTGGAGAACAAGTTTGGGAGAGGGTTCAAAACTTTCCAAAGGTCGCAAAAGAACAACCCTATAAATTTGATGGATATGGTGTTGCACATAACTGGACAAAACAAAGCATATTCTGGGAGTTACCGTATTGGAAGGACAATCTTCTTCGACATAATCTTGATGTCATGCATATTGAAAAAAATTACTTTGATAATTTATTTAACACAGTAATGGATGTCACTGGCAAGACAAAAGATAGTGTTAAATCTAGAATGGACTTACCTGAATATTGCAGGCGAAAAGAGTTATGGTTGCAAGAGAAACAGAACAACAAGTTCTTCAAGCCTAAGGCTAGTTATTCATTTACAAGGGATCAAAAGCGTAAAATTTGTGAATGGGTCGAGCAACTTAAGATGCCTGCTGGACATGCTTCAAATTTAGGAAAATGTGTTGATATGGAGCATGGAAAATTACATTGTATGAAAAGTCATGATTGTCATGTCTTCATGGAAACATTACTCCCCGTTGCATTTAGTGGCCTGCCTGATAGAATTTGGAAACCTATGACTGAAATCAGTTTGTTCTTCAAGGACTTGTGTTCTAATACGTTAAGGGAAGACAACCTAGTTCAGATGGATCAGAATATTCCTGTAATTACGAATAAATTGGAGAAGATTCTTCCACCTGGATTTTTCGATGTGATGGAGCATCTTCCTGTACATCTAGTGCATGAAGCACGCCTTGGAGGTCCGGTTCAATATAGATGGATGTATCCTTTTGAGAGGTAAATATTTAACTATTAATATTTTTATATTAATATGTTGTTTAAATCAATGATAACAATGTATAATGTAGGACTATTGGAAAGTCTAAACGTGGCATGAAACAAAATCATAGAGTTGAAGGCTCAATGGTTCAATTCCATCTTAGTAGGGAGATAACTAATTTTGGTTCTTATTACTTTAAAAGAAGTGTGTCATACTTTCAAAATAGACCCAATTGCCACGACGATGGTGGTGAGACTATGAAGCCACTATCAATCTTCAATCAACCAGGCAAAGGTTCAAAAAAACGCACAAGGAGGAATCTTAGTGCCATTGAGTTGCAGTCTGCATCTACACATGTCTTATTGAATTGCCCACAAGTTAAACCATTTGTTGAGTAAGTTTCTGGGTTCTCACTAAAATATGTAATTACAAGACAAAACAATTAACTCAATATCCATCTTGTTTGACAGTTACTTTGTGCATTTATATGGCAATGAAAGAGTATTTGAGAATTTCTCAAAGTGGTTTCAAGATTACGTAAGCCTTATAATATTTTCATAATACTATTATTATTAAATAAATTTATATTTAATTGATGCTAATTTCTTACTTTTTAAATATTTATAGATTTATGACACAAAAAATGGTCAATTTGACCAATTTTTGAAGGACATTTCTTGGGGACCCATCAAGACTTATTCAATGAATAAGTATGTTGTTAATGGTTTTAAATTCACTACTGAAGAATACTCCAAATATAAAAAAACAAACAATAGTGGAGTTTGGGTAAAAGGTGGTGATGGAAATCTAGATGGAGTTGATTATTATGGGGTACTCAAGGAGGTTTTGGAAATGGAGTATTCCGGTTGGCCTACAAAAAAAATTATATTATTTAGATGCAAGTGGTTTGATCCAACCCCCAAAAGAGGTATGAGAGAAATCAAACAATATAATATCATTGAAGTAAAGCACACAAGGGAATATGAAGCTTATGATCCTTTTATTATTGCACAAAATGTTAAGCAAGTGTACTATGTTCCTTATCCCTTGCGTCCAGATAAAGCTGATTGGTGGGTGATTATTAAAACCAAACCCATGGGCCGTGTGGAAGTTGAAAACGTGTTGGATGTTGCATACCAAAATGATGATTCATCAATTGTTCACCACACCGTCGATATTGAATTAGAAAATGATTTAGAGCATCCTGAACACATATTAGAAGAGGTTGATATGGAAGAAATAACAAATGAAGGGGCAAATGCAACAATTCATGAGAATGAGTTTGAGTATGATGATGAGGATGAAGATGAATATGAATATGAGGACGAGGACGAGGACGAGGATGAGGATGAGGATGAGGATGAGGATGAGAATGAGGATGAGGATGAGAATGAGGATGAGGTCGAGTCTTCGCATTCAAGGTAATAGTTCTGAGCCTAACACTCCTACCACAAATCAGTCAGATACACCTGGTCATGACAATACACAAGTTGGCATGAGGGACATGCATAATAGACTTGTCATTGAGCCTGAAGGCTACACGTAAGTTTTTTTTTAAAAAATATGGTATGTTTATTATTATATGATTTAATTCTATTTGTTTTAACTTGTAAATGTTAAAACTTTGTGTACAGTTTCAATCCAGATGATGCTGTGGGGATCATTTCTCAGACAATCAAAGAACTCTATAGAGATGCTTATCCTACATGGGGCAAGTTCCCTAGCAATCTCAAGAGACAAATATTTTTGGAGTTCAGGGTATATTCGAATTTATTTGTTTAACACTATTAAAATACTTGTCTTCATTAATACTTATCAAATAAAATAATTTATGCTTTGATTGTAGAAAAAATGTGCTTGGCGTCCGGAACATGAGGCCAAAATTTGTGCAAACTTTCACAAGAAAGCTACGCATACTCTTGCTAGTTTGTTTAATAAAGCTCGTAGAGATAATAGCAAACCTAGCTGGGTTCTATCGGAGGATTGGGCAAAATTACTCGTGCATTGGGAATATGATCCAAGATTTAAGCAGATGAGTGAGATCGGTAAAAAGGCAAGATCATCTACTAAGGGTGGTTCTCTACACACAAGTGGGGCTCAAAGTCAAGGAAGTGTGAGGAGGAAATTGGTGTGTATCATTTTTCTTTGTGTCTATATATTTTATGTATTAATATTTAATTACTCTTGATTATAACTTTATTATTTTATGTAGGAAAAGGAACTAGGAAGACCGATAACTCAAGCTGAGGCATTTAAGGCAACACACATTAGAAAGAAGAAAAATCCTGAAGATCCAGACGTATGGGTTGAACCGCGAGCTGAAGTGACCTATGTAAGCCTCTAATTTTAAAAAATAATTACTTATTTTCTAAATTTATATTCTCATATGATAACATTCAATTTAGAATCGATATCTTCAAGCTTTGGATGATTTACAACAAACTCTGCCTGAAGAAAATCGAGGTATGCCACTTACTCAAGAACAGGATGAGAGAGTTTGGTTAGACTTGACTTGTGGGCCGAGTAGATATGGGTATGCATATGGAATGCCGCATAAAACCTTTCGTGAATTTTCTTCTGAGTTTGAAGGCCTAAATAGTTCAAATCATGATGAATCAATGAAGAAAAATTTGGCTATGGAGAAAAAGATTGTTGAGCTATCTAGCCAAGCCGAAGAATCACGGGCTAGGGAAAGGCGGTTGGAATTACAGTTTGCGGGTCTTAAGGCTCAATTCGATGCATTACTTGCCTCAGGAGGGATTCCCCCTTGTTCTGGTGATGTCACTTTCCCTCCTCGACCTCCTCAATCTCAACCTACTCAATATCCAATGTATGGTCAACAAAGAAATATGACCCATGAGAGTAGTGATGAAGAAAGTGATGAAGAAAGTGATGATTATGTGGCAAACACACTACGACATTAGTGAAGTTTAGATTTGTGATATCTAACTTATGGATCATTTTGTTAACTTTATAATTTTGTGATGAGAATTATTTGTTTTGTGTACATGATAACGTTAGAATGTATTATATAACTTATGGATATCATGGTTTTTGTTTAATATATAATTATGTTGAAGTGAGTTGCAATTGAATTGATAAGAGAATATTTAGTAAATGTATTGCTTCAATTGAGTTTTTGAAGCTCTTTGAGTTTGATTTGGGTACTGAATTAAAATGACAGGTGATGAGAAGCCGCAGAAATAATAATTTTCTGCCAGTTTTTTTCCAGAAAAAGAGACCTCATGAGGTCTCTATTTTGCATTAATTTTCCAGATATTTCATAATAGAGACCTCATGAGGTCTCTTTTTTGCATTAATTTTTCCAGATATTTCACATTAGAGACCTCATGAGGTCTATATTTACCATTTTCTATTTTATAAATGCAGAAGAGAGACCTCATGAGGTCTCCCTTTTGTATTAATTTTTTCAGCTATTTCAAAATGGAGACCTCATCAGGTCTCTAATTAACATTTTATAAATGCAGAAAAGCATAATGGAGACCTCGTGAGGTCTCCAATTATTAATGCAAAAAAGAGACCTCATGAGGTCTCTACTTTAAAATAATATAAATTAAATTAAATAATATCTTAGCGACCTAATGAGGTCTCTTAATTAAAATATAAAATTAAATAATATTATAAAATTGTGACCTCATGAGGTCTCTATATAAAAAATATTAAATTAAATTAAATAATACAATAGTGACCTCATGAGGTCTCCTTTTTGTAAAAAATTAGATTATTTGTTGGTGACCTCATGAGGTGTCTGTAAAAAAGTGACCTGCAGTTTACTGACCTAGCGTTGAGGTCTCTTTTTAGGTCTCTTTTTTCCGAAAAGAGACCTCGTGAGGTCTCTTTTCTAGGTCTCTTTTTGGCCTTTTTTTAGTAGTGAAGGTTCTTCAGTTCAGGGCATTTTGCATAAATATGCGGCCCACCATATATGTAGCAACCATCTCCCTTGGCAACCTGCGTCTTCCTCACCGCATTGCCGTGTTCTCCGGACTTCTTGGCGTTGGACCTATAGGTATCATGCCTGTGAGGCCGTTGCTCCTCGCCTCGCCTCTTGGGTTGTGGACGTTGCTCCTCCCGTTCGGCCCGATCTCCCCCACCATTATCATGACTACCTCTTTCGTCGTCCCCTCCGGCACTATAAGACTTCTCCTGCCTGAAGTCTGTCAACCCTTCGGCCTGTGTGATGGCGTCATCAATAGTCCTGACTTGTCGCCGTTCCAGCTCCGTCCTGGCCCAATTTTGCAGCCCATCCAGGAAGTGGAATAACATGTCTTCATCCGTGAGGTTGGGAATCTGAAGCGTAAGGGTGGTGAACTCCCGCACATACGGGCGTATGCTGCCCTTTTGCTTTAACTCCTTAAACTTGCGCTTAGCCTCATAGATGACGTTGTTGGGGAAGAACGCCTTTTTGAACTCTTCGCGGAATTGCTCCCACGTGTTCATGGTGCACGTCCCCCTCTTGATGTCAGACTCTTTACGCCTCCACCATAGCATGGCCATCTCCGAAAGATACAACACAGCCGTGTCGATCTTACTCTCGTCACTTCGCACCCGATTACACTTGAAGTAATTCTCCAAGTGCCATAGGAAATTCTCCACCTCTTGTGCGTCGCGAACGCCTTTGAACATAGGTGGCTTGGGAGCCTCGACTCTAGCCTCCCTTTCCTTGTCAAGCGGTGCGGATCCTCCAACCTCCCGGTGTTCCTTGAGTGTTTTCACTTCGGCCTTCAATGCCTCAATCATGCTGAGCGCATCCATGAGCCGACACTCCAAGGATGTAATCGCCTCCTTCATCTCGAACTCCGCCCGTTGGCGTGCCTCCAACTCTTTTCGGATGTTGTCGTTCTCCTCAAGGGTGAAGTCTTCAAGGGTCTTGAACTTACTGTCGCTCGCGTTCACGCGCCGGCCTAAGATCTCCACGGCTTGTCTAGCCACTTCTACCCGTGCGACCCAGTCTTCTCCAGCAGTGACGTCGACGGCATCCTCGCCGGTTTCTTCGTCACTCGCTCCGACAGTCGAGGGTGGATGGGATGTTAGCGTCTCGCTAGGTGCGATCTTCGGCAGCATTTCTTCATTTCCCTTTTGGTGCTTCTTCCCCTTTCGGTTCTTTTTCCCTCCATCCAGGTGGACATTGGTGGTGCTAGCGCCGTTAATGTCTCCTTCGTTCATCATTCTCTTATGATCAACCTGCTTTGATACCACTCTGTCAGGGACTTAGAGTATTTGCTAAGACTCCGTGCGGCACTTGACAACTTACTCACGATTCTTTCACGATCTCGTAAGCTCAAGTAAGCCTTTAAACTCGGAACGCTAAGAGAATGCAAAGAAAGACTAAGAAAAGGCAGAGAGAATTTTAGAAGAAGGAATCTTGTATTACTTGTTGGATTCTTGGATGATTTACAAATGAAATGGCCCTCCTATTTATACTACTCCCTAAGGGCCTTAGTGTAAATAAAATTTACTATACAAGTCCTTCTACTAATTACACTTTAGTCCATATTCTAGAGAATTCCACATTATCTAGAATATGCTAAAGTCTTCCACTAAAATCTAAAACGTTCTAGAGAATTCTAGGGAATTCTCTAGTCTTCTCCAAGAATCTAGAAGGTTCTAGAGTCTTGCATAAGCCTCTCTAAGGCTTTAGGGTCGCCTGCCCCCTTCGTATGCTGCAAACTGGCTGGAAATGTGGCGGGACGTCACACTAAACTATGAAAAAGTGTGGCCTTTTGTAAAAGGCCACACTTTTTTACTTTAAGCCACACTTTTCCAGGTGTGGCCGAAAGCAGCGAAACCTTAGAGTTTAGGCAACTTTTTACAAGCGTAGCCTTATCAGCTACGCTTTAGAAAAAAGGCCACGGTTTGTACCTACGCTTAGAAGTGTTGCCTTATGAGCTACACTTTTAAGCGTAGCCTCAAATTCAAAAAGACCACATTTTGTAGCTATGCTTAAAAGTGTTGCCTTATTAGCTACACTTTCAAACGTAGCCTAAAAGGAAAAAAACTATGTTTTTGCTGCTACGTTTAAAATTGTTGCCTTATTAGCTACACTTTCAAGCGCGGCCTCTGCTACTATATTGCCCACATTTATCAAGTGTTGCATTTTCTATCTAATGTATGACAACACTTTGAAGTGTTGTCCTTGCTCACGCGCATACACAATTTACAGTCTTATGCCACAATTTTTAATTAAAAATACTCCAATATTATATTGAAATAGATAAAAAAAAAATTAAATTAGGCTATGTATTTTAAGTGTCTAAACAAATGCAAACTATACATAACAAAAATTCAACATTTAGCGTCAAATTAAATTTTTTTTGTTAGCATTAGTATTGATTTGGTTTTGATTTGAGCTTTATTAGTGTTACTAATAATATCGATAAACTATAGCCTTTATTGGACCATTTAAAATTCCAAGTATCAAAACTTAAAATGATATGCTAAAAGATAAAATAATAATATTTATGAGATAAAATGATCTAAAACATCTTCAATCTTATTCCAAATTTCAACTACACACTCCAACTTCACGGGCGTCCTATCACCCCTCTGAATATTCTAAAAGTGAAATATAAAAAAAGTCATATGCAGATTTATATTGAGCAGTGATATGAACGCTCCTGCCACATCACATCACATTTTTTATATAAAAACAATTCTTTTTCTTTATTCTATAAAATTATTTTACAAAAATAGTAATTAAGTAAAAATAATGTTAAGATGAAAAAATCTTCTTATCAATAACAAAAACAATCTTTGTTCTGCCATCACTAATTCTTTTTCTTTACTCTACAACCATAACTAGACCCATTTTTTAAAGATCATTCACCAAAAAAATGATACAATCAGACCCAAGCTCAAAACTCAATCCACAAAGAGAATATCAAAGGTTTCCTAATTGACTAGCTAAAACAAGATATTGTAAAAGGAAAAATCTGTCTTCTCCACTTGTTTGCTGATATTGGAATCGACCCTTCATCAACCTGGTGCCAAATTATTTTTCATGGTTTTTTTTCTAAATTCATCGCAATTCAATCTTCGAAAATTTTCAATTTTCTTTTAATTATAGCTGATTCAACCCTCAAATTCTATATTTTTGCATAGTCTTCTATTTTTTTTGTCTCTTTTGGTTAATGAAATTTTAACCCAAAATCAATAACAAATCAATGCCCAAAAATTCGTTTTTATCAATTTTAGGGTTCAAATTTTTAGCTATAGTGAGTTTAGTAGGAATATTGAAAAATGAATATTTAGTATGATTTTTGTATAATATACTGTTTGTTGTAGATTTGATAATCAAAATCGTTTTAGATATGAAAAAAAAAAGAAGATAAAGAATGCATCAGCCTTGTAAATCTTGTGTTTGAGCTTGAATTTGCATCTCCTGAAGCGATAAAAACAAAGTACGTGTTGATGGTGATTTAAGTGGTGGTTCACATCGAAACTGGTTGTTGATATATGAGTTTTTCTCACATGGTGGAACAACAGACATTTGTGATGGATTTTTAATAGAGTGACTGTGACAAGTGTGTGATTTGTAAATGAGAGGGAGCTTAGTGATGGAAGAACTATGGAGGCAGAGACCTGGTAGTAAAGAAGTCAAGTTCACTTGGTGGATCAAACAAGTCATCACTGCTGGTGTAGTTGCTGGAAGAAGAATAAAGAAAAAAACTAAAAAGTAACAAATAAATAAAAGAACGTATAAATGTTTTTTTTTTTTGTAAAAGAAAAACAATATAATTAAATAAGGAATATGTTAAAGTTTTCTTTTTTTGTCTTCCACTCTCTTTTGAGAGAGTGAACTACACACTCTTTGCCACCTCAGCATTTAGGGAGCAAATAATTTCACTTTAAAATAGTTTAGGGGGACAATAGGTCACTCGTGAAGTTGGAGTGTGTAGTTGAGATTTTGAATATCGATTGGGGAGGTTTTAGACAATTTTTTTCATATTTATGAACTATAGCCTTTATTGGACCATTTAAAATTTTAAGTATTAAAACTTGAAATGATATGCTAAAAGAGAAAAATGACGAAAAATTATAAGAAATATTTAAAAATTATATCAAAGTAAGTACTTTTATGTATAAAATAAATTTTAAAAATTATATTGATAATGTCGGAAAGATATGTCTCGAACTGACATATTCTTTGAGTAAAAACCAAACATCTCAAGTATAGTCAGATTTTTTTACAATACCAAATCAAGTCAAATCAAATCATTAATTAGATTCTTTTTTTCAATTAAATTCGACTTACAAGATTCGACTTTCAATCCCATTTTATATATCCTAGAACTTATTTTTACGAATGAGTTCCGTTGTTATGAAAATGGCAACGAGGGGAAAACGGAACCAAAAAATCTTTTCTTTTTCAAAGAGTTGGAATTTTCTTGACCTTGTCCAAAGTTGGAGGAAATCAGAGTCATCTTAGTGCAGATAAATCTGGTAGCAATCGGATGGAGTAAATATGAATTTGATTACAAAATCAGTTAGATAACTTGTTAAGAAATCTGTACGACTTTACCGAATTGAACTTGGATAAGTAGATCTCCAAGAATCGATCTTCGCCGTTAAAGGTATCTTCTGAGCGAAGTGGGTTCAGGGTGTGTTGTAAAAAGGAGGAACAAAAATTTCACTAAAAAGGTTTTGTCTGATTTTGGGCCGTTGTAGCAGGATTAGTGCCCCTGCAACGACGCTGCTACAACGGGATGGGTGCCGCTATGTAGTGGATGAGATAAGATTTAAAGTCGTAGAACTTTTGGGGAGCTTACTAGTTCAAAAAATGCCGTTGCAACATGATTTTATGCCACTACAGCGATGCTGCTACAACGGAATGAGCGTCGTTCTAGCAGGACAGTCGTGAATAAAATTTCTAAACGACCTTATTTGACACTTTTTGATTTCTAAGGCTAAGTATATATATATATATATATATATATATATATATATATATATATATATATATATATATATATATATATATATATATATATATATATATATATATATATATATATATATATATATATATACTTGAATTGATGCAAGACATTCGAGGAAAATTAAATTGACCAAGATAATTTTGACGGACCATATTATTCATCTTTAGGAACGGGATCTGATACGGACTTTAAGAATTATGGGCGAATCCCGAAAGTTAGTTTCCTACATATCTCAGGCTACGTGAAAATTCAGGTCACTTGTAGTTCGATAAGCTTGCTTTAACAAGATTCTGAAAGAATTCAAAAGTTATCTCGATGTCGAATTATGAAGAAATCAGGATATCCGAGAATAAGATTTATGACAAAACATTGGAGTACAACCGAGTTTTCAATATTGAGTCTGCCTGCATATCATTAAACCATAGGAATCAGGGTGCTTGAGTTCGACTCGATCGGTTGAAAAGGAAAACTATTATGCTAGATAACCTTTGGTTCTAAACAAGTGACAAATTAAGTCGAGTATGAAAAAGAATGTTTGTAACCTCTTAGCCATGAATGTGGTGCACTTCACACCCATAATTAAGAACTTACAGGGACAAAATTTTTAAAGCTCTTGGTGCATTGTCACTCAGATTGGAAACTTGCTTTCGGCAGATACACAATTTCGGATGCGAGACCGAAACTGAGAAATCTAAGAAAAATTCACATGCTTTCTGATAGGGGTGTGATTTGATTGTGGTGGAAGTCGCTCCTCTACTCGCGTCCTAAGAGTGACACTACTCTTTGGACTATGTCCTAGTTCGCTACTAAGAAAAAGTTCCACATTGTGTTGCATCCTTGTTGATGTCATCCTCACCTATGATTTGATTTGAGAATTCATCCTCTTGGATTCTCTCGACAAAGACTGAATTAGATCGTTAGTAGAAAATGTAACTGGAGAAGTGGTAGTATCTCTTACGATGTTTTTCAGTCACTCTTGATGTGAAAGATTTAACATAAATATGTTCAGTATATGTCGCTTTCGAACGCAGTATGTCCGTTACAACTCATGATTTGCTGAGGATTTGGAGATGTCGTTGGTTGTTTTTTGCGTAGTGAAACTTCAACGGGCTAGCTAGCTCAATAATTATCCAACTGTAACGAGGTGGATGACTCGATGATTATCCAACTGTAACAAGGTGGATCCTCGATAATGTTCAAACTGTAACAAGGTGGATGCCTCGATAATGTTCCAACTGTAACGAGGTGGATGTCTTGATAATTATTCAACTGTAACAAGGTGGATGGCTTGATAATAGTCCAGCTGTAACGAGGTGGATGACTCGATAATTATCCAACTATAACGAGGTGGATGGCTCCATGATTATCTAACTGAAACATGATGGATGACTCGATAATGTTCCAACTGTAACGAGGTGGATAGTTCGATGATTATCCAACTATAACGAGGTAGATGACTCGATAGTGTTCTAACTGTGACGAGGTAGATGACTCGATGATTATCCAACTGTAACGAGGTGGATAGCTTAATAATGTTCCAACTATAACGAGGTTGATGACTCAAGGATTATCCAACTGTAACGAGGTGGATGACTCAATAATATTTGTTTCTATAAAGGTTTAACGGCGTACTGCATCTTTTCTTTGATGTCTTCTACACCTGTGGTTTGATTTGAGAATTTATCCTCTTGGATGATCTCGACAAAGAACGAAATGAATTTGTTAGCAGAAACTATAATTTAAATAGAGAAGTGATATGCTTTATCGTATTTGGCAGATGTTCTGCATCAGCCTTTGTCGGTCTTGGCGCAGTAGATGATGACTTTATATGATGTGAAAATGATGCTTCAGTAATAGAAAGATGACGATCCATTGGTAGGATAATACTGCTACCTGATAGGATGATGATGTTGATGCTCCATTGATAGGATAATGATTGATGATCCACTGGCGGGATAAAGTTGACGCTCCATTGGTAGGATGATGATGATCCATTAGTAGGATAATATTGATGATCCATTGGTATGATGATTTTGATGCTCCACTGATAAGATGACGATGATAATCCATTGGTAGGATTAATTATGCTCCATTGATAGGATGATGATATTCCATTGATGATCCATTGATAGGATGATGTTGATCCATTGACAGGATGATGATATCCATCGATAAAATAATGGTGATGTCATTCTGGATTGTGGTATTATCTCATTTGATAATATTGTAGAAACGTCCCCCTGGGAGAGTCTCACACCACCACGCCTGATACGATGCGATTTGTGAAATCTTCTTTAAAATTTTCATATTCTACATGGTGAGATTCATGCTCTCACTTGTTCATATTTGTACATTTGCACTCAATTGTAGCTCATGCTTTGCTGGAAATCTGAACGAGGTGTTGTTGCTCGTATTCTGAACTTTTTTTTTCTACTGAAAAACATTAATGACTTTCTTGCATCCACAGAAAAACTTATCAATATTGAGGAGATCCCCACCCTTTTTATTTCTCCATATTCATTGAATGGAGGAATATGGGAACTTGAGGATATCTCATAAAACCTGCACCCACAGAATAATTGTTGGTTTTTAAAATAAAATGATCTGTGTTGACTTCTTCAAAAGCTTGCTCTTTGACTTGTTGTCTTCAGTTGATCGCTCCCATCTCTTGCTTTTCAATGGACAATACAAAACATTTATGCAAAATATTTGAAATAAATAGGTAAAATCTTTAAGAAAAAGGGTTTCAAAAAAAACTATAACTGAAAAATATCACTGCCAAGTATCTTGTCACGTCAAGCTTGATGAACACCTTTGAGTTGATATGTCGAGACCTATCAGACAACTTGTCAATAGGATTCTGAAAACTGTTAAAGTTTTGACGGTAGAAATTCTGAAATATCAAAGATTGTTAAAGTTTACTTCTGATCTTCAAACACAACGTTTGAGGATCACTTGAAGTTACTTCAGAACTCCTGATCATGCTGGAGTTATTCACAGCTATCTTAAACCTCTAATGCAACAAAGATGAAAATATTTGAGGTCATCCTCAAAAAATTTTGTCCCAGATAACTATATTGGCGTATAAAAATCATGAAATTTTTACATCCTCTCAAATATTTTGTCCCACTTACGATTCTCAATGTAACTTCAGTCTTGTCTTGTTAGGGAGATCACCTTTTTGATAATTTTTTAGTCCCTCTTAAAAATTCTGTCCAATTTCTATTGTAAAGAAAAATAAAAATCTTAAGGGATCTATTGAAAATTCAGGTCGAACGTAGTTCAAGTACAAGAAAATATTAAAAGGGATAAATGGGGTGACCGAAACTGACATAGGCCGCCTACGTTTCTCATTCTTGAGAATTCAGGTCAGATGTACTTCATTACAATAGATAATTTTCTAACTAAAGAACATAAGATAATTAAAAACAAATGATGCATTAAAGGGAAAGAAATAAAAGAAACTCTGAATCTTCAAATAGAACATCTCTTGAATCATCTAGTTGATTGACAACCTGAGATGAATATGTATATTCAATCACGGCATGTGATCAAACAAAAACTTCGATGTATTCTCAATGTAAATTGTTGAGTTCTCTTTTTCAGGGGTTCTCTCATATTGACCCTAATTCTGATTTCTTTGACACATTCATACTTTCTTAGATTTTTGGTTTTTGTATCATCCAGATTCGACTTACCCTGAATCTCAAACTGTTTAAAATCTTTGACAAGTCGTTTGAATATCGTGACCTCATCATCATACTCTTATAACACATCTTCATCTATCCCATTTTGTTCATTCAGCTTGTGACATGACATGATATTGGTCGATTATATAAAAAAAATATTTTTACTAAAACCAAAAATAAATATTGTTAGATAAAAAATTGAAGTAAGCAAAAAAAAATTCAAAATATAAGAGGGTTTCATTGAAAACAAGGAAACACGGACTTTGGTCATGACCATGGGTTATTTTTCCCTTTTTCAAAAAATTACAAGAGAAATTAAAACATAAGTAGACACAAAAGGTGGGTTTTGAGCCTCATTCAAACTACCACCGATTTTGAAAACAACATAAATTCAAATTTTGTCTATCAAGTTGAGCGAGAGACAAAGAGCGGAGTGAAAGTCCAATTAAGAACTTGCTCCATCGGTTCAGCGTCTCGTATGCTTGGTGTCTCGATTATCTTCTTGGGTGCAACATCATCTTCAAAAAGATCCCTAATTCCTTCTCCAAGATCGTCATCTTTAGCATATTTATATACCACAAAAGATTGACATAAATGAGGCAAAACTTGGTTGAAAATGATTACTTCCCCTTCTTGTTCTGACCCTCTGTTGACACAGAAGCAAAAGTTTGATGGGGTTTCATGATCGTAAAATTGTGTTTCTCGATTATGCTAGAAGAAGCTACAACATTCTCAAGGTTGTCGGTACCAGTTGGAACTATCACCGTTACTATGCACAACTCATCCTCCTTCTCTATTATATTAATTGTGTCACCTCCATAGTTCGGAAGAGAATTACTATAGACATTGGGTGTAGTGGTCTTGACTATATTATGGTCGATCAAGTCCTGGATCTTGTGCTTTAAATTGATACAATCTTCAGTATCATGCCCAAAACTGTTGGAATGATATGCACACATCTGATCGGCTGGGTAAAATTGGGAGCTCATATCAACAGGCTTGACCCAACTTGATGAATAACACGTGCTGCACTCAATTTCTCAAACAACTTCGTCCGACTTTCAATGAGAGACATAAAAATCCGAGCAGGTTTTTTCCCAAATTTCGGATGAGAAGGATGATAATAACCTTATTGAGGCATTTGACGATAACTTGGGGTGCTTTGTCGTGGAGGTGCTTGAGATTTTGGATCAATCATAGTAATGGTGAATCCTTCAAGATTCCATTGTGAATCACCATTGTCATTGGAAGTGACAGTTTGAAGAGTGAAAACTCTTTGATCAATCAAGTCTTGAATTTTATGCTTCAAATTGATGTAATCCTCAATGGTATGTCCAGCACCTCTTGAATGGTAAGCACAATGAAGATTGGGCCTGTAAATCTTGGAATTCACATTGACATTTTTTGGGTCAATTGTTCGTATAAGACCAGCCAATTTTGATCTCTCAAAGAGTTGGATTCGACTTTCAACCAAATGAGTAAAGACTCGAGAATATTTCTTTGAAAACTCCTGACAAGAAAGGTTGTAATTATTTCGTGAAGATAGAGGTACTTGAAGGTGATTGGAAGGATTTTTGAGAGTAGGTGCTGGTGTTTGGAAATTTGGATAATGTGGGGCTTGGTAGCTACGAGGGGAATTCGGGTAATTTGGCAATGCAATTTAGTAACTTAATTGAGCATTTGGGTAACTTGGAAACGGAGCTTGGAAATTTGATTGAGCATTTCGGTAATTTGAAAATGGAGCTTGGTAATTTGGATGATTTGATGGTAGAGATTGGTAACTTGATCAGATGGAGTAAGGATTTTGTGGAGCTACAGGGTAGGTCTTGGATAGTAAAGGGCTTCGAACATTAAGACCAACATGTCTCTTTGATTTGTGGTTTGATTCAAATGAGACAGAAAAAACATTTTCCTTTTTCTCTTTAATGGTCTTGGGGATTCATCTCGGGGAGTCATTTGGAAGATTTTTTCGGTCCTAAGACCATCTTCAATAGCTTCACCAATTCTGACTATATCTCTGAACTTCCCTCCTAAAATGAGTAACATCTTGTTGTAATACTCAGGCTCTTGAATGTGCACAAAGACTTCAATAATTTCTTTCTCGGTCATAGGAGGTTTAACCCTTGCGGCCTCTCTCCTCCAACGGTAGGCATACTCGCGATAGGTTTCAGTAGAATCTTGTTTGATTCTCTCCAATAAGTATCGATCGGGAATGAATTCTACATTGTAGCAAAACCTTTCAATAAAGTCTTTAGCCAAAGCGTTCCAACTTGGCCAGTGTTTGAAAACTTTAGAAATAAATCATTCCAAAGCTTCTTCTTTCAGACTTCAACTAAAGAGTCGCATCAGCAAAACTTCATCTTTCCCAATTCCAATAAATTTATCACAATAATCCCTCAAATGAGTCAAAAAATTCTCAACTCCACTAAATGTATCAAACTTTGGTACTTTAAAACCTTCTGGAAGCTCCAAATGTGGATGACGACACAAATCTTCATAATTCAACCCTACAATGTCTGGAGTGTGTCAAAAGTCCTTCGTTGCATTCATGACTTCCTCTCTGATGTTTTGCTCAACTTTTCCATTCCTGACCATCCACTCATTTCCCATCTTCTCAGATTGTTCGGGTTCAAAATATATGATAAGATAAGGGTACGATTCAGGTGATATTGAAAGATGAAATGTGGTTTTTAGAGGTTTGGGTTGAGTGGTAGGTTTGACAATTTGAGTAGGAATTTCATGATTGAGAGGAAAATTTTGGAGAATGTTGGTATCTGGATTTTGAGAAGTAGGTGACTTTTGGTGTGAGAAACTAGCATGATGTGCGTTATGGGTGGTTAAGTCAATGATGGAAGGTTTTGAAATTGTAAAGGTGGTTGAATTGTTTGAGAAATGTTAGAACGTGGATCTGAAGTAGGAAAATGGAGTGGAGGTCTCTCGTTGTCTTGAGTAGGAGTGTTACAAATGATAGCCAAATTTGTCAAATCTCGGGTCTTATCCATCTCCACCCTCATTTCTACAATCTGTTGGAACAATTGTGCAATCAACTTGTTCTATTTCACAATGGTAGTCTCATTCACAGTAATTTTATTCAAATCAGTATTCTCAACAGCTTCAATCATTTTCTCTTTGACTTTTGACAAACATTTGTGGAGAAGGAGCATTTGGGGTCTTTGGACCTGGTGAAGTATGGATGTTCAACCATTTTCTCAACACAGATCAATTTTGAGTACTTGACAAAGAAAAATAACTCAAAGACAAATGTGTTAATCTGTGTCAATGATAGTTAATACAAAATATCATACACATTATTGTAAACACGTAATAATTGCTTTATTTGAAGATAAGTTAGCCCACGTATATAGAAAGATGACTTAATAAACAGATTTGTCTATTGATTTTAGGATTAATGAATTAGAAATGCCAACTTGAATCGGGACAAAGTCAATTGTATATTTAATTGTCGTACTTCTTGTTTTTGATTGAGACGTAACTCTAATTTTCTTGTAAGAGTTGAAAAAGACAGAATTTCTCAAAATAGGGACCAAACCTTGAAAGGCTGCTTACGTATCTCACAAAAGAGAATTCAGCTCCTGTGTAGTTCGACCTATTTTAATTTCTTTTGATTTGAAATGATGAATCTTTTTCTGATGTGAGAGTAGTATTAAAAAATACGAAGATCAATTTTTTTTCAGGAAACTAAAGACTCGAAGAGTATTTGGACACAGTTTTGACAGTGACTTGATATTTGTTCTTAGGGGTTCTAAAAAGTATTTGAAGAAGAGTGAGCTAGAATATCTCCAGATAAAACAACATATCACATAAGTAATTATAACACATAAAAAGTATAGCGCGTTCTAAACAAATATGTGACCCTTTTGTGCCAAGGGTACGCCTAGCGATTTGAGGGATGTATACGTCATTTGAAACATTTAACTGCCCAAAACTCAAATTTATACAAATTTTATTAATAAATATGAATGGGGATACACATCGGTGAAAACAAGATACAATATAGTTAGTTTCACGTAGGGGTACGAGTCTACACTGTGCCTCCACGAAAGGTCCTTCTTTCTTCATTTCTTGTCATCTCCGGGTGCCTGCATCTTTGGATAGGATAGTAGCTTGTGAAACTCTCTCTTCAACTAAACTATAATATAATTCTTACCCCCACTAGCCAATAATTTTTTTTGAACAACGTATACATCCTTCAAATTTAAACAAATAAGTATGAGCGTCCGTTTAGGCTGTGAGCCATTTTTAATTCAGGGTAGTCTTCTAATGGGCCCAACACGCCTTGGGTGTTGGGTCATCTTAATTCAAATGCTTCTAAATTTTGGATCTTGGTTTAGCTCTATGCAAGTTGACTAGGAGTAACTTTTGAATGACCGGGAAACCCAAGCGGACAACTTAGGCTGGAATTCACGACAACCATTGGACGCATGACGAACCAATAAATTGCCGATCATTTCAGAAAAGGGTTGAGTATTTTAAAGTCCGGTTGCGATTCCGCAAACCATCCCTTAATATACTATACATACATATTGGAAGATTCCATGAATTGCAATGACAATTTATGAAAATTTAAATGTATTCAGCACAAACGTCATTCTAAAAATTAATAAAAAATAGTCAATCAATCAAATCTCATGGTTAGAACTTAATTAGTCTCCAGCGGAGCGCCGTATCTATTTTATGAAAAAAAAATATAAAGAAAGAATGACTATGACTAAGTTCCAAAAAATTCAATTAATCTTATGATTTAAGAAAAATCGATTTTCCGAATTAACAAAGTCGCCATTTTTTAGTAAAAATCAAGAAAAACTTATAATTATTTTCAAAAGATTTAAACAGAAAAAATCGATTGAAAAGGGGTTCGAAGTTCAAATGTACATTCCGAGAAGGTGTTAGGCCCGCGGAATACTCGCTAACTCGCGGTTGACCGGCGATTTGACTAAAATGACTTTTATTTAAAGACTAAGTAAAGGAAATTCATTTTTTTTTACTTACTTATTATTATTTCTAATTAATTGTTTTAAGAGAAAATAAACTAGAGGGTATTTTTTTTCTAAGGGAAGAATTCATAAATTGAAAGACAACTAAAATAATAAATGGTAAAACCAACTGATAAAGAAAAATATAAATATATATGAATAAAGTAGGAAAATAAAATGGCTTCTCTTGGGGGGTTTAATTAAATTAAAAAAAAAACAAATAAATGGTAAGTTTACACAATAATTAAATAAATAAATAAGTAAATAAGATAAAGGAAGAATAATATTCAATTTTGGGCTTTTTGCCCAAATTTCAAATATGATGCAAATTTGGGCCAAATCAGGCCTTTTCTTCTTGTATAGCCTGCTGTATACACCAATTATACAATGTATACGAGACTCATACTTCATCTCCGCCCAAACTTTCATTTTCAACTTGTAACTTTTTTGGGCATTTTAAAATCGAAAATTTATATTTCAACTCTTTTTAACCTCTGGAAATCTTTATTTCGTCGAAATTTATATTTTTTTGCATTTTTTCACCTGTATTTCACGTTTTTGCACCTGTTTATTGTATATTTTGACTTTATACCAATGTATACAACCAGTATATCAACCTATATTTCGGCTTTCGGAGGCTGCAAAATTAATTTTCAGTAACATATTGTTGCCTTCAATCTGTTCACCATTTTTAGAAGGCTGACCAACTCGACCAGGAAGGTTTGAGCCTTCGGGAGCTCAACCAAGAAATGTGAGGGGAGACATAAAATCCACGAGGACTCGAAATGAATTTCACATGCGATAAAATATAGTTGAATTAGCATATGAAATAATAAAATAAATAAAGCATATCTCAAATAAGATACAATTTGAAAATAAAAAGCCACTGAAAGATACTCAAGTTTAACCAATGCATATGACTCGAGAGAAAATCCAATGAACCAAATTAAGAGTGACAAAGTTGATATGCAAGTTATAATACAAATGTTTTTGAAGATCATTATTTATCACATTAAATACAAACGATTCATGTTCAACAATTTTCATATTTAAGTATAAAAAATAGGAAAAATAACTTAAATACACAACTATAAGTTTTATATTCTCTAATTTTCCCTTCTTTTTTTAAATATTACATAATTCCCTTTTTTTTTATTTTAGTGTAAGTTTATAGATACATTACATTCTCTCTCCTATAATACACAATTACCCATTTTAATGCCTATTTTTTCTCCATTAAAACACTCAACCTTTTAAATCAGTTTTTGAATTTTGAATTTTCTCCATTTAAACACTCAACCTTTTAAATCAGTTTTTTGATTTTGAATTATTAATTTTAATTAATTTTAAATAAAAGACCCAATTTTGAAATTTTGAATTTCAAAATTCAAAAAATTTGAAATTTCAAAAATCTGGACAACTTCTCTTAACTTTTCTCGTTTTGTTCTTACTCCATCAAGTTTCAGTTCTTTTTTTTCCATAATCATCTTCCTTCTTCTTAACCCAGCATATTTTATTGGTTTCTTCTTTTTATTCTTAATCCATCATCGTCTTTTTCTTCTTAATCTGTAATCGTCTTAACCCAGCATCTTTTTATTATTAATTCATCATCAGTTCGAAGGTTGTCAAAATACAACAAAAAAAGAAAAAAGAAGCAGCAAAACATTGTTGTTAGGCCTACATTGTCTCGGGTTAGTATTTTGGTACTTAAAACTATTGTTAAAATTAGTAAAATTTTTAAGGAATCAAGTGTACTTGCTGATACATTTGAATAAGTGTGTATAGTGTTTTAGATGGTGAATTGATACATGAATTTGTTGTGTATCATGATATTTTATATGTATCATGAAGTTTTGAAAATTGTTATAATGTATCATTCAATAAGTTTAGTAAATGCGTCATCAACTGTGCTTGATGATACATATAGAATCAGTGTGTATAGTGTTTAGTCAATGCACTGATACATGTAGTAGATATGTATCACATGTTTTGCATGTAGTATGAATTTCTGAAAACTGATATCATGTATCAGTAAGGTATTAGTTGTTTAGTTGATGTACTGATACATATTTTGAAAATTGTTACAATGTATCATTCACTAAGTTTAATAAATGCGTTATAATTTAACAGATTGTTCATAAAAAATGTTTTCAAAATAGATGATATAATCTTTGATTTTCAAAATTTGAAATTAATATCCAATTACGTGCTGATTTTATAGTGATTAATGATTTGTTACCTTAAATTAAGCTGTTTTAGTAACAACATTAATTGTACTGTTTTTTCACCATTTTTTTCTCAACAGTTTAAACTTACCATGTATCATTTACCATGTATCACTAGAGTCTAAAGTATTACGGAACAACAAATTTAAGGGATTTTTTGTAAATACTAAATTTGTCGGGACAGAATGTAATTATTGAATTACACTATGGGATTCCTTAAATTTTTACTAAAAAATATAAGATGAAATTAATGCTATTAAATAAATATTAAATTTTGTATGAAATATATTATAATTTTTATCAAATTTAAAGAGTAGTTTTCTTAAATTAATTAACTTAACTATAATTATTATAGTTGTTAATATAATATAATATAATCTTGACCTTTGAACTCTAAATAAGACATATGTCGCATATCTAGGGTGCACTTGACGAAATGGAAGGGAGCTAGAACCGTAAAGTTTATCCAAGAAACTGAAAAATCTCCTAAGAAAATCATAGAGCACACTTCTTATGTTTTCCACATTTACGAAGATTCTATCTAGATAAGTCTTAGGGTCTTTCATATCAATACTAGGGAAACGTAAAAGACTTAAATACATAAATCAAAGAATTTCCAAGAAATCGTCCATGACAGAGCCTATTCGGGAATGATGCTCCTAACATAATATATATATATATATATATATATATATATATATATATATATATATATATATATATGAGGAACATAGATAAGGTGATGTGGCACCTCTCTAGCCTCTATTTGCATTTAGTTTTTTTCTTTTTTTGCTTTTTTTTTTTTTAAAAAAATTAATTATTATATCATAAAACGGATTACTAAAATTTATTACAAATAAATATTTTATTAATGGAGGATCATTTATAAGAAAAACTCTTCATCTTTTCTATTTAATTTTCTCACTTATAATAAAAAGAGGAATATAATTTATTTATTTTTGACTTTTTTAAATTTAAATTAATTATTTTATTATAAAAATAAATTACTTTATTTATACAAATAAATATTTTGTTAATGTAGAAACATTTATTAAAAAACTCTATATTTTTTTTCTATTTGTTTCTCTCACTTCTAATCATGAAATCATAATCATTTTTGTTTTACATTTTAAGTATTTTTATTTTTATTTTTTAATTTATTCACTAGGAGTTACTAATCATGACATCCCCTCTTTAGTTTTTTCTTTTAATAGTATTCATAACTCTCATAATTTTTATGTCCATATATAACCTCCAAATTAAATTTGTAAGTTTATGATGTCTTATGATATTCCTTTATTTTGCGTATAAATTTATATTAGTTTCATGAAGATTCACATTCACAATTATCCTTTCTCTTTTCATCATATAGGTTTGGTTTGTAACAAAAAAGAAGTACATGAAGGTAAGAGATATTTCATTGCAAATTTTTATTTTTTATTTTCTATATTTTTGTTTATATAAATTAGTTTGTGGTTTGTGAATGAAACTAACATGTAAGAAAAAAATACATGAAGTTAATAAATATATCATGGGAAAATTATATGAAATGACAAACATTCATAACTAATTATATATTAGGGATATAGTTTAATTTATTTACATTATATAATTATAGTTTATTTTATTTTGCTATAATTAATGGGGGCCCACAACCTATTATGTAACCAATTGTATAAAAACCTTATTTTCTAATTTTGTATATAATTATACACAATCTAATTTTCTCTCTCCTTTTCACAATTAATTTTCTCTCTCCTTTCCACATTCTAACGTCTTCTCCTACTTTTAATACTCCAATATCAGATTTGAATTTCGAATTTTTGTCCAAAATTTCAGTAATCCCTCCCGAGGTTGAAGTCCCCTCCCTTAGTCGAAGTCAATTTCGTAAGTACTCCTTAGTTTTAGTTTTTTACCTTTTTTTTTTCTAACTTATCTAAAAATTGTATATGTGTTCGGTTTTTTGTTTTTTTTCCATATATTTTGATGAAATAATCGTTTTTTTGTTCTTGATAGATCTATAATTCGTCAAACAATGAACGAATCGTCTACATCTTTGAGAATTACCAGAGGTAGTCCTTTGCATGTCAATGTAGTTGACATTTTACCATCCTTTTCAATGGGGCTAACTCAAGAATTTGGGGTTAATGTAGGGTCTTTGGGAAAATCAAAACAACTTATACAAGAACAAACCATGGAAGAGCTGAGATCAAAGAAAAAAAACGACCCTATGGCAGTTCAACAAGTTATTAAAAATGCCCAAGCTAGAGGCATTAAAATTGTACAAGGTACAAGAAAGAGGAAAGTTGTAATCATTGAATCAGAGGAAAATGATTCTGAAGTTGTCGGATCTGAAGAACTTCATAATCATGAGGTAGTGTCTTAAAACACAAACTTATATACAATTTTTTTGTTAATTAGTTGTCAATATACAAAAACTATTAAATTAAGTATTGTATATAGTATATTCAATGTGAGTAATTGTATATAGTATATTGCATGTTTATGTTATTTTTGATTTTTGTATATATATACAAAATATGGATAAGTTTACTCTGGGGTTCTTTGTGTTTTGTAGCTCTGCTCATTTCTTGAATTAGGTGAATGTCAAAATGGTTTTGACTTTTGATTATGTTCCATGCTCTTTTTGTGTGTTTGTGACTTGTTTAGTGTTGTGGAATAAAGGGGCAATGGTAAATTTTTTGTCTTTGTGTGTTGTGCCTTGTGTTTTCTGGAACTTCTCAAGCATGATATTTGTATATTCATTTGTTATGTTGCTCGATCTCTTCAAAAACTTTGATACTGATCAACCCAACTTTGGTTTTTGTATATATATACAAAATATGGATAAGTTTACTCTGGGGTTTCTTTGTGTTTTATAGCTCTGAATAAGTGTTAGTATATACTATATACAATTAATAAAAACATTGAATAAGTGTTAGTATATACTATATACAATTAAAAACCTGAATAACATATATCTCTTGTTATACAAATTCGTAAAATGCATTTTGTACATGTATATATTTATTCAATAAGATCGTATATGTATATTTATTGCAATCTAATTGGATGTGTATATACAATTAAAGACATTGAATACGTGCTCGTATATACTATATACCAAAAAAATATGGGTTCATATATATAAACAGAAAATAATCTGTGAATGACTTATTTTTGGATTTTTTTTGTATATATAGGTAGGTATGTATATACAGAAATTAATTTGTACATGACTTATTATAAAATTGTTTTTTTTGTATATATATACTATGTTTATTTCATGCACTTTTTTTTATTTTTTAGGAAGTCAGATATATTTGCAATAACCGTGAAAAAAAGGACAATTCACATGCAATGTTATACGCAAATAAACACATTGAAAGAGCTTCAGAATAAACTGCCTCCAAAGCAATATAATCGTATATGTGCATCATCCTGTTTTGCACAGTTAACAGCAATGAGACGATGTCACGTGCAAGCACAACTGTTTAGATGCATTATGTTGAGTGAGTTGGAAGGTAGTTCTGTGAATGCAATAATTTTTTATATAAATGGCACAACGCTTCGATTCACAATACGGGAATTTGCCATTATTTCTGGTTTGAATTGTTCTGATAATGGTGCTGACTTCAACTTTGTTAAAATCAATGTTCGCCTTTTTTAGCATTACGTACACTCTGACACCCATGTCATTGTGTATAACCATTCGTTTATTGCTTTCTTCAACCTTGTACTCAATCTTCAAAGTCTTATTATTCATATCAACACCAGTCTGTTTTGCAATAGTAGTATAAAAATCAAGAAACGTTGACTGTTCCTTAAAAACTACTCCCTCTATAGTATAATCAACGTAACAATTTGTATCGTCCCATTTTCCAGAATGCATAACCAAAATAGCTAATGAGCCCATTATCTGTACATTTATGAAAAGGAATATTTGTATATATTTCAAATAATTCAATGAGATCATATATACAATTAATACAACAATTTTTATACAATTGAAATTTTATACTGTTAGAATTTTTAATATACAAACACTACATCTACAATAGTGTATACTTCTTCCAAAAATAAATTGTATGACATAGAATTTTTATATTATTATTCTTTAAAATATACAAAAACTACATCTACAATAATATATAATTCTATAAAAAAAAAACACATCATTTATGAATTTATACAATTATGAACATTGATATTAATATTGACGCTTTCAAAATATACAAATACCGCGAATCACATATACAATTACACGAACAGTATATAATTGTATATTGCAAATTTTCAGCTTAACAAAATCATATTTTGATTTTTTTTTTAAAATAAAAACCACTCACACTAACGAATGAACACAAATTCAGCTTAACAAAATCATATTTTGATTTTTTTTTTTTTAAAAAAAAATCGAAAACAATTCACAAATTCTAAAACCAATAAACAAGAAATTTCATCGAATAAAAACTTACCTGTATTCGATTGCCAAAATTGCTGAACTTCAGTTTCACAAAGAGCAAAAAAAAAAAAAAAAATTATTTTTTTGTTTCAATGGTTGTATGAATTTTTTTTTGAATTTGAACGTTTGGCTTGAAAATAGGGACGTTTCCCTAAATTTGTGGCATTATCTTGATTTATTGTTACCATATTTAATGATTCAGTTACAAACAACTTTTTAAAATAGAATTGTATAAATAATAAAAAAAAAATTATATACAAAATTAAAGACACCTTTAATAACTTAACTATACTCATATTATGTAATTAGGTAAACTATACCCATATAATGTTATTTAATCTAATAAGTTTGCCATATATGAAATTTTCCCTATATATCATTCTGAAGTCCTTATTTTTTCATTTCCTTTATTTTGTCTACATAAATTTATATTTATTTTCATGAAGATTCACATACAAAGTTATAATTTATCTTCTTCATCATACTTTTTTGTGAATTAACTAACACGTAACAAAAAAAAAAGTATATGAAGGTAAGATATATTTCATTCTAAAGTCTTTCTTTTTATTTTTATGTGCTTAGACGTGCTTTCTTAATATTTTTTTTTATGTTTGTATTATAATTTATCAAGTAAGTATGATTAAAAAAATCTCTATAATTCTTAACAATGTGTTGTCCGTACGCAATTGTTCTTTCTAATAGTTAGTTTTCCAGATATAATATAGTTTGATTATAATATTTGTTATATTTCAAGAAATAATTATTATTTAGTATTGTTAGTACTATTGAAAAAATAATATACAAATACATTAAATATAGTTTATATTTCGTTCTTTCTTTTGACATAATTATTTTTAATTGGTATATGATTTTTTTAATTCAATTGGTTGCACATAATGAAGAGTTTGCCATATGGATCAAAACAAGATAGCAGATCTTTTTGAAAAGGAAGATGGTAGAAGGGAAAAAAAATTAAGCATAATTAGATATTATTTTTTCACTTTGAATTGTATTAGCAACTTCTTTACTTTTGCTAGAGTTTTTTAAATTTTGATTTATATAAATAATTTAGCTAAATTATTACATTGTCAATGCTAATCATTTGATCCTTTAGTATTCTATTCTTTTTGTTATGAAAAAAATTTATATAATTATTTCATTTTAACAACAAAAAATAAAATTTAAGATGATTAGTTTCATTTTTATTATAATTATAAAAAGTAATTAAAAAATAAAATATTATTTTGATAATGTCATTCTTTCTGTATGTAACAATCTGTCACCGTTCTTTTTGCTTCGAAATGTATTTATAATTTTTATGTAGTAACCAATTATTATATTTTCTCTATTCATTTTTTGTATTTTCACCCCTTATTTTTATTTATTTATTTTACAAATAAAATGAATACATAATTAGTAATACATTTATCGTCTAATAAAATTATACATTTGAATTATTTATAACCCATGTCTCTTCATCTTACTTGTAGCGTTTGATATTAAATATTATTCGTAACTTTATATGTTTTATTTTTCGTAAGTCTTATAATTATTTAATTAATGTTTAAAAAATTATAATAAGTAAATGTAATAATATAATTAAAAGAAATCAATTTTATTTTGACAAAATCAGAGTTTGATCAGAACATTAGTACTGCTACAAAAGATAGAACATTAGTACTCCTACAAAAGATATAGAAAATTAAAACATATAAAATTTTTTCAACCTAATACAATATATTGTTATTTCAACATGTTATCCACGGTGAATATTTTGTTCTAATATATATATATATATATATATATATATATATATACATATATATATATCGTAGACGAGGAAAAATATTAATATTATCTAATATATTCGATACTAACTTAAATATTACATATTTCATATTATTATCTTTTAAATATTTTATATAGTCGTGCGAAGCGCGAATAGTTTTACTAGTATATAATTAAGGGAGAAGTAATTTCACTATTACATCACAACCCAAATAGTGTGAGATATGGTCTATTATAATAAAAGAGCATAGAAGAGTAATAATATTCCAATTGGTCCTATAATTGGTGCATTGACAACAACATATGTGGATGAAAAATACAGCATAGACTTGTTCTTCTTTCAGTCAAAAATACATAAGCTAGATTCGTTACTTATTGGTCTAGTTTACTAAAGTGAAGCTTCTTTAGAATTCAATACAGTACTTTTACATCCTTGTGGGAACTGCATGTGCTGGGAATAGTATTAATTCCTTTCACTTTACTATGTGCATCTTACTTTGACCAGATATATGGTTATTTAATTATGAACAAATTATTTTAGTGTTGATTATCTCGATATATGATTATTTGGGATAAGTTATCATGTGATAAGTTACCTCACTATATATGAAATAAACTTGTTCTATTACTGATTTAAATGGTGGGATAAATAATTTTAGGACTACTTAATATTTCTAATCAAATGCGAGATAAAATAATTTTACATTTTACACCTAAAATTATATCACCTTATACCTCACACCAAATAACTCCATAGAATTTAACAAACTACGATAAATTTTTTAATCTCTATTATTTTAACTATAAAATGTATTTAATATATCTAATTGTTTATTGAATTTTGAGACTTAATCAAATGTGACACACATATGAGTTATAAAAATTAAAAGTTATCACATAAAAAGTGACTTTCTCTTTATAATATTAAAAAAAATATGAAAAAGAGTTCTTCGAATAATAAGCATATTATTCATCTCTAATAAAGAGAGTGTGGATTTGAATCACTGATAAATAAATAAAAAAAGATGGGAGCTCCAAAAGAGAGAATCTTTGAAAATTATTAAAAAATAAGAAGTAGAAATTAAAATAGCAAGAATGACAAGGAAACAAGTACTTTTTTGTAATTATTTTCTCTCTTCATTTTTATTTATTTACTTTAAATTTTGCATACCTCTTAATAAAAAAAGAAATATTAAAACACCCCTAAATAGGTGTTTGGACATGCAATATGAAATCATGAGATGAAATTACCGTCTGGACATACAATTTCACATTGATTTCATCTCATGATTATTTCATATCATATTCTCCATATTAATGTCATGATTTGAGAATTTCAAACCATAATTTGGAATTTTTTAAATATAAAAATTGTCCCACAAGTTAAATTTTTTTAAAAACAACCCATATTTATATCTACTAACCATTTATTTCATAAGTAAAAATAAAATTTATAATTCATATCATTACCTTTTAAATCAGTTATATCTCATACATTGATTATTCTTACTGACATATAATTTATTACTACTTCACATCAATTTCTACTTTACCATTTATATTCACCAAATTAATTATTTTTTATCAAATGTTTTTATCAATCAAACCGACAAACAAATGGCTCAAAGTGACAATGTTGATTTGTCTTCTGAGTCATATGAACAAAAAAATGCAAGTTCAACTTGAAAAAATTGTCCATATATATTATGTGGGGGACTATATTAAAGACTAGTACACCACAACTTATATATTTTAAACTTTTTAATTGAATTAAAAGCTTAATCAATAAACCTTGAATTTTTTAAAGAATTTCTTTGTGATAGTGTATTATGGAACTTTATAAGCTTTTGTTTATTTGATAATATTGTAAAAATAATTGGATAATTTTAATAACTATACAACTTATGGTGTTTTTATGTTTATGAGAAAACATAAAAAGTTTCAAATCACATTTCAAAACAAAACTTCCACGTCATCTCATAATTTCATACCACATGGTAAACGGGTTGATGTAAATTATCAATTTCATCCTTAAACTATTGGCAACTTTAAAAATACTCTTGTCCTTTTGGATGCGTAGCCGAAACCAAATTCATGTAGAGATGACAATGAGGGGGGGGGGGACAATTGCGGGGCAAACTCGCACAAATTCGCAAACATACTAATTTGTCCCGCCGCACATAGCAAAAAATATGCTTTCAATCTGCCCAATGACAGCATTCAAGGAAGCTTTACTCCATTGAATAAAAAATATGAAGCCTTAGAAACTTCAAGGCGGTCCACATTAAGATCTCATACCAAGGAGTACAATGATAAGCTCAACGGGCTTCATCGCTGAGTTAACGGTGTCTTGCCGGGGAAGAAGAGCTCAAGTTCAAGGAAGAATGAATTGTCTAAATGCTAAAACTTTAGTTGGAACAAATACACACTCATCATTACGTACCCAGCTCCATCCCATCATCTATGTTA
>CM064963.1:82725723-82914723 GCA_032847665.1 Solanum chilense
TGCCACCTGAGAATCTTTGTACAAAATGTGACGTTAAATCGTTACTGGGAGTCACGTTTTAAGACTAAAATGTTATCCTAAGTAACGATTCTATCATGTCACGGGTATGTGAAGATTTCTTGCTGATTTGATCGTCCAATAAAACGTTACTATATGTTAGGTTTTAACTTTAAAATAAATTCTTAAAGTGTTGCCACAGAACATTATAAGAAATGGTTGTGTAGAACGTTTAGCACATTCAAATAATGTTCTACAAAGCTTCTGCGTATATGCCCTATTGTTGAATCAATACTCACAAAATTTCAATAGGTATGGCTTGTCAATATATTGTAATGTACTTATAACATATTTTTAATAACTATAATGCATCTTATTTTTGTGTGTAGGATTTTTTGATGGCTAATTTTGAAGATAACGTGATGATTGCTTTGTATTGGGGCGGTGAAATAATCACTGAAATAAACGGATTTCGATATAACGAATGTGCCAGAATGATTGTTAGCATGTCTATTTCGACCAACTACGTTGAATTAATTAAATTGTTGCATGAGAAAATGGGGACTGATGGAGAAAATATTCAATTGGATATTTCTGGAAAATATCCATGCTCATTTCAAGGTAACGTTATAAGATTTATTGAGTTCAAAATTGAGAATGACCAATCTTTGGTACAATTTTTTGCCATTCCTCAGAAATTTTTGAACAAGATTGATATAAATCTTTTGGAGATGTATATAAAGATTAGACCAATAAATCAAGATAATCTGTTTCGAATGAATGATCAACATGGTTATCATATGAATTTATTGGCTCAAAATTATGGATTTGCCACATTCAGTCAGCCTCATTTTACATACACTGCAACACATGGTATTCATCAATCATTTGATGAAGGCTCGGGTAGTCAAAGACATATTGAGAGTATACACAATCAATATGAAATCAGGTAGAATAATCTTTTTAGCTAATTTTATTTAATAGCATGAATAATTAATTATTTTCATTTTTTTGTATTTCATGATTTTTTTTTTTACAGAGAAGATGAAGCTACCTTTGATTTGTGTAATGATGCACATGCTCAAAGAAGTGATGAAAATTCGGAGGAGGATGAACCTTCAGAAGATGATGGAGAGAGTAAAGTCATTGAAAGTGAATCCGATGAAGATATTGGAGATTTACCTCAAAATGAAAGTGCGGTGAATTTTCAAAATCAATTTGATGAAATGCAAAATAATGATATACCTTACTTTACAACATTGGAGACTGAGGAAGATATTTTTATCTCTACTCGTGAATCCGAAATGAAATGTTGTTCTGTTTGGGTCGAGGATGCAAAAAAAGATTTAGAAAAAAATATGTATTTTAGTAGTAAAACTAAGTTAAAACGGGCTGTGACAATTTGGAGTTTGCGCAAAAATAAAGAATTTAAGATTGTAATATCAACTAAGAGCGTATGGACTGTGAGATGCAGATTTTATGATTCTTTGGGTTGTCCATGGTTTCTTCGAGGTCGTAAGGTTGGAGGTAGCCTTTGGAAGATAGGAAAGTATTTTAATAATCATAGATGTGAGACTGAAGGACTTACAACAGGTCACACTAACTTAGATACCAATTTAATTGCATCTCTATTTTTAAATCAAATAAGTAAAAATCCAAAATTGTTGGTAGTGGATGTCATGTCTAAGGTTCATGAAAAATTTGGTCATCAAGTAACATATAGAAAAGCGTGGCTTGGGCGTCAACGCGCATTTACATTGGTATATGGTGATTTTCAGAAATCATTTAGTGAGCTTCCTAAGTTTTTTGCAGCTTTTCAATACTTTAATCCTGGAACAGTTGTGGAATGGAAACACGAAGAGTCAATGAGTTCACCAGAGGTAAAAACTTTTAAGTTTGTATTTTGGGCTTTCAAGCCATGCATTGATGGGTTCCAAACTTGTCGTCCTGTTATTTCAGTAGATGGAACTCATATGTATGGTAAATATGAGATAAAATTGTTAATTGCTGTTGGAGTTGACGGAAATGATAACATTCTTCCTCTTGCGTTTGGTATTGTTGACAAAGAGTCGAAAGAGGCATGGAAATGGTTTTTTAGGAAATTGAGTGCACATGTGATAAAAGATAGAGAAGATATTTGTATTATCTCTGATAGGGCAAAAGGAATCTTGACTAGTTTATCGGAGTTGTGGCGATTGCAGGAACCTCGGGCCTTTCATCGATTTTGTCTGAGACATCTTAAAAGTAATTTTCAATCTCAATTTCCAAATAGGGACCTCAGTAATCTTATGTGGAGGGCTGCTACAACTCATCAAGTAAGGAAGTTTGAAGCTTTGATGTGGGAAATTCAAGAAGAAAATAGAGAAGCATATGAATACCTCATGCGAATTCCATTGGACAAATGGACTGTTAGTCATGATAATGGAAAAAGATGGGGAGTACTGACAACAAATCTTTCAGAGTCTTTCAACGGACTTCTAAAGAAAGCTCGAGGCTTGCCCGTCACTGCTATGGTTAGACTTTCATTGGAGCAAACCGTTGAACGATATACTCGTAGATGTCAAAAAACTCACCAACTTGTTGAGCAAAAGGAATTATGGACAAGCAGTTTCAAAAAGAAGTGGGAGAAAAACTATGAAAATTCAAAAAGACACTTTGTTTATGATTGGAATATATCCACAGGGGTATATGAGGTTAGATCAATACAAACTGATGGTATTGGTGGTAATCCTCATTGTATTTCATTAAGTGAAAAAAAATGTGATTGTGAAAAATGGGCTAATTTGCACTTCCCGTGTTCACATGTCATGAAGGTTACTGAAAGAATGGGAGCATTAGCTAGAAATTTTGTCAGCGAGCATTTCACAATAGAGAATTATGTTACAACATATTCTGGGTCATTCTCACCGATTGGACACGAGGCATATTGGCCATCACCAAGCTTTATAATGAGAAGTAATGAATTCTATCGACGTCCCAATCGATCAAGGACCACTAGAATTCATAATGAGATGGATCGTGATACTGCAACATATGGGCGGGCTTGTGGATTGTGTAAACAAACTGGGCATGACAGGCGTCGATGTCCAACTCGAAATCAAATTTAAGTGGGTAGTCTAATTATGTATTTCTTTTACTTTCAAACAGCTCTAATTATGTATTTTTTTTAACTTTCAAACAGCTCTAATTTTTTTTAACTTTCAAACGGTTGCCTAAATTTGATCTTTACCTAAAGCAGATACAAGTTATCGCGTTGGTTGGTTATGAGTTGGTTCTATGCCCCTTGCTTTCATTTCATCTAGCAATTCAAAAACAGTTTGCATTTTCCCTTCTTCACCATAGGCATTCATAAGAGTTGTGAACGTCCTCGCTGATGGTATCAACCCATGTGCACATATAGTGTCAACCCACTTTCTTGCATCGTCTAACTTTCTGGCTTTGCAGAACCCATATATCAAGGAATTGAAAGTAGCTATGCTTGGGGTTATTCCTTTCCCTGTTATTAGTTCGTATACCTGAACAGCCTCACCGATGTCACCAAGTTTTGCATATCCGTCAATCATAATATTAACCAAGAAAATGTCATCTATTAAGTCGCAATATATTAAAGCGTCAAACAAAACTCTTGCCTCATATATGTACCCTTTCTCACAGAAGCTTTTGAGAATAGATCTATGAGCAACAATATTTGGAATAATTCTCTTACAACACATATCTTTGTACAATTGAAAAGCCATATCAACCAATCCTTGCTTACAAAGGCCTTGAATGAGAATAGAGTACATTCTTTCATAAATGAGAATAGCTATTTCTTTACTTAAAGCTTTGGGTACAAAAAAAAAAGAGAGATAACCAGCTGAGAAAATTCTATGTACATAACCCAAAATCCCAACTGGGAAACTCAAAATATATGCTCAGGTTACCCTTTCATAATTCCATAAAACTGCACTTGCGATGTTTGCACAATCAAGTTAAAAATAGCTAGGAGTTGTTGGAGTTTATGACACAGTGTGTATAGGATTCTGCTGATGGGACGGCCATGGATTGCGTTCCGGTTGACAAGGTACAGGAGCAGGATGAGCTATAAAAGTTGGAATGTCATTTCCTGGCATCAAGACTGAAACTTCTTTGGCATTTGTAGATACCTGAAACAATCAAATGAATATGCCGCACCTAAATAAATTAAAGCGGAAGTTATTTAATGACGCACCATTAATCTGATGATTTAGATCGGACTATCACTTAAACAATGAAAAACTTGCCAGCAACTACATTAAACAAAATAAATGAAACACTAAAATCAATAAAGACACATAAATCACTTGGCAGCAACAACACTAAACAACAGTAACAATAAATGGCATACCATAGTTTCATATGCCGTCGAATTAGGCACATAACCTTGTTGATTTTGAGGACGTGAATTAGGATTACCAATAACAAGACGAGTAATGCGCCTGAACCAAATAAGATATGGATCATCATAGCGAAGTGGTTCATTATTAACCGGTGCATCACAACTATATTGGAGACGTTGGTTCCAAAATGATAACCAATGTGCATGTTCCAACTCCCAATTTGTATTTGGTCTTCCTCGACGATCATGGCGAAAGTGGTTGGAATCAAATGGAAACGGAGTTGGTATAGCTTGTTGTAGTCCAAATTGCCTCATAACACGATCTGGCAAATGAACCTCGACCACATCCCAACAAAATATTGGAACTCTAACTCGCCATATGTCTCGTCCAGCATGACAATAGAGAGGAAGACTCTCAATTAAGTCATCGGAATATGGTTCCCAAATAAACTACATGAAAAAAGAAAAGAGCAAAGTGAGTCTTTACATTTACAATATTTATAAATAAGTAAAAGCAATGTACCTGATCTTCTATCATAGAGTCAAGTGCATCCCTATAAACTTTCAACACATGCTTGGTAGTATTCGTCCAACTAAGATGTGCAAACCATCTAGTAGCATGCGGACCCCTAGGCAAACCAACATGACAAATAGTTCTCGCATCTCTGTGGGCTACTATTTGAGGACGGAGAACAGTGACTCTCTCCCACGCCCAAATCTGGGAGAAAGAGTTTTAGGATTACATCTCTAAAAAATTTCATCCTCCAATAACACTACAGAGACAAATTGAAAGAAATATAAATAAATTATATGTACAATCATTAGGTATACCTGAAGTAGTGGCAAAAATCCGGCTATCTCATTTTGGGTACTCTGTGAAGCTTTACAAAGAAAATGATACAAGTATGCCAAGGTCGCACTCCCCCAACTATAAGATCCAATTTTATTGACGTCTTCGAGCATAGGCAGGTACATAAGCTTCAAATAACCACCAGATGTATCCGCCATCATCATACCTGCAATCATCCAGAACATGAAACATCTTGCCTTCTGATTAACCATATCTTGTGTTGCCATGTTCGACAAATGTGGCTGGCTTAACATGTGTGAATTAAATGCAGCGACCTTGATGGAATTTTTTTTGAAGTCTTCACGAGAAGGAACAAAACCTAATAATCTTTGACAAATGTTTTGCCAATCCTCTATGGTCCTTATCATTTCATTACCAAGTACTGGATCACCATTCACAGGTAATCCATACAACACCTCTACGTCCTGCAAGGTAATTGTTGCTTCGCCTGTTCTAAAGTGAAAAGTGTGAGTTTCGGGACGCCAACGCTCAACTAGTGCAGTGATCAAACTACGGTCAATAGCAGGCCGATTAGATTTGTAAACACCATATAATCCAGATAACCTAATTACTTCAAGAACTCGTGGATGGATGGGATATTTCTCTATGAGCTTCCAAAAATTTCCATCTTCTCTCCTCGTATTAAGAATCATATTAACATTTCCTTCCCATATATCTTGTGATCTATGAGTAAGTTGTCCCGTTAATACATTCGATTCCAATGGACCAGGATCCAACTTGTATTCACTATCATTAGCCATAAAAAATACCTATGAAATACACATGAAAGTAAACTTAAATGTTAGCCCGAACTATTATGTAGTTTTTTCTTGGCGACATACTTCAAAAGTGATGTAAAGTTATGAAATCACATTTAAAAATTTTAAGGTCATTCTCTTTAATTTGGAAGTGTGTTGTATAAGACAAACCATCTTAGACTACACTAAGCAACAATAGAACTTGAGTATAATCTTTTTGTTGATATATGTTAAGAATCAAAATTTACAGAGAATTGTTTGAATAGATGAGACAAATTTAAGGAATCACAGAGAAGAATATAGATTATCATTATTAGATAGTTTCATTATATGTTTACATCTGTACAGTAGGCTATTTATATAAATGACTAAAGTGCTAATTACAATAATCAAAGTTAACCAACTAATGAGTTAAGCAATTTAGGCTAACAAATTAATTATGTTATGTAACTAACTAACAAACATATACTAATCTAAAAGACAATGTAACAATGACTATAGCTATTCTCTCAATGCACTGCTACGCAATCTTCTTCAACAATATACAATTGTTACAACTTTAAATAACAATTCTGAGTTCAGTGACCATGAAACAATCCTTAAATCGAACTAAACAAAACAAGTTACCAGATAACAACTTATTTTGGAATCCAATTTCATGAGTTGGTTGGCACGTTCTTCAATTTATACAAGATAGAATCCTACTTACGATTCAATTCAATTCCTTCGTAAAGAAAAACATACCTTAAGCAAAGAAACTACCTCTCGAAATACTTATGGTTTGGGAAGTAAATGATCAGACCCACAATAAAAGGAGACTCTTTCAATTCCCATATCAATGTAATCACTCACTCACTCACTAAGACAAACCAGATATTAAATGTACAAAATTTCAAGAATCCTTTATGAAAAATTCAATCTTTAATAACCATAAGACTAGCAATATATTTGGGACTTAAAAAAAAAAACAAATCACAACAGAAATCTAAAGACTCTTTCCTCCCCAACAAAACCACAAAACCCCCTTCTCTCACTCTTTTAGAAAAATTAAAAAAAAAAAGTGTTTCAAATCTTTAATGACCATAAGACTAGCAAAAAAATTCATTCTTTCTAAGCATATGGTCAAGATCTGATAGCTAATTTATTATTTGAGGATTGTAGATTAAGAAAATTAAAAGAGTGAATACATTTTTTCTATTTTTGGGTATTGGAAATTAATTCTTATATTCTGAAATCTGTATAAAGACATTCCTCATTTGTCTATGCTCCTATGGTCACACACTCATAAATGGTTCCAAATCTGAAGGCTTTATAGTTCTTTTTTTCAGGATTAATATAATTATACTTATTTTGGAATCCAATTTCATGAGTTGGTTGGCACATTCTTCAATTTATACAAGATAGAATCCTACTTACGATTCAATTCAATTCCTTCGTAAAGAAAAACATACCTTAAGCAAAGAAACTACCTCTCGAAATACTTATGGCGCTGAAATATTGTGAATCCCCCTTTTCCGGCAACCTTAGCGACGAGAACCAGCAAGAGCGAGGGAATGAAAAAAGGGGAAATCTCTGAAATAGGGTTTCTTTAGGTTAGAAGGTGAGGGAAAGTGCGGCTGATGGGTTATAAAATTCTAAAACGTTACCATCTGTAACGTATTTCGACTTAAACTCTAAAACGTTACTTTCAGTAACGTATTCCAACTTAAACTCTAAAACGTTACTTTTAGTAACGTATTCTAACTTAAACTCTAAAACGTTACTTTTAGTAACGTATTCCAACTTAAACTCTAAAACGTCACTTTCAGTAACGTATTTCAACTTAAACTCTAAAACGTTACTTTCAGTAACGTATTCCAACTTAAACTCTAAAACGTTATTTGTAGTAACGTATTATAACTTTAACGCCGTCCCCCCGTTAGTTTTGGTCTGTTTCTTGGCAGAATTAATAGATGGCCTAATACGTTACTGTCAACAACGTTTATACTAGTTTTGTAAAATTTTGAAAAAATATATTACTGTTGTAAATTGATTTAAATAATAAATTATTTTGGTAAAAAATTCCCGTTAGTGCGCTTCTGTATCTCACTTTCACTCGGCCGTATGTTTTTGTTGTGAACAAAGCATCCCAATTCATGAATTTACGTCTGGATGTTCCCATGATAGCTATGAAACATATTTTACGTTATGTGAAAGCTACTGCTTCCCATGACTTGTTCTTCAAACGTACTTCAAATAACTTGCTTCATGGATATTCTGATTCGGATTGGCGGGTAGATGTGGATGATCAAAAATTCACCACTGGTTTTGTTATATTTCTTGGTGATAATTTGATCTCTTGGTCTTCACGGAAGCAACCAGCACGCTGTCTTTAGCTAAGTCCACAATTGAGGCTTAGTATCGGGCATTAGCAACAACTACATATGGTATTACCTGAATTGAATTCCTTCTTCGAGATATATGTTGCTTCACATCATCTGTTCTTATCCTTCAGTGTGATAAACTTAGTGCTACCAACTTGACAACTAATTTCATTTTCCACTCTCGTACGTAACATGTGAAAAATAATTTTTACTTTGTTTACGATAAGGTTTGTGCTAAGTCACTTTCAGTTCGATATGTGAGTACTCATGATCAAGTTGTTGATGTACTCACCAATCCCTTGTCAAAGTCTCGTTTTCTTGATTAAAATAACAAGTTGACAACAACTTGAGGGGGATGAAGACAAACGATGCGGTGTTTATAGTCCAACTAGGATAAGTCTCTATATCTCATAGTTTGTATTGACTTTGTTATTGAAGTTGTGTAACTATACGATTCTTAAGTTAGAATATATATATATATATATAGAGTCCGAAAATTTTCAAAACGGTATAAAAAATTTTATATTAACCAAAACGGTAAAATATGTGCAGCGACTTACCTCACCTGAAAAAGTAAAAAAATGAAATCGGCTGCGATTTCATTTTTTTATTAAAAAAAATAACTTTTGTAAAATCGCTGCTGAGGCAGCGATTTTACTTTTTCAGGTGAGGTAAGTCGCTGCATGTGCAGCGATTTTACCGTTTTGGTTAATATAAAATTTTATATACCGTTTTAGAATTTTTGTTAATATTTTGTACCCTTTAAGTTTCGGACTCTATATATATATATATATATATATTCAATAATGTACATTACATATTAAATATTGAACAGGTTTTATACGAAAAATCATTAGGGAAAATTATGCGGTTAAGATAATTTATATTATTTATTACTCATTATAGTGATAGTTTTGCTATAATTACCGCTCGCGACTAACATTATATATTAATTACATGGGCTGACTTCGAGTTTATATAATTAGTAATGTTTGTATATGTATAAAAACCCAGAATATAAAACTACATATGTATAACATACAAACAACGTCACGAGTCAATTTACAGTATTCAAAAAAGACTCAAAACAGACTGAATAGGGTGATAGAAGGAACATTATTATCATTATAGTCAAATTGGTACAGGACTTAATACCACAAAGGAGCATGATGGTACATATAATTAAGTGAAATATAAAACATTATCACTTACATGCTCAACTATATAGGACCATATATCACATACTTACAATTACCATCATCATATACATAAACATAAAACTACAAAAGCCAACCCTTAAACAAGCAATTATATTATATATTAAAAACCAAAGTTTTTCTCTTGGAATAATCATTAAAACCTATCCCTCCATAAAACTTGACAGCCTCATGATTATTGATAACTCTTCCTGGATTACCATAATTAGAAAGTGGTTTCACCTGAACAATAGGAAATTTCTTCTTTCCTTGCATTTCTTCAAGAAGAGTAAATCCTTCTATACCTATCTTAGTTATATCTTTCCTTGGTGCCATATTAGAACTACTAATTAAAGTTATAAATTTATTTTTGGGTGTCTATAGAGGAAGAAGAAATGTTTGTTGTGTTTGATGCATAGAGGCTAATAGATAAAACCCTTTATATAGATGTTGTAAAGTAACAATCAAGAAGGAAAAAAGATACTATTTTAAAGGACAATAATTTATAATATTTCCTTACCGTTCAAATTTTATTTGATTCTTTTAAGATATATGTTCCATTCAAAAGGCAATGGAACTTAAGGTTCCATTGGAGGGGGCGTGTATGTATTTGACCTTTAAAATTATTAGATCTACATGTAAATACAAATGATAGAGTGTATTTGAATTGACTTATTTTAGATGTTTTTAAGATAAATAATTTTTATAATGTTTGTATAAAATGATAATATACAATACCAATTGTTTTCAAACACTTATTTTTAAAGTAAAATAATAAAAAACAAATAAAAAAATCATAAGTTAAGAATTCTAACTTGCGACTTCGAGTCTCTTTGCACTACAACAAAGCTCAAATAGCAAGGGTTTATTTTACATACTATGGGGTAGGAAATCCGAAGTTTGTTGTAACAGAGGTTTCAGCAACTCCCAGAGTTAGCTCTTGCATAATTAAGTTGTGAGAGTTTTTCACTAGCTCTATATTAAACAACGGGGTTATTGTGCAGCGGTTTGAACCCTGCAAATTGATTCTTAGAAAAATATCATTTAAATTTCAGAATCACAATCTCAGATAGTAATAACAAAATAGCAGGGTTAAAACCTCCACAATTCATGAAAATTTAAGTATCTTTCTATACTTATAGGGTTAAAAACCCCACACCATAACTTCACAAGTAATAATCCTGCGTGCAATAAAAAAAATACAGTATAAAAAGTAATAATACCCAACAAGTTACAGTATTAAAAGTAATATCCTGATATTTTAATGTGCTCCCTCTTGATGGCACGTCTGCCATCCTCATTGAACCTAATAAGAATAACAACAGAGAAGTCATACTCCTTCGTCAGCCAATGTACAAATTTATGGAAATAATGCATCTTCTTAAGTCCAATAGAGATGATGCATTTGACATATTGTGGCGAATTGGTTTGACTTTTGACTTATTTTATTTTGACTTAAAGTCAATTACTTAAAAATACTTTGTTGTATTATCCAAATTTTATAAAAGTAATTAAAAGTTATTATACCTTAAGGACACTTAAAATAAAATAAAAAAATTACGCGTCTAAACAAATTTATACTATTTAATTATTCATCATATTTATAGTTTGCAATAATTACCACTCGCGACTAACATTATATATTAATTACGTGGGCTGACCTCGAGTTTGTATTATTAATCATTTTTTTATATGTATAATTCGCCAGGATATACAAATACATATGTATCTCCCACTCTCTGCCCTCTCTCGCTGGCTTCTCTCCTCCCTCTCTCAATCTCGCTTGCCTCTCTCCTCCCTCTCCTAATCTCGCTTGCCATTTATACAAATGTATATGTATAATATACAGTTATATACAATTAGATACATATACAATTCACCTCTCTCTCACTCTCTGCCCTCTCTCTCGCCTCTCTCCTCCCTCTCTTGAGTTTGCTCACCTCTCTCCTCTCTCTCCCAATCTCTCCATATATATACAAATACATATGTATAATATACAATTATCTAACCAATATTACATATACAATTCACCTTTCTCCCACTCTTTTCCCGCTCTCTCTCCTCTCTCTCTCAGTATCGCTCGCCTCCCTCCTCCATATAACAAGTAGCTACAAATTATAATTATAAAATTATAACTATGGAGAGTAATTAATTATTTTTAAGTGGCTATATGTGAAAGTTTCTCCTAAAATCAATTAAAATAAACTTTTATACTTATACATCATAAATTATAAGTCTGTCACAATAGACATTTAGTCCGATGTATACAAATAAATTTTGTACAAGTTGCAATTGTTCTTGTAATAGCTAAAATATATCTATAATCAACAGTAAAGAGTCATTGATTGCAAATAAAAAAGATATAGAGATGCTTCAATAAGGCTTCGTATTCCATGTGTTGGATTCTTTGATTCCAACTTTGGGATAACAAAGTTGCTAATAGGACAAAAAAGGTTGTGGCTGGATATTGAATTAATTAGTTGAAGCACAGTATATGATATTTATCTATTATTTGTCTATCTAAGATTGATTTGCTTATATATAATATAATCTTACCATATAGAGTAGGAATATAATCCAAGTAAATATTCAAAGAAGAAAAGAGAATGTTCATTAAAAGCATTACCAGTAGTAGTAATTTTTATCATCTTTTATGAGGAGCCTTTTTTATTTTTATTTTTGAAAAGAAAAATTGAACGGGTTATTTAAGTTGAACCTGAAGTTCAAAAATTACTTTTTTTAAATTTGGATTTGGCGTATTCATTAAGAGAATAATGCTCCCTTCATTTTATATTAAGTGAATTGTTAGGTGTTTCAAACTTTTAAGAAAAGAAAACTAAAATATAAATTAGGCATAATTATTCATTTTTATCGTTATTAATTATTTTCAAACTTTTGATTAAAATAACTAAACATTAATTAATAACTAATTTCAATACTAATTAATGAAGGATAAAATTGAAAGAACATTCTAAAAGTAGTCTTGAAATTGAACAATTAATTTAATTTGAAAATGAAAAAAAGTCTCAACAATTCAACTAATTAGAAAAAGAGTGAGTAATTGATATGATTATTTTACCATACTAGCCCTACTAATTGATATTTAATATTAGATCTTTAAAAATGATTTGGAGAATATAAGTGATTAAGGCTAATAAGGGTAAAATATGCATATAAACTAATTTTTTTTTAATTCATAACGAATTACTGAGAGTCTGACCTAAAAGATCACTATAAGTTTGAGAAATACATTTCTCTCTTATTACACTCTGTTCATGATGCGCTTACTACACTCTTTCTTTTATTTTTAAAAAATTAATCACATCACACTCCATATAAATACAAAATTCACCTTGGAAGAATTAAATAAATTATTAGTATTAGTAAAAGTTAAAAGATTAAAGTTTAACAATCATAAAAAATTATAGAATAAAATTTAAAAAATTCTCCTTACATCACTACGGTAACCCCCCCCCCCCCAAAAAAAAAAAAAAAAAAACCAACAAACCCCCACGATAGTTTAGTTTTTTTTTTAAAAAAAAATCCCTTAATTTTTTTTTAAAGTTGTTACTTCATTCCCCTCCTTTTTCGAATACTATTTTAGATATAACCTTTTAAAAAGACCATCCCATTTAACCCTCTATTTTAAAAAAAATTTCTCCTTTTGTGTTATATATATACACATATTTTTGGAAAATTTATTTTATTTGCCACATGACTTTTCTTAAAAAAATAAAACATTTATTTTTATTATATTCGATATAAAAGTAAAAAATATATTTTTCTAAAAATATATGTACATATCTAAGATATACGAGAAAATATAAAAAACAAAAATATTTATGAGAAGAGGATTAGGTAGGGTGGGGTATAATTTTTTTTCAAAAATAAACTTAGTTGTTTCTGCAATGTCTAAAACTTATGAATGAGAATCAACATTCCACTTGATGTAAGTACTTTTATAGCAAATAAATGAAAACTAATCAGCAAACTGAGGTCCTGGATTTGCAAAGAAGGTCACAACTAACACCCAAAGTACAAGAAAATGATAGATCTCAAAGAACAAGAAGATAAAATTTTAAAATTGACCGAATTCCATGAAGAAATTACAATGTTATCAATTTTGTTTTTTCTTAATATCTATGGCCTAAAGCATTCTTTATTTTTGCTTTGAAAACCAACTTTTATTATTATTTGAATACAAATATTGTTGGGAATAAACTTGTAACAGAAATAATATTTGTCGTAATAAAATCAATAAAAGTGGAACACAACAATACGGTTAATCAACAAGAATAAAAAAGAGAAATAATGACACCAACATTTTATGTGGAAAACCTCCTAAATAAGGGAAAAAATCACGACCCGAGAGGAGCAACAAATATCACTATAGTAAGAATTTTTATACTTGTAGGTTTGCGTAAAACTCAAAAGATCACTATACACTCAAAAGAAATAACCTTCTTTTGATTTTTCCACCTCACTATAATATCGCTCGCACTCTCTATTTTTTTCTCACAGATTATTTACCTCTGTGATGCCTCACTCTTCCTTTCTCTCCTTTGCATTTTTTTTGTTCATTGAGAATGAAGAATTGTCCTCCCTTTTATAGAGAACAAATATACTATCCTCCAAATGTGCTACAGAAGAAAAAGTAATATTTTTCTCTTCACAGCTTACCAACATTTGAATAATGAGGAAAGCTGAAAATAAGCACACCAAATCTGCCAATGAAATTTGCAGAGAATTATCCAAAGTTTGGTACATGGGGATGATTCCCACAAATATTATGTACTAATATCTAAAATAATCCTAACACCGAAAAACTTATTTTAAAATAAATACTTTTATCCTTTCAAAAAGTTTGACCCAAGATATCAAATGATACAATAAGATTCAATTTAATCGAATCAAAATAAAATAAATTAGTAAATAAATAGATAAATAAAATATCAATCAATTGAAGATTACTTGCTTTGAGATATGTTGTGTCGAAATGGGTTATTCTACAGTATGTCAAAACACAAACTCCTCCAAGTTTTCAAAGTTTGATTTCTTTGTTTCTTATCTATGTTTTGTTTATTTACTTAAAAAATAATTTCTTATGATGATTTATGTAATATTAACAAATAAAGGCGTAAAAATATTTTAACAAAATTATTTCAAAGATTATTTTGAGCTGTATATTTAGTTTAAACTATTTCAATCTTCAAATAAATTGAATTCAACTAGTGAAATTGAGCAAGTTGTAAGCCCATATCAAATTAAACAGATTTCCCTTATTCTTTTATGTCCAAATTACCATACATAGGTCTAACAACCATAGTGACGTCTACCACCATGACATAATCTTGGGTGTGGAATAAATTCTAAATGTAAGGTGAAAAAAAATACCAAACTCATCTAATAATATTCTATACTTTTTGGATAATGGTAAGAACAACTCAATGAATTACAAACTGAGTTGTGCAACCTCATTCATATTTGGGGATAAATAACTATTTTTTCTGTTTTAAAGTAATTTTCTTCTTTAATTTTGAAAGTTAATTTGATTAAATTTTAAAGTTAAATTTCATTAAATTATGACAATATTTAAATTTAAACTTAAATATTTGTATGAAAATATTATAAATTACAATTATTGTTATATATAATTAAAACAATATCTCTAAAAAAATTGTTAATCTATAAAGCATATTGTGACAAGTAAAAAGAAATAGAAAGGAAGTATTATTTGAAATGACAACATAAGAATAGTCATAATATTTCTTTTCTTTTAGTTTGACCCTTCACATACAAGAATATTTAATCTTCGAAATAGTTATTTGATTTGTCATAGTGTGATTAAATCCATTTGAATTTGACTAAAAAAGTAGTAGTTTTTAAGTTAAAAATAAAAATTAAAAGTAAAATGACTTTTATGTCAAGATATAAAAAGTAGGGGAAAACCTACTTATAATCATTTTGTTGGGTTTTGAGCCTTTTACCTTTTTTATGTGGATAAATTAAAGGGATTTTTTTTTAAAATGTCATTATTTTAGTATTTAATAGGGTATAGTATCAACAATTTCAATATTTAGTGATAATGTCAAAATGTTACATCATTATGTATTTTAATTGTATTTTAATTATTTTGTTTAATTAAAAAGAATACCTAATTTATATAACAAACTAGAGCTATTTAGGGGAGAGAATAATTATAAAAAGTAACAGATGCTTAAAACTCTCTACATCAGTTACAATTTTTTCAAATCTTGATGATATATGTAGCCATTATTCACGATGTTCATCCGGAAAAAAAAAATTATTTCGATTTTATTGTTTTGTCGTATAAACTGGGTAAACGATTTTTGGAAAATAAACAAAAACGAAAAGTCGAAATTCAGGTATGTTTTAGTTAATTAATCGTTAAATGTTTTGTATTTGATTGTGATTTGTTGCGTTTTTTTTTATATAATAGTATTCTGATTTGATGTCGTTTTCTCAACTTTAGTATACGAAACCGTATATCCAACAGAATACTTATATGATGCATCAATTGTTTAGACAAATAATAATGTTCAAATCTTTTATTTGAATTACGATTGTAACTTTATTGTTTTGTATTCTTTATACAAGTTAATGATAATGTCATTATTTTGGTATTTAGTATTGACTTATTTTTTTTTACTATAAAGCATATATGGGGAGCATTGCTTTTATAATAAAGCATTCTGGACATTGGACTGAAGATAATTGCTATGTTGATTACACAACTGAGGCAATTACGATTAAAGAGTATGCATCGTATAAAGATTTAGTTGATGAAGTTGCTAATCAGATTGGCGTAGATTTGAGGTATAATAGATTGAAACTTAAGTATAAAATAGAAGGTAGCATTGCACCTTCAGAGATACACAACGATATGGGAATGAGGGTATATGTCTCATTGAAGAAAGAAGTTCGGGAATTCGCAAAGTATCCCATTTGTGTAACTGTATTTGTAAATAATCGTGACATACATTGTAGAAATCATCATGACGAAGATATTGGCTTGTGTATGATAAACGGAAGATGTACAACTGATAACCAAGCAATAGTTATTAGTGCACCATTAATCCGTGATGATTTAAGTAATTCTATTATCTACAATATGAATCATAAAGAAGTCATTGAGGATCAAGTTTATAAGAATAAACGTACTTTGAAAGCTGTGATGATGAAATATGCCATTGATAATAGATTTCAGTGGAAGACAAAAAGATCAAGTTTAGTAAGGTATTTTATATTTAAATATATTTTAGCTTTTATTGTTATATTAATTATTCCATATAATATCATGTCTTAATTTATTTTTTTTATTTTCTTTTGTAATTCGAGCAGTTATACACTTGTTTGTGTATCTAAAAATTGTGGATGGATAATAAAGGCTTCCAACATCAATGAATCGGGAATGTTTAGAATTAGAAAGTTTGTAGATGAACATACATGTTCATTAAAAGATAAGGTGTATAGTCAGAGACAAGCAACAAGCAGCCTTGTTGGAGGTATAATAAAGCCCAAGCTAGTTGATCATAAAAGAAAGTTGACACCGAAAGACATACAAGTTGATGTTAGACTCAAACTTGGTGTAGACGTATCTTACTCTGTGGCATGGAATGCTAGGGAAAAGGCAATAAATAATTAAGGGGGACACCATCTAGTTCATATAGTAAATTACCCAGTTATTTATACATAGTGGACACCACTTATCCTCGATCACATATAAGATTGAAGAAGACGGAAGAAAATGAATTTCTACATGTCTTTATAGCTTTGTTTCCTTTCATAAAAGGTTTTGAAAGTTGTAAGCCAATAGTTGTAGTAGACGGCAGCCATCTTAGAGGGACTTATAATGGCACATTTGTGTCTGCAAGCACATTGGATGGAGCAGGTAACTATTATATATTTATATTTTTTTTTAAAGAATTATGCACAGTATTATATTCTTTAAACATGTATTTGTTCTATTTGACGATATGTATACTAATGTTTGCACTGTATATGTTCAGGAAATATATTGCCCCTAGCATATGGTGTTATTGATTCGGAAAATGGACTTGGTTTTTTGAACAGTTTAGAGAAGCTCATGGTTTAAAGGATAAAATGTGTGTTGTATCCGACAGAAACGAGAGTATTATAAAAGCAGTTTCAAGGATATACAATATAGCACATTATGCTTGCACGTTTCATCTTTGGAAGAACGTGAAGATACTTTACAAAAAGTCACATGACAGTCTTTCAGAAGTGTTTTATGCAATGGCAAAGGCATACAAACTTTCTGAATTTTATGAACTGATGAAAAAAGTAGAACATGTTGATATTAGGGTGAAGAATTATTTGGAATTGGCTGGTTATGACAAATGGGCAAGAGTGTATGCACCAGTTGATCGAGGCACTATGATGACATCAAACATAGCTGAATGCATAAATGCATGCCTTGTGGAAGCAAGAGAATTACCTATATATGATTTTCTTGAGGAAATTAGACAAATGTTTGGTCGATGGAATTTCAAAAATCATACATCTGCTTCTAATACATTCACGACACTTTGTGGTAAAGCACAAAAATGCTCGCTGAAAATGAAGAACTTTCACTGCGTATGACGGTATGTTTATGCTTCCTTAAAATTGTTGTATTTTGTATTTAATTCAGTAAAAATTAAAGATTATATAACTGGTATGATTTAACTTCCTTTTAACTTTGTGTAATAGGTAGTTGCGACAAGTAATTATGTGCACAGTGTTCGTCATGAAGGGGAAACATTTATTGTTTGTCTTGAAAGAAAACTTGCACATGTAGGAGATTTCAAGTGGATGAAATACCATGTTCGCACGCTTGGGCTGTTTTGAAGAAGAAATTTCTTGATCCTGAACCGTATTGTTCTGACCTTTACAAAAAGAATACATTACTTGTTACCTATGCTAATCCAATAAATCCATTACCTGATCGAAAAGATTGGAATGTGCCTGCATATGTAGAGCATGAAATAGTTAAGCCTCCAAAGTTAAAAAAACTACCTGGTAGGCCTCCAAAAAAGCTTCGTGATAAGATGTACAGTGAGCTATATGGAAAGAAGAACAAGAATTCTTGTAGTATTTGTGGTCAAAAGGGACATAATAGGCGATCATGCAGGAATGGACCACGAACTGAATAGTTAGATATGTTTGAATTTGTTTTGAAAAATAAATGTACATGTGTTCGTACAAATCGTTTATTCTTGTAATTGATGTTTTCATAATTTTCAATGAATAATATTTTATCATAATATGTTCGTTTACGCGTATTTACTTGTATACTAACAAAAGTCGTTTGTTAGATCACTCCATATTAGTGCCTATCACACTGTATATCAATAAGCTGAGTTCTTCAATATGTATATGTATATGCAATAAGACTAAAATATGACTTGAGAAACTGTGTTTTAATGTTCATAAACAAATATATTTGACACTATATAATACCAACTAATGTGACCACATTTAAAAATAAATTATATTTTAATACAAAACATACAACTACAAGTAATGTGACTTAATGTATATTGTAATACAACAATTTTACAACTATGAATACAACATACAAAATATAATAACTAGTTCTTCAATATGTATATGTATATGCAATAAGACTAAAAAAATGACTTGAGAAACTGTGATTTAATGTTCATAAACAAATATATTTGACACTATATAATACTACTAATGTGAGCACATTTGAAAATAAATTATATTTCGTTATAAACAATACAACTACAAGTAAGTGACTTAATTAATGATGTAATACAACAACGATGAATACAACATACAAAAATGCAACACATGGAATCAACTAACATAATATATATACGAAATTCAAAATGAAAAGTATGCAGAATAAACAGCTAAACAAAGGATAATCAAAATGATAAGTATGCAGAATTATCTGCTACATAAAAGTTAATCAAAATGATAAGTATGCAAATTATAAAACAACATAAAAGTTTAAGAAACATAAATTAACTAGTTTTAAAACACAAAGAAGTATCTTCAACAAATGCACAGCTACTGTATTTCAATTAGAGCAGACACAAAACGAACAGATTGAGGCATTGCATGCCTAGGGGGTGCCTCAGATTCACTAATGGCTCCGTTGTCTTGCTTTTGCTTAGCATAATTCCAAATAAGTGTTGCATATCTTGCCCTTAAAAAATTACGTCAAATGTACCTCTTGGATTTTCTTGACCATAAGACAACCACTTGGCAAAAGCAAGCATATAAATACCACAATCCCTGAATAACACATAAGAATACAAAATTAAAATTTAAATACAAAATAAAATTAAAATTGACTAACAGAATTAATACAACTTACAAGATGCCATCGGTCTGTTGAGGTCTGTTGTTTATGAAAACTATCTGAAATAACTCATTCTCTTCTTGACTAACAGATCTATCTAAGCCTCTGTTCTTGTAATAATCATACATAGTCAACTTAAGCGGAATGAGTTGAGCCAACTTGGTAACCTCGTTCCTGATTGCTGCATCATGACCTGCCGCTATGTAAGAATCATAAACATATACACGTCTATCATTAAGAGAGAGTACCGCCAAGACCCAATGAAATTTTTCCTTTACATTTACAGGGATAAATACGTGATCCACCAAATGCCACGGAATGTCGGCATGAACTTTATACCCTCTAATTTAATCCCCTATAAAATGCTCTTCATCAGCGCAACAGACATCACTATCTAAATATTCATACTTCTTCCAAATTGATGAAATTTTGGACGTAAACACACAATCCACAGTTGTGTATTCATACCTGCTGTCCACATCATACTTTGCTTTCTTTCTCAAATAATAAAATATAACATTGATATGCTGAACAATAAGAAATAAATAATCATTAGATAACAATAAAAAAACGAAGAATAACTAAATAACTACAATTATTACTTATCAAATCATTCAACAATTGTCCTTTTGAGTACAAATTGTAGAACCAATTTTTATTGTCTACAATATCAACACCAAAGTCAAATGGGACAGGAATGCGTGTTTTACCCTTCTTGTATCGATCCTGATCATGACGTCTAAAGAAATACAAAAAAATAAAAGGTATACAATATGTACACAGTAGTTATACGACGTCTAAAGAAAATACACAAAAAATAAAAAGGTACACAAATAATAAAAGGTATACATAGAAACATATAAATTATATAGGTATTTAATGTATTGGTGAAAATATGCGCCAGAATTTAGATTAACAAACATAACAACAAATAAAGATTTATATTGTTATTACAACAAATAATTTTAAAAGGATTAACGAAAAATATATGAGTTGTATCAATCAATTTATAAAACAACATACATTAGAATTCAATAATTTGATTAATTTAAAATACACTAACATGTTTATAATACATTAAAAAAAACGAAACAGAATAAAAACTGATTATGCAAAACAGCCTCAAAAAATAATAATCATGAATACAAAAAAAAAAAATCATATGCTAAAAAAATTTAGAATACATAAAACAGCATACCATTTTTTTTGAATATTATTATGCGTATTACATACTTACTTGTTCTCATGTTTTGCAAAAAGACCTCCGCGAATCCATGGCCGGTGTGCATCCCACATAATGATATCACGATGGCCAGAAATAAGATCAAAGATGAACGGGTGTTTTAGTTCAAAAATAATTGGTTGCACCGATGAAGTACCTGATGTAAATGTTAAATTAAAAAATAACATACCATATACAAAAATTAGAATAAAACATATATAAATCAGATTTAAAATACATTAAAAATTTATACATGTTTTATATGGGGATGTATTGAAAGGTCCTGGACGTCTAATCCTATGCGCAGGTAATGGTGTGTGAACAGGACTTTTTTGGTTCTGACTATCCTTGCTAGTCTGTTTTTGAATATTTGAGTTGTCATTGCTTGTGGTTTGAATGTGCATGATAATGCTCTGTTCTGAATTAATGGTATTGTCAGTAGCACAATTACTTTTTATGTCACTGAGACTTGGCATTAGAGAATCATCCAACTCAAACTGTGATTGTGGTGACCCTTCCAAGGGAACAATAGATTGAATAGGGGTAGAAAATATGAACTGATCCTCTTCATCATTGTCATCTTGATCTGTAAAGTCATGTTGACTTTTAAATACAAGTGGCCTTATTTTTTTGGGTTTGTCAAATACAAATGATGGCTGATGTATCTGTAGTTAATTAAAAAAATTTATTCAAAAGCAAATTATACTAATAAGAAGAAAAATAATTAGTTAGATAAGTAGAACAATATACACTTGGGATTATTGATTTAGACGAACTAAAACCAGCATCTACATTGATCAGATTACGCACAGTGGAATTGTCACAATCAACCTTTAAAAATATAAAAATGTTAGTTCTCAACAATATTCCCAAATGCACTATATAAATATGTAGAGTTAACCAACATACTTGTTTATCAGCACCCCCAACAATATCGGGTATGTCTCCCAGATTTGAATTTTCAAAAATTGAATGATCCTTTAAAAAATAGGAGATTGGATAAAAAAAATATCGTTAAACCATGTAAAAATACAAAATTTATAATGAACATACTTGAAAAAATTCCTCGCTGCCATCATTTGAGCTTTCATCACCCTCCGACTTCTCATCATCAAAAAGACCATTCAATCCATGTAGATACAAAAGTAGTCAACATATATATAAAAAAATATTTATATTGAAATACAATATTAACAACATGTAAAATATAAATTAATATTAAACAAAAATGTAGTAAGAAAAACAGAATACAAAAATACTAATCTTTATTTTAAAAATAAGATTCAGAAAACCTGATTTTGATTTTCTGAAGCAACTGGTTTTGTAAAATGTTGTCGTCCTTGAGCAGCATTGTGATTGTTTGTGTTGTCCTGAAAATATATTTGATACAAAAACAATCAACATACATTTAATCACTATGGATAAAGAAATAAAGTACTTACAAATATAGGAAAAAAATTAATATTAGACATATATATTACAGTATACAGAATACAGAATACAAACAAAATAAACTATTATTTTCAAAATGAGTTATGTGTACCTGATTTTGATTTTCTGATAAAATTGGACTTGTAAAAGGTTGTGATCCTTGACCAGCATTGTCATTGTTTTTTTTGTCCTGTAAATATTAAATTACAACATAGAATTCAAAAAAATAAAAAGAATAAAAAAAAATTTAAACATAAAAATTTAGCATATTGTATAACCTTCAAAGTAGACATAATGATATTAAAATTATCATTTATCAACTTCCGTATGTCTTTAAACTCTTCTCTAACCTGAAACAGTTACAATATGATTAAATTTTACAGATTGCAATAATTTGAATAAATATATTGAAAAAACATAAGTATAAACAGTATATACCTCCTTTCGTAAATCATAGAGTTCATTCCTCATCAATTGTTCATGAGACACACTTACAAATGGTATTTGGGAATCCTTTGTTGGCACACAAGTGCGAGTGGTTTTCTTCTTAAACCACAATTTTTTTTTCTTCCGCACAGCTTTTCTAATTGCAGCTTTTTCCACATTCTTGGTTCGCTACTGGATCGATCTGTTCATTCCATTCCATTTGATCTGTGATATTTGATTCCTTTTTTCCTACTGAATGCCCCTTTTTTCTTTTACCTGTAACCTTCATTGAAGGTGGAGGTGGGTTGACAAAATCATCATCTGAATTCTGTCCAGAAAGTACTTGCTTCATCAATATCACGATGTGGCTCTGTTTGAACACCTTCAGTTGATTTTTCAAGACCTTCAAGAGGCAATTGTAGAACAGTGATTTCCATCAGAGAAGGGACAACATTCTTCCATTTAATCTGAAAACGATAGTAAACATAATAATTGACATAATAAAATATATACATCGAATTAATACAATAACAAAGGTACAAATTCATGAATTAAATACAATACCTCTCTATTACCATCATTGAATGTGTCTTTCATCAAGGTTTTGAATCGGGGTTTTGCTCCTACTGTTTGCCAGTTTAGAATACGGGGGATACGATCATTGATTTTCCGTGCAAAATTCGTCTGACGCTTACCCATGCACTCGTATATCCATATTTGAAGGACAACATGCATACCACATATTCTATAATATTGACCATCAGTAGTCAAAACCTTGTTGATACTATGTAGCAACCACTCAAATGCTTTTCTGCCCCAAGGATAATGCATATACCGACCACTTTCAACCAAATCAAAATGAATTATAGGAATTCGCAATGATCTCTTCTCGCCAGAATACACAAACATTAGAATGAAATATAATATTGCAAACTTAATGGCATCATCATCATTGTCAACCCAAACTTTACCATTGAACCTATCGAACAAATCAGATCTACGTATGATCTCATTACCACCAAAGTACTGAACAATAAGTCGATTAGGTTCTTCTGTGTTAAACTTGAAATCCTCTACAACACCAACACAGTTTAATCCAGTAATAAGTGCAAACGTCTTAATTGTGAACTTTAAAATAACTCCATTTACTTTGATTAAAAGAGCCTGCTTACTACTAGCTTCTACTTCTACTAACATACAGCACCTGTGAATTTGACCTTGCCCAACACATTTTCTGATTTTCATATACTGACAAAAATACGTACTATCACAAAAATAATTATACTGCTCCGGTGTAAGCTTGTCAGTCAACTTGGATTCAATGTCGTAATTTACTATACAGTGAATGTGGGGTGCATTTTTTGGTAGCTTTTTGCAAGCATAAGAAGTCCCCTGGCATATTGAATTCCAAAAAATGAAATAATACTAAAATAACAGAACAAAAAAACATGATAATAAATAAAAAATCAACACAGTTACAACAACATACAAAAAAAAAAACACATATGGTAACAAATATGTGGTACATTGACATAACTAACACAAAAAAAAACAGAATACAAAACGAATTTATGGGTATATACAGTTGGAATACAGAATACAATATACAATTCCCATTCTATGTATACCAAAAATACAAATAAAATTATGAACTACAAAAATACACACTTGACTAAAACATCGATAGAACTCAATATAAAAGTAAATACATAATCAAACTTATAAAATTTGTTACATTGACAAAAAAAATACAATAAACATATTAAATATAGAAATACATGCCAACTATAATAGTGAATACAAAAAACATTAGAACTATGGAAAAAAGAATAACTATAACAAGATGACAATTCAGATTACACTTACAAATGTATACGATATTACATTGACAACTAATACAAAAAAGATGAACATAATACAAAATACAATACATAAATAGTCAAAAAAATTTATTTATTACATTGACAACTAATACAAAAAAGATTAATAGAATACCAAATACAATACATAAATAGTCAAAAAAATTTCTAATACAAAAATACATAGAGACTATAACAGACTAAACATTTCAAATACACTTTCAAATTCATTGTAAAATGTATTTTTTTCAATCTTAAAAATTACTAAACAAAATAAACTAAACATGCAATACACAACACATGCAAAAAAAAATTACCTCTTCTCCAAAAAATTGTTCTTCTTCAACTTCATGAATTTCTATAGGATGTTGCACCTCTTCAGCCATTTTCCACACTCCTTAGACTTATATTATGAACCTACATTGTTGTTTATTTATTGAGTGAAAAAAAATTAAACTATGGAACTCGGAATAACTGTGATTTTTTTAACAATACCTCTAGTCACTCTTTTGAATGCATCTATTGAAGATTGAATTTGGTATTATGAAACCCTAAAAAATAATTTAAGAACAACAACAAAATATCCAAAATTAAAAAATAAAATAAAATAAGTAAGTAAGCAAAAAGTAATATGAAGAACATAATAACCAACACAATGTGAATCTCCAAATCAAACTTTCAAACGGAATTACTTGAGATTGATGTAAAATAGGAAAATTCGGGTATGAAGAAATTGAAGTGCGAATATGGGGATTTGATGATATATGAATATATTGATTTTGAATATGTTGTGTCCGTTGAAGAATTTTAGATAGATAACCTGCAATTCCAACAAAAATCATGGAAGATTAAGAGTGGAAAATTAAAAAAGAAATTCTGAATAATTAGTTTTGGAAAAGTGATTTTAGAGAGAGAGAAAATACAATAGTAATAAAATTGAAAATAATGCATTGGAAGTTGTTGAATATCTATTAAAGATGGTTTTAAGATATATGACGTGACAACACAATATCTGGAAAGAGAGTGTAAGAGAGATAATGTGACAATCCCAACTAAAAAGATATTCTGAAGAATTAGAAGAGTTTTTATAGAGAGAGAAAATATTTTATTATTAAAAGTGAATATAATGCATTGGAAGTTGTTGTCTATTAAAGTGGGTTAATTTATTAGGAAACGTGACAACACAATGACAAGCCCAACTAAAAATTTATTCTGAAGAATTAGAAGAATTTTTATATAGAGAGAAAATATTTTATTATTAAAAGTGAATATAATGCATTGGAAGTTGTTGTCTATTAAAGCGGGTTAAGATATAGGAAAACGTGAACACAATTCCATTAAAAATCTGGAAATATAGTTTAAGAGATATAACGTTAAAATCCCAACTAAAATCTGGGAATGTGATAAATTTAATATTAATAAATATAATTAGTATAAGAGAGAGAAAATTCGGGAATCAATGCATATAATATAAGAGAGAGAAATTTTAAAATATAAATAGTATAAGAGAGAGAAAATTCAGAAATCAATGCATATAATATAAGAGAGAGAAATTTTAAAATATAATTAGTATATATCTAATTACTTAAATATAGGAATATATATAATTTATGAGAGAGAGAAAAATGGTGTAAATAAAAAGAGAGAAAATATTAATAATATAAATAATAATTATATATTTTAAAAATAATGACATTTTTGACATGTTTAATAGTATTATTAAAGTATGGACATTATCACTAAATAAGTTGATTTTTTTGACTAATCTATTAAAGCGGGTTAAGATATAGGAAAACGTGACAACACAATCCCATTAAAAATCTGGAAATATAGTTTAAGAGATATAACGTTAAAATCCCAACTAAAATCTGGGAATGTGATAAATTTAATATTAATAAATATAATTAGTATAAGAGAGAAAATTCGGGAATCAATGCATATAATATAAGAGAGAGAAATTTTAAAATATAAATAGTATAAGAGAGAGAAAATTCAGGAATCAATGCATATAATATAAGAGAGAGAAATTTTAAAATATAATTAGTATATATCTAATTACTTAAATATAGGAATATATATAATTTATGAGAGAGAGAAAAATGGTGTAAATAAAAAGAGAGAAAATATTAATAATATAAATAATAATTATATATTTTTAAAAATAATGACATTTTTGACATGTTTAATAGTATTATTAAAGTATGGACATTATCACTAAATAAGTTGATTTTTTTGACTAGTTAACTAAATATTCCTAAATAAAGTCTAAGGTTTTGAGTCTTTCATCACATTTCCTTTGTGGATAAAATTAACCTAAATTTGATAAGCCCATTTATGTCCATAAGCCCAATATTATGGTGCATATGCAAGACTTCGTTTTAGGTCTTATTTTGGTAGAATCACAAGAGTTTAGAGAGCAACCAATATATAGAGAAAAGTGAGAAAGTGCAGATTTTTGCACCAGACATAACAACTAATTTCAAATTCTTACTTCGTTTCTTGTCCGATTGAGCTGAATTTTGGACTGTGTGTTCCTATAAACTTAATCTTTGATTGGGAACTGAGAGAGGGTGATTTGGAGTCCAGTAGCTCCAGATTTTAGCTCGTGAACAGTAGCTGCGATTAAGGTATTTTAGCTCCTTTTGTTTCTCTAGTTTTGGTGCTATCTTGTTGTTGTGTTGCTGATTGTTTGACACTTTGTTGGTGAGCATTTTGGGGGACACTTTTGTAACTCTTGTTGATTATTGTGGAGCTTTGGTCTTGTGGTTTTTACTCTTCACACCGAAGAGGTTTTTTACGTTAAATTTGGCTCTCTTATGTTGATTTATTTTTCTTGCGTGGTTGGTTAGTTTGCTGCCCAAACTATTTGTTCTTGCATTAATTTTTAATCTCTTGGTTCAAATAGAAGGGAAAGTTGACTTGATTGCTTCCGCTATCGCCTTTGTCATGCACATATCTATTTTATGCTTGCCTTTCCCAACACATATTTGACTTATTTTAAGTCATTTTAAACTTATTTTAAGTCATTTTGGCCTTTTCAAACATTTTCTTATTTATTTAAAGTTATTTTTTGACTTACTTTAGTTTTTTTTTTATTTGTCGAGCACTTCCGCTAATACATATACAAATCTATTCATCACTAAAGAATTGACCTTACCACATAAGAACAATATAAGAATAACCCAATATATGAGATTACACTCAAATGAAGAATGATTTTGGACTTAATGTAGAAATTTTTGAGGGTTACAAAAGATTTGGATCAGAAAACGTTTTTTGGGATAGTGACTTGAAAATTTTAGGCTAGCTCAACCTTAGATGATTGGAGTTCTAGGGAAATCCGGTGATAGATTGGGTGGTAGGCCTAAGACCGAATCATGTTTTCTAGTAGCTAAGAGTTAAGATATTAAGGAATTCATAGGGTCTTTCGAAAGTGAATATAGGTATATTGAACTTCTGATATCGGACTTGACATGAAGGGGTCAGTAATTTAGTACAGAATGTCAAGGTTCGAAGGTGTTTTATGGAAAGAAGATTTTTTGAGAGAATTTCAAGTTTCTGTCAGGTCTCAGCCGCTACAGCACGGTAAATTAGTTCCCTCTATATAGTAAGGGACAGTATGGTGTTGTCACTATAGCAACGTTAATCGAGTTTTTTTTACAAAGAAATCCCCAAAACCTTTGATTTTTGTAACTACATTCTTGAGAAAAGAATGAGTGATTTAGGGTAATTTTACTCGTTTTCCACCAATTATAAGAGAATTACTCCCCTAACTTATATTTTTATTCTTAAGCCTTAGAATCTAGGGTGCTACTCTGAGGGGAAGGTTTTGACTTGAAATAATGATGGGATAAGCCTTAAGTTGGGTAGAATGTTCATGAAATTAATTGTTAGTTTTTTATTCACTTTTTCCTGCACTAATTATTAATATCTTGATACGAGTGTAACATGTTAATTTATTTATCGTTTTTGCTAAGTAAGATGATTAGGCTAAAATTATAATTTTTATTCTTTCCCAACTATATATTTAGAACAACACAAAACGTCAATGGAAGAGAATATTTATGTTAATACTATTAGATGGTTTATTCAAGCTCAAATTTAATGTGAAAAATCTATTTTTTTACTCAAAGTTTCAACGAATAAAGTTTCAAAAAGGAAATAAAATTGAATTGCTTAGTTATCTCTAATCACATAATATCTAAACGAAAATATTACCACATGCATATTTAATTGATTTATATATGAAAATAAAAAAATTAATAACCTGAATTGTAACAAAAAAAATTAAAGCAACCACTCCTTTTATCTTACTTAAATGTTGTGGCACCCTCGACCTCAAAATCGTAGATCCGCCTCTGATGGTAATTATAATATATAGGGAAAAAAAGATAAATATACCCTCGTACTATTGTAAATGGTATGCAAATACCCTTCTTTATACTTTTAGGAAGTTAATTCCCTTACCGTTTACTAACAGCGGGACACGTGTCACAATCTAAATATTTACCCATAGTCAAAAGATCCACCCATCTTAATTTAAAACCCACCTAAATAACATAATACCCGGTCCAAATTGTCACGACTGGAATCTAGACCCCAGACGAGACCGGCGTCGTTGACCTCTCAGAGGTTGCAAACAAGCCTACTTATGTCATTCTTACTTTACATAGGTTAATTTTAGCGGAAAAATTGAATTTTTTTGATTCTTTAATCATACTTGCTAAACATTCTTAATATTTCGTAATTGTTCATCATCAACCATCTAACTATTAATAGATAAGCAACTGAAAGAAATAATTCACTAAGTATTAATTGTATATCGGTCAAAATAACACCAATACAAAGTTTGAACCAAAGTAGGAAAGAAACGCCAGTGGAACATGCTCCACTAGCTCAACTCTAAAACTACGCTAGAATGTAAAACAGTAGCATCCTCGAAACTATGAGGACCTACCAAACTCCGGATGAATGCTGACGTCCGGATAGCTGCAACAACGAACCTGTAGCTCTACCTTCCACCTGTGCCTGCACCTAAAAGTAGATGTTTGTAAGGAATTAGTACATACTTGTACTAAGTATGGGTATATGCAAGCACACACCAGGGACATACATGAGGAAGAAGAGCTCTTTCCTAACAACATGATGTTTGGAAGTCAAGTCAGTGGACTTGCTAAATTGAGATTGGGAAAGTTATTCCATGAGAGTGACATGCATCATTATAATCATCGTATGGCACACAACACATAAGCTTCTTCATATAGCACATAACATATAACACATAGTTTCTTTCATATTATTCATTCATATACCATGAGACCTTATTATCATAGACTTAACCTTAAGACTTTCTAAAATGAGGGCTCAACATATGGGACCTCAACTAGGGAGCCTTCTTTAGCAAACACAGAGTCTGCTTCATTCCTTCATATGTATTTCATTTAAATTCATTCATAGGCCAGTGCGAACACCAGCTGTACCTAGGATGTAGTTTAAGACTTTCATCGGTTTGGTGTGCAATGATCAAGAATAAACTAATGTCATTACCTGAATCTAGCTCACCTCTTGATTATCTTATCCTAACACCTTCGGTATCATTCATTTCTTTATTTGATTCATTTGAGGCTGGCCTCATTCATTCATTGGGAACTTTAACTTTAACCGACATAGATCATGTGAGCATCATGAAATTCAGTGTCTCCCCCACATCGAAAAGAGGTGGAATCACCGGCCAAAGCGATTCAATAAGATGCTAGCGTATATGGGAATTTAACCCTGCCAGATCCCTATAGTGGCAATATAGGTTCAAAGACTAGGAGATGTATGGAGACCCATACACGGCAAGCCGGACAGTCTCATCTCATGAGAGTTACGTGAACCTCCGCCCTTCCCGAAAGAAGGCATCACCGCTCATAGCTAGCCTATCGGTGCTCGGTATAAAGTTCCATTACATTCAACTCATACATCATGCAAGTTGGCTTCTAGTATGAGGACATCATATCTCAATAGATGATTTCTCATATCATTATTAGTATTAAGTGTTTTAAACTCAATATTTTCATTAGAGTGTTCATAGAGTCTGATCTCTTCATTATCGTACACTCTCATTGGTGAGTACGTATTGGTAACATTTACTTAGGCTCATTTGAGATTGCTGTCATCATATACATTAACCTCACATCCTGATTGTCACCACATTCTTCATTATTAGCACCTTTATTTTTCATAGTTACTCACCTCTTATTACGTGGATGTTCATTTCATTACGTATATCTTAGGTTCACTTATACTTGAACGTAAGTTAAACTTATGTGTCTATACATACAAGCCATGGGGCTTCATTTATAGTTCGTTAAGTGATTCTTATTTTCCTAAGATTATATATTACAAGACTTATGTATCTTGTATATATACCAAGATCTTGATTTTTGATCAAAGTGGATGACATTATTCTTGAATATTTTACTCACGTATGACTTATGTATCAATACGGAGGTTTGGGCACGGGAACCCAACTCTTGAATCATTTGGATATCATTTATATTTTTCATTGACTTTATTTCTAAATTAAATCTCAACATTTTCATAAAATAATAAATTTTATATTTTAATTAGAATTCTAAATTAAATCTTAATATTTACATAAAAGAATTAATTTTCTATTTTAATTAGAATTCTAAATTAGATCTCCATATTTACATGAAAGAATTAATTTCCTATTTTAATTAGAATTCTAAATTAAATCTCCATATTTACATGAAAGAAATAATTTTCTATTTTAATTAGAATTCTAATTTAAATCTCAATATTTACATAGAAGAATTCATTTTCTATTTTAATTAGAATTCTAAATTAAATCTCCATATTTACATGAAAGAATTAACCGAAGGGTTAGGGGTTCGAGCCCCCACAACCTCTTAACTTTTTTTTAATTTAATTAAGTTCACTACAATGGGGAGGTTGTGGGTTCGAACCCCCACAACCTCCCTTATTTTTTTGTTTCATTTTAGCTGGGGGGAGGGGGGGCTGTGAGGTGGTGGGTTCGAACCCCACAACCCCTCTATTCTTAATATATATTTTTTTTCTTTTAAAAACTCTTCCCTTCGCGTACTGGGAGGTCGTGGGTTCGAATTCCACTACTCCCCTTTAGTTTTTCTTTTCTTTTCGCGAGGGAGGAGCTGGTCGCGAGTTCGAACCCCCAGCCCCCTTTATTTTATTTATTTTTTCTCTTATTTCCTTGCGAAATCAGGGGCTGGTCGCGAGTTCGATCCCCTCCAGCCCCATTTTCTTTTCTTTTCTTTTTTCTGCGCAAGACAGGGCGAGGGTTCGATCCCTGCCAGCCCTTTTTTTTAATTAAGGCATGCTGGAGGGAGGTCCTGGGTTCGATCCCTGCAGGCCTCAAAACTTTTTTTTTTATTTCTTTGACGTCCAAAAATTTCCAGATTCTTTTAAAGCCTATTTCTAAGTTCTGGAAATTTATTCCATGATTTTATTCTGCACTTTTTCATCAAATTTCACATTAGTTCTTAGAGAGATTTCATGGTTCATTCAATTCACTATACTTTATCATAATGAACATCACATTGTACACCCATTATACACATAAAATACACGATAAATATACAACTTATATACGCAAAAAAAGTGCCTAAAACACTGCCCTATACACGCCCATACACTCCCGTCATATTTTGATGATCATAATCGTGATTTCCCGCACATAAACACATTCATATTTAATTTAAACACATCATTCATTCAAAAATCTAGCAGCACGACATACTCAACCTACAAATTTGTTAGGGAGCTAAGGACAAGGACATACTAAGGGGAACAACCTTAGTTTCAAGAGTTTAAGAAACGTTCGAAAGAAAGTACTCTTGGAGAAAGAATTCCATGAGAGAAACCCACCTTTATTGATGTTCAAACGAAGAATTTGCTAACCAAAACTCTCTCCAAAAATAAGTCCAAGTTACTTCAACGTCCACACCACTCAACGAACAACTTCTCTTCGCCTTAATGTTTTTGGTTGCTTTGTTTTTCTTAAAATTTCATGTGAGTTCTTCAAGCATGAAGAACTGTTGATATTTGGCAGAATAACGTGAGAAAGATGGAGAACGTGAGAGAGAGAGAGTTAAGAAGCATGAGAGAGAGAGAACTATTAGGATTAGGAGACTAATTCAAGAATTAGTCAAATAGAATTTAAAATAAATAAATATAAATCTGGTTTATTTTAATTAATACTCGAAAGGACCATTATGCCCTTAAATACCTATTTATTCTTATTTACTTAATTAATATATTTTTTTTGGATCGTTACACAAATATAACCCAAAACCCTCATATTCTTCGTGTATTTTCGTTGTTAGTCTTGTCTTTTTATATGCATCTCCTGAATTTCCTTTGGTTAGAAACCCTGTTGATTTGACATCTACCAATGGACACAAGGAAATATCTGAATTTCTTGTTGAATCTTATTTAACTACTCACCTTTCTAATCTTACTGTGACGGATGCAAAAAAAAGAACTTGCTTCATAAAGTTTGTGAAACAAAAAGTGATAGGAACAATTACAGAGTTAAACTGTAAGATAATTTGGAAAGTTCAATTCTTTTCTAAAAAATGAGCTTACTGCACGAACAAGAGAAATGCATTGATTATTGCTATGCAATAACAAAGGACACTCGCAAGTGCAAGTTGAATTCCCAAAACAAAAAACATGGTATCCCACAAATTCTCCAAATTCAGAACAATGAGAATCACAAAAAAAATCAAAACAATATCCGTGTTTATAATGGCCAAGTATAATTATTTCTAATTTTAGCTTTTTTCTCCCAATTTTATGAGCTTCAGTGTCATAGAATCTCACATGTTTTTTAATAGTATCGAATTTTCCTGAAAGATTCTTCCTTTGCCTTTTGTTCGTCTTGTGGATCTGCTCACTACCTGTTTGTAGAAAATCCTAGCTTAAACTAGCTCAAAGAAAATGTATAAGTTTAAATCTAAAAAATTATTACATGGAGGGTTGAGCTTGTTTGGGATTTGGAGGAATATTTTCCATGAACAATGGCTTGAAAATTGAAAAACTTGGCCACAGCCAAACTTGAACAAAATTCGAAGGATGAGGAACAAAGAATATGGAGAAGTGTTTTAAGGGTTTCGGATTCTATTTGGACCGGGTATTATGTTATTTGGGTGTGTTTAAAATTAATATGTGTACTAACTAGTTATAAAGTTACCAATAAAAATATGACATGTGTCTAATTTTTGCACTAATTACTTATCTAAAGTGTGCACACTCTCTATGCTATTCGGCCTTTGTGGTGTATTTATTCCATTTTAAATTGGTTTAGGGGGTTATAGGACTCTAGTTAAGTTTTAATTTGTCTCTGAAATTCCGGTCATAGTCTAGGAGGTACTTATGCATTATCCCTACAAACAAATAATTAACTTGTGCTTCAAATAATTTTTGTTCTTCAAAAATACAACTATCTAAGTTTGTTTGTTTTTTTTTGGAAAATAACGCAAATATGAGATGTGTGTTGATGCTAAAATATTCAACAAAAATAATAACGAAATCTCAAAAAATAAATATTGCAAATTAGTAAGTCATAATCAAAATGATCATAACTTAAAATTACTAAATTATGTGAATATAAGGCTTATAAAAATTAATTAAATGATTAGATATTAAAGACATATTGAAATTAGGTTATGTAATTCAAGTAACAAAAGATAAGAAGTTTCAGCTCAAGCAACAAGTGCAAGGTGTGAAACTAGGAACCAAACCAATTGATGAATACATTAAGGAATTCAAAAGCATATGTGATGGCCTTGCATCCACTCACATGCCTGTAGATGAAGATTTAGAAAAGTAATTAATTTTGCTAGAGGTCTAGGTCTTATGTACAAGACCTTCAAAATTATCATGTTAGGTAAGGCACCATTTTCTACTTTTAATCAATTTATTAATGCTCTTAGGGGTTTTGATAAGAGGGAGGATGAAGAAGAAGTGTCTCAACAAAATCATAACATGGCATTCTCTACCCAAAAGAGGCAGGGAAAGAGGAAATTACTCTCAAAGAAGAGGAAACAATGACTTTAATTAAAGAGGAAGAGACTATAAGCCTGCTGGACAGGGAACAAGTTCTTATAACAGCAGAAAAGGACCTGGTCCTCAAAACAGTCCTTCAAGTGGAAGTCATGAAAGGAATAATTCTGATGCGTGTCAAATTTGTGGTTTGAATAACCATACTTCTCTTAAGTGTTTTTACAGGTGACATTACTTTTACCAAGCTGCAACTGAGCTACCACAAGTATTGACTGCTACTAATCTTCAAAACACTGATGACACCCTTGTATGTGGACTCAGGAGCAAGTAGTCATGTGACTCATAACTCAGGTATCCTAACTGATCTTAAACACTATAATGGACCAGATAAAATTATTATTTGGAATGAATCAAAGTTAGACATAACATATGTTGGGAACACATCCAGATTAGGTCTAAAATTAAAGAAACTTCTTTTAGTCCCTAAGATTAATAAGAATTTACTCTCAGTTAGTAAGCTTGCAAAGGATAAATGTTGCACTCTTGAATTTGATGAAAATAACTTTGTTGTAAAGGACAAGAATACAAGAACACTGCTGGCCAAGAGAACTAAAAGGAATGGACTCTATGCTTTGGAAGTTAACAATCTCTATGCTTTAACTGCTGCACATGATTGGAACACATCAGACAAAATGTGGCATACTAGATTAGGACATCCTAGTTTGAAGTCTTTAAAGTTTTTGAATAGTAATAGTTGTATCAACGTTATTAAATAAATAAAATGTCTACTGTTTGTCCTAGTTTTCAGTTAGGAAAGAGTTGTAAATTTCCTTTTGGTTTGAGAAATATATTTGAGAAAGAACCTTTATTGAAAATCCATTGTGACTTATGGGGACCTGCTCCTGTCGAATCTTCCTAACATATGCAATACTATGTCATTTTTGTTGATGACCACACAAGATATACATAGATTTATCCCTTGAAAAGAAGTCTAAATTCTTTGAGGTCTTTCTAAAATTTCAGAAAATGATGGAAAAACAATTTTCTACACAGATGAAGATTTTTTCAGTGTGATGTAGGTGGTGAGTTTATCCAAACAGACTTCATTAAGAATTTGAAAGATCATGGCATTGTGAGATATATTTCATGTCCTAACACACCTGAACAAAATGGAGTTGCAGAGAGAAAACATAGGCATATTGTGGAGACTGACTTAACTTTACTATTTCATGCTAATCTACCTTTGTTTTTATGGGTTGAAGCTTTGCTCACTACAGTCTTTCTCATCAATAGATTGCCTTCATCAGTCCTAAAAATGGTGACTTCATTTGTTAAGTTGTATGGGGAACAACCTGATTACAATAGTCTAAAAGTGTTCGGGTGTAAATGTTTTCCATATATCAAGGATAACAATAAATTCAGTCCAAAGACATATCCTTGTGTGTTCATTGGGTACAACAACATACACAAAGGATATAGATGTTATCATCCCTCTACAAGGAGGGTTTACATATCCAGACATGTTGTGTTTGATGAAAACACATTACCCTATGTGTCTCCAAAGTAATCTTAGACTAACTTTGATGTCTCACAGCTTGCTACTTTTGTTGAATCTTTCTCTTAACTGCAGGCACATGATAATTATGATTCAGGGGAAGTACAGGATGCTGCTCACACATAACAGTGATAATGATGCTACACCTCATGTACTCATTGATGATGAGAGTATTATTGACCTCTCAGGCGCATGATCATATGTTGAGGAATAGGTTGAGGTTGATGATCTATATAGTAGTATTGACAATTCAGCTGCATATTTTGAATCTGCCAGCAGCAGTGAGGAAAATGTTGTTCTTACAGGTTCAGTCAATGATCATCATCAAACAACCACATTAGTTGATATACCAGTTGACCATCAACTTGATGATGCTACACTCTAGTCCGCTACCTTGATTGATGTACCAGTTGAGGTACTTTCTTCACCACAAAAGCATCATATGATCACCAAGAACAAGGCAAAGGAATAACAATTGTCACTTGTTGCTCGTAGCAGCACAAAATTGTGAGAGAACCAAATACTACTAAGGAAGAACTAAAATCACCTCATTTGCTTGCAGCAATGCAGGAAGAGATTGATGTTTTACATACTAACAAGACATGGATTTTGGTGCCCCAATCTCCTGGTATGAACTTGTTTGGATCAAAATGGGTGTTCAAGACAAAACGAAAAGCTGATGGAATAGTAGATAGATACAAGGACATACTTGTGTCAAGGGGATTCTCGCGGCTTAAAGGGATAGACTTTGGAGAAACATTCGGTCTTGTGGTTAAAGCAACAACTATTAGGGTGGTTCTATACATTGGTGTCAGTTCAAAGTGGGAAGTTAGATAATTCAATGTCAAAAATGTCTTTCTCCTGTCTTCTTACAAGAGAAGGTGTACATGAGTCAACCTCCTGGTTTTATTGATCCCTAGTATCCTCAGTATGTATATCTACTTAAAAAGGCGTTTTATGGTCTTAAACAAGCACCAAGATCCTGGTTTGATAAGTTTAGCATGCATCTCTTACACCTTGGTTTCATTTGTAGTAAGACTGGCCCTAGACTGACCTTTCCATATTTACTTTGCAAACTTACAAAGTCAAAATATTTCTCTTGTTATATGTAGATGATATTATTGTCACAGGAAGTAATCCATCTCATGTCTCAGAGTTGGTTCAACAACTTGGGAAGGAGTTCGCCATGAATGATCTTGGCTATTTGCATTTCTTTCTTAGACTTGAGGTTAAGTATTTTGATGGGGCATCCACTTAAGCTAGAGTATGTATGTTGTTCAGCTTCTAGACAAGACTAAAATGACTTTTACAAAGGCTATAGACACTCCTTTGGCTCAAAACATGGTCTACATGAAGTTGTGGGAAGCCTGGTTGAAGCATCTATTTACAGAATAATAGTAGGGAGTCTTCAATACTGGACTCTCACAAGACTAGATATTACTCATGATGTGAATTTAGCAAAGCCAATTTATGCAAAATCCGAATAGTGCACATCTTGAAGGGGTAAAAGAATTCTCAGGTACATCAAAGACACTCTGCACTTTGGACTTAGACTTATTTCACAATCACCATGTAGGTTGTATGGGTACTCCGACGCTGATTGGGAAGTTTGTACCACCACTAGGAGATCAACTACAGGCTATAGCATCCACCTAGGTGCAAACTGTATTTCTTGGACCTCCAAGAAACAGTCCACACAGTCGCTCGTTCAAGTGTTGAAGCTTAGTATAGAGCACTTGCCTCTACTGCATAAAAGATGACATGGATTATGTATCTACTTCATGATCTTTGGGTGTTTCTTCGATATGTATTTACACTGTATTGTGACAACATTAGTGCTTTGTATATGACAATTAATCCAGTTATGCATGCTAGAACTGAACATGTTGAAATGGACTATCATTTTGTTCATGAGAAGGTGGCTAGAGAACAACTTGTCACTCAATTTGTGAGGTCTAAGGATCAGCTAGTAGATATTCATACAAAAGATTAACCAAACAGTTTTTTGCTGAGTTTCGTCGCAAGCTAGGAGTTACAGTTCCTTCAATCACTAGCTTGAGGGGAAGTGTTGAAGGAAGCTGATGGAACAGGTCAAAAGAATAGGTTCAGTGAAGCTGTCTGACGATCGAGTTTGAGTTTGAGTTACACTAGGACTAGACTATTCAATCCTAATTTATGTATAAGTCTATACTTTGCACGACTAAAGTTGATTCAGTTGACTAGGATAAGGTGTATATAATATATTTGTGTTGTATTAGGAATCCTAGTGTAGCTAGTATAGGACTCTTCTCCTATACAAGGAGTATTCAACTCAATCATTCATTTATCAATAAAATCTTTGATTCTTCACTTATCTGTGAGAATTCTACAACTATATCCAGATGGAGCGTGTTTGTTATGAACGTTAGAAATAGAGGGAGTTTTTAATCAATCCTTGTGGACTTTTTTGTCAAATAAATAATATCCGAGTTTGATAAAATAATATTGATATTGAATTATGTCATTTTTTTGTGAGACTGAGAAGAAGAAAAATTTAAATCAGGACAAGAGAAAAATATATTTATGCAGGTAGATAATTAGTATATATGTATATATAAGGTTATATAGATACATATAGAAGGAGTGCTTTTATATTACATTGAGAATACAATACATATAATCATGCATGGTTTTGCAACAAAATTATACTAAAAGCAAAGCCAGTACTACATGCATGCGTAGTTAACTAAATTTTCTACATAGAACTAGTGAGACATGCGCATTTGGCGTGTGTTAGAATAAATAGCGAGATATATACCATCATGCAACTGAGCCGCCTCGTAGCTATTTAAAGCCACCATTGGTTTTGGAGTAGTGATCATAGCTTCTCTTCTAGTCGAGGGAGTTTTTATCCCAAAGACACGAGATCCCGGTGAAATATTGTAGCGATAGTTGCAGCTCTGTTGTGTCACACGGAATGTAGTACCGGTATTGTAGGGCACGGTGGTGGGAGGTTTATTGATCCTCAAGTATTCATCAATAAGAGCAAAACCTTCTGACCCTATTTGAGCAAGATCTCTTTGTCGTGCCATTTTGATACTCCTGTTTTGGGAAGAGAAGAAGTAGTATAGATGTTTATGAAGAAACTTTGTGGTGATGTTCATTGAGGACAATGTCCTTTAAATACAAGGCTGGCCAAGACTCTTGGAACATTTTTTTTTTCTAAATTGCACTTTTGGTCCTTCAATTTTAGGATAAAGTGTATTAGTTCCTATTACTTTAGCTGAATAATTTAATACCACGCTTTCTCAAATCAAAATGATATAGGAAAGGAATTTTTCAAAATTATAAAATAAAGTTAAGCAAAGGAGATGGTATAACCATAGGAGATTCTCTTTAGACTAGTGTTTGGTCACTCTTCTTAAGGAAAAAGCATAACAATTGGAAACCTATACTGAATAATAAAGGAAAGGCCAAAATTGAACATTATTGTGATCAATTATTAGGAAATTAATGAGAGGACTATATTGTTTGTCATGTCTATGGTTAGAGATTTAGTTAGCGTTTGTTCATAGATACTTAAGTATTTTTGGTAAGTTATTTTTTGAATGAAGCTTCATCATGTGATTAACTATATATTTTGAGAAAAATATTTGACTTTTTAAAGAAATCTGATTTAAAAATTACTAAAATATTGATAAGTATGAATTATTATTTTATAATAATTATTTTCCGTGAAAAGTATAGCAACAAACACAATTAATATGCATTTGAAAAGAAAAAAAAGACTAAGAAAATAAAAAGAAAACACCATTCATTTGTATACTAGAAACCATTGTTACTATTTATATTTAGAAGTGAATTCTGAGCAAATCCGAATAAAAATTATATTAGATATGTATATAACTGTACAGATTTTATATAAGGAACTAAGACTCAAATCTAGTCCAAAAACTATTATTTGGTATTTTTATAAAATATAAATATTTCAGCTAATTTTAATTTTTTTAAAAATTCTCAAATAATAAAATTCGGCTCAAATACCCTTTTTCTAGTATTTAAAATTTTGAAATGTTCATTAAAAATATTTATAAAATAATAACAAATATTATATGGAGAGGCATATATTCCATTGAGGAGATAATTGGTAACGTTGACGGTTATCTTCTTTTTAGATCTTTCGGTGGAAGCATCTAAGTTAGTTTAAACAAACTTTAAATACATTAAGTGGACAGTTTAACCAACCTTACCACTTCATTTATGAACATATATAATATGTATGGAATAAGATAAAGTTTGATTTAATTTGTAAGAATATTTTGGTTCAAGAAATTGGAGGATATGATCTTTGGAAAAATCCACCATGAATATTCCTTGTTTTACTTAATTATGTGAAATTCCTAGATGAACTTTCTTATCCTATCTACTACACATATCTTGGTTGTGGGTGGATATACTCATATGTAGAAGTAGGATTGTTCATGTGAAAAATTAAATCAAATCAAATTGATTTAAAATATGATAATTTGTTTGGTTTGATTTTAAATTTTAAAAATAAATAATATTTTAAATTAGTTTTGATTGATTTTATAAACAATCAAATCAAACTGATAAATCATACACCTAAAATTTCAAATTATTTATATATTTGCTATAGTTTTTCATAAATAATTATAAAATTATTTACACCTTTTAATCTACTTATTTTAAACATATGGTAAAGCCCATATCTCTTAAAATATGCCAAAGACGAAACACTTTTTAGCTATTGTTTTCTAGTTGGCGCTTCTTGTAATCGTAAGGATAAGCTATAGAAGTATTACTAAAATATGATTGAAATTCTAGATTCACATCCTTAACTAAAACTAAAGTTCTATTATCTCTTTTTATTCAATTTTTTTTTTTGTAATTTTGTATTTAGGCTTATGTGGCATCTAAATATCTCTCATGCGTCTCAACTGCGTGGAGTCACGAAGTGTGCCACATAAGCCAAGGCATATACAAAATTATATTTTTAAAAAAAAGTTTGAGGAGGGGGGGGGGGGGGGAGGGAGTTAATTATTATAGAATTAACTTAGTTAAGGTGTGTCTCTGAGATTTTAGTCATAGTCTAGAAGATACTTATGTCTTATACCCTAGTTTGTTGTATGCCCATACCACCCTCCATTTTACGTAGGTAATTTTGACCGAGTTTATTGGTTTAGCTTTCGTTTTGTGGTAGTACTTCTCCAAAAAAAAGGTTTTGTTGTATGTGATTAATGAGTTAATAACTTTGATGGTCACTCAATTATCAACTATCAATTATTTTCGCAGAACGTCACTCAATTTTTATTTTGATCTCAAAAAATCACTGAATTGTGACTGCTTTGTATAGATAGCCACTCAGCTTATTTAATTATTTTTTCATTAAAATTTGTTGACATTGAATTATTATTTTTAATAAAAAATTTAAGAACCAAATATATATATATATATATATATATATATATATATATATATATATTTAAACTATTTAATGACCCGCCCCATTTGATCCGACCCGCTAAAAATGTAATGACGAACTTTTTATTTTAGGATTAGTTATGCCAAATCATTCTCTCTTGTCTCCTTCTTTTTCCTAAGCATTCCTTTTAAATTATTATTATTTAATTTCAATATCTCTATTAAGTATAAATATATAATGGATTCCTCATTTTCTTTTATCAAGATTTAAAATTATCTTCCATTATAGTCTCTTTGGTTATTGAGACTGTAGATAGTGATACCACTGCTATGCCACAATTAGCCAAAACTTCATTCACAGGAAGTTTTTCTTTCCATAACCTCCAAACAAAGAAGACATTCTTGAAAGGAAGACGCTTTACCCATATTTGGCTAAATTGATAGGTTATTGTAACTTTTCTCCTCAACAACTATTTGTTGTAAAATTTTCAGTGTTATTCAATATCCACCATGGTTTTGTTAGGATTGAATTCACGCACACACACTAGATGAATGAAGAACACAAGAACTTTCAAGAGAAAGAGATGAGAAATCTAGAGAGATAGAGAGAAAACCCAATATTTCGTGGTAACACCCCGTGAGTAAACTTCCACGGCGGTGAGGTATATTTATATTAATAAATCAGAGTATTTTTGGTTACAAAGAATAAATAGGAAAGCCTAAAATAGAGAATAAATAGGAAAGCCTAAAATTAATCAGGCTCCACTACCCAACAATTCTCCCACTTGGAGACTGACTCAGCCATCCAAAAAATACATTCTCAAAAAAAAAAATCTCTTCATCATCAACATCTTTACCGCACCGCAACATCTGTAGCAACAATTACAGAAGACCAACCGAGGTTTTACATAACCTTAGTTTCCCAACATCAACACATTTCGTCAACATATCTGCTGGGTTCTTTGCACCCTCTATCTTCTCCAAGCACATATCACCATCCTCCACTGCCCTGCGAGTGAAATGATATCGTCTTCTGATGTGCTTTGTCTTCGAATGATAGACTGGATTGTTCACCAACTGTATGGCACTCTGGCTATCTGAGTAAAGAATCTTCTCTCTCTGCTTCTTGCCCAATTCCTCAAGATAATCTGCCAGCCATATCATCTCTTTCCCAGCTTCAGCTATTGCCACATACTCAGCTTCAGTAGATGAAAGAGAAACACACTTCTGAAGCCTGGACATCCAACTCACTGCTGTTCCACCTATGGTGTAAATGTACCCAGATGTACTATTGCTCGACTCAACATCCCCACCAAGATCAGCATCCACAAAACCCTGTAGAGTCACCTTGTCTTTGCCAAAACAAAGTGAAGTACTGGATGTACCTCTCAGATATCTCAGAAGCTACTTCACAGCTTCCCAATGCTCTTTCTCAGGGTTCGCCATGTACCTGCTAACAACTGCCACTGCATGTGCTATATCAGGTCTAGTGCAGACCATAGCATACATCAAACTACCAACTGCTGAAGCATATGGAACAAGTGCCATGTGATCAGGCTACTCGGCAGTCTTGGGTGACTGCTCCTTTGACAATTTAAAGTGCTTTGCCAATGGAGTAGTCCTGGGTTTAGCATCATTAACCCTGAATCTGCTCAGTACCTTCTCAATGTACTACTCCTGAGATAGATTTAAAGTGCCAGCAGATCTATTTGTTTTGCTGGACCCAAATCTTTCATCTCAAATGTTGCAGACAACCCTGTCTTCAGATTGTTAATCTCCCTCATACTAGATCCTGCATACAACATATCATCCACATACAAGAGTAGAAAGACATATGAATCAGTGTATTTCTTGAAGTAACAACAGAGATCCTTTTCAGCTTTGCAGAATCCGCTCTTGGTCATGAAGGAGTCAAACTTCTTGTACCACTGCCTTGGTGCTTGTTTTAGTCCATACAAGCTCCTGGTGAGCTTGCACACCATGTGTTCCTTGCCTGGAACCACAAATCCTTCCGGTTGCTGCATATTGATCTCTTTGTCAAGATCTTCATGTAAAAATGCTGTTTTTACATCCATTTTCTCTAGATGCAAATTCTCCGATGCAACAACACTCAATAGAATTCGAATAGAGGTTAACTTCACAACAAGAGAGAATATTTCAGCATAATCAATACCTTTCCTTTGTGAATATCCTTTAACCACTAAATGAGCCTTGAACCTTCTTTTGCCATCTGGTTCAGTCTTGATTTTGAACACCCACTTGTTCAGCAAAGCTTTCTTCCCTGCAGGTAGCTCAGTCAACACCCATGTGTCGTTCTTCTCAAGTGACCTCATCTCATCATCCATGGCTTGCTCCCACTTGATCGAATCCTCCACCTGTAGGTCCTCATCAAAAGACTCTGGTTCCCCCTCATCAGTCACCAATAGATAGTGTAATGAAGGTGAATGCCTATCTGGTGCCCTGATGGATCTGGATGATCTCTTTAACACCTGCTCAGGTGTAACTTGCTCCACTTCAGATTCTTCAGTAGGAGTTGGTTGAGTATCTGCTTCGACATCTCTGGGGTTACTCTTCTCCAACTCAACCTCAACTCCCACTTGCTTTGTAATCTCTAGAACCTTCTGCTCTCTGTCCTTGTAAAGGACAGACTCATCAAATGTCACGTCACAATGTCTCAGGATCTTTTTGTTCTTGTCATCCCAAAACCTGTAACCAAAAAGATCAGATCCATAGCCTATGAAGTAACACTTCACAGCCTTGGCATCAAGCTTGTCTCTCTTTTCTGGATCAACATGAACATCAGCAGTGCAACCAAAAGTCCTCAAGTGTGAGTACTTAAGTTCTTTTCCTGTCCACACCTCTTCTGGAATCTTGAACCCTAAATGAACTGATGGTCCCCTGTTGATCAAGTATGCAGTTGTGCTCACAGCATCCGCCCAAAGTGTTTTGGGCAGCCCACAGTGTATCCTCATACTCCTTGCACGCTCATTCAATGTTCTGTTCATCCTCTCAGCAATTCCATTCTGCCTTGCTTTACCAGGAACTGTTCTCATCAATCTGATTTCCTCAGCTGCACAGAATGCCTTGATCTCTGATTTTTCATACTCTCCTCCATTGTCAGACCTTAGGCATTTGACTTTCAAACCGGTCTGATTCTCAACTTCAGCTTTCCACTTCTTGAAAGTTGCAAACATATCTGACTTATGCTTCAAGAAGTAAACCCATACCTTCCTGCTGAAATCATCAATGAAGGTAACATAGAATCTGGATCCTCCAAGTGATGATACTGGAGATGGTCCCCAAACATCTGTATGGACCATTTCCAACTGCACTTTCTTTGGCTCTCTAGGAATCTTTGTGAAGCTTACTCTTTTCTGTTTGCCCATAACACAGCTCTCGCAAAGACCCATATCAACAGACTTTAGACCCTCTAATGCTCCTTTTGCAACCATCATCTTCATTCCTTTAGCACTCATGTGTCCAAGTCTGTTGTGCCACAGACATGAACCAGAAGCACCTTCAGCAACAGCGGCCATGTTTATACACCCTGCAGTGGTGTACAAGGTTCCAGATTTGGTGCCACGAGCTACACTATAGCACCTTTCACGATCTTCCACGAACCTTTCCCAAACAGTGCTGCATATCCCATGCTATCCAACTGACAAACAGAGATCAGATATTTCTTGATCCCAGGAATATATCTGACATCCTCCATTGTCTACTAGTTTCCCGAGGTGGTCTTTATGCAAATATCCCCCTTTCCTTCAATCTCTAAGGCTTTATTGTCAGCAAGATATACTTTTCCAAAATTTCCAGATCTGTAATTTTGAAACAACTCCTTGCTTGGAGACGAATGGAAAGATGCACCAGAATCCAAAATCCATGATTCAACCGGGCTGTTCACACTAAGGATTAGAGCATCCCCAATGTCCTCTACTGAATTTACAGAATCATTGTCATCTCCAAATTTCTGATTCTGTTTCTTCTTTGGCATTGTACAGTTCGTCCGAAAGTGCCATTTTTCTCCACAGTTCCAACAAGTCACGTTTGATCTGTGCAGGGATTTTCCTCGATTCTTTGATTTTGACCAACCATGTTGATTTTGGCCTTTTGTCTTACTTCTCCCCCTTCGATCATAGCTGAGAGCACTGCCCGATGAATTTCCCACTTCTCGTTTGCGAATACTTTCGCTTAGAACAACATCACGGATTTCATCAAACTTCAGTTTCTCAGATCCACGGGAACTGCTAATTGCAGCAACAACAGTACCCCAAGACTTGGGCAGAGATGACATCAAAATCAACGCCTTAATTTCATCTTCGAAATTAATATCCACAGAATTGAGTTGACTCACAATCATATTGAACTCGTTTATATGATAAGAAACTGATCCATTCTCAGACATCTGTAAATTGAACAATCTACGCATCAAATATACCTTTTTCATAGCCAATGGTTTTTCATACATGTTTGACAGTGCCTTCAACAGACCGGACGTAGTCTTCTCCTTCACGATGTTGAACGCCACGTTTCTTGACAAAGTCAACCAGATCAACCGTAGATCCTGGCGATCCGTGAGTTTCCACTTCTCCTCCGTCATGGATTCCGCCTTCACCCCGGTCAACGGTTCATGAAGATCTTTCTGGTAAAGATAATCTTCGATCTGCATCTTCAAGAAATTGAAATCGAATCCATCAAACTACTCGATTCCAAGCTTCGAACTATCCATTTTCAGTGATCGTGTTGAATCTCCTTAGCTCTGATACAAGTTGTTAGGATCGAATTCACGCACACACACTAGATGAATGAAGAACACAAGAACTTTCAAGAGAAAGAGATGAGAGATCTAGAGAGAGAAAGAGAAAACCCAATATTTCATGGTAACACCCCGTGAGTAAACTTCCACGGCGGTGAGGTATATTTATATTAATAAATCAGAGTATTTTTGGTTACAGAGAATAAATATAAGATAAATAGGAAAGCCTAAAATAGAGAATAAATAGGAAAACCTAAAATTAATCAGGCTCCACTACCTAACATATCCAACATACAATCAATCCTCAAATAGTTCATTTGAGGATCTCGTTAAGAATTCAACACCCAGTATAAATAAAGCAATAGATAGAGGATCTCCTTATTTTACTCCCTTAATCGAGTGAAAAAAGTCATGTGACTGCCTATTCGTTAAGTCCAAATATCAGTTATTTGTTACAAGTCTCCATATCATATCAACCAAAAAAATTAGAGAATCTCATCTTTGTTAAAACTTCAGCTAGGAATAACCAGGAAACTCTATCATAAGCCTTTGTCTTAACAAACTTTATGATAATATTATCTTTTTTACCCCTTAGTGTAATATATGTCACAATTTCTTGAGTTATTAAAACATTCTCAATGATATTCATTCAACATTTTTAATGATATTCATTCCCTTTTCAAACCCTGACTGGTTTGTAGATATCAACTTCAAAATAATTGTCTCGAATCTATCATGGACCATCCTGGAAATAATTTTATCGATAAAGTTGCATAAAATAATAGGGCTTATGTCAAAATATGTATGAACATCATCCTTTTTATGAGTAAGAACTAAACTGGCATGAGTAATTGATATGGAAAAAGTGTGACCTGAGAAAAAAGCTTGCACCAATCTCAGTAAAGCAGTTTTTACTATATCCCAATAAACTTGATAAAATCATCCGTGAAATCATTTGGGCCACTAGCACTATCACCATTCATACTAAAAAAACTTTCTTATCTCTTCTAGAGTTGAGGATGAGCATAAATCAGAATATCACCCTCATTTAAAACTTCTGGAATATGGCTCAACGGGGAGAAATCAGTAGCATCTCTTTCTTGGGTGAACTGATTCTGAAAGAAGGTGATAGCTTTAAAGGCCGTGATACCATCCTCTTCTATCCAATTTCCTTGATCATCTTGAATCCTATTCAACTTCAACCTTTTTTTCCTCGTTTTACCAAGCCGTGAAATAAAATCTTGTGTTCCTATCTCTTTCTCCAACCAATCAAATCTAGCCTTTTGTTTTCAATATTCTTTTTCAAAATAGAGATACTCCATGAATTTTTCTTCTGCCTTCTGCATAATAATTCTAGTCATAAAAATAGGCTTTTCTTAAAGCAGATGCTTCAGTATTTTAACTCATGTCTTCAAAAGCTTCCTTACTCCATGTTGACAGTGCAGTCTTCAAATTCTCCAGTTTCTTCTTAAACTCAATAAAAAGGTTATTTGAATAAGAGGCATATGAATTTTGAAACACAAACTCCTTAAAGGACTCATGTTCTCTCCAGAATTGGTGAAATTTAAAAGATTTTTTTGAACAGAGTAGCATTATCTTCAAAAGATAAAAACGTAGGAGAATGGTCAGATCCTATTCTAGTGAGATGTTCAACTTCAAGAAAGTTAAATCAATTCTGCATCTCCTGATTTACGAGAACTCTATCATGTCTTTAAAAAATACAATTATCTCTAGTCCTTTCATTTCACCATGTAAAAGGACCACTTCTAAAATTAACTTCTGTGAGGTCACAATTTTCAATGCAACATGCAAAGTCCTCACAATCGGAAGTGACCACTTGTAGTCCCCAATCTTTTCTTTCTCATTCATAAAACCATTAAAACCTCACTCAATGATCCAAGCGTCATTGACTTAATTGGTCAATTGGTGTATATGTTCCCATAATGAAAATCTTTTCACAACATCACATTTGACATATAGAAAAGTGGTAAAGAAAGTCTTGTTAATACCTTGGTTGTACATTTTTAAGGTGACTTGTTGTGTACTGTCCATAATTATCTCTACTTCCACCTCATCACTAGTAAAATACTATATCTTACCATTGCCATTAGATCTTGCCATTTTCACCCTTAATCTTCTCTTATATTTGCTAATGTGATTAGCATTCTAAAATGGCTCAAGAAGTGCAATAACTGTAAATTTGTAATGTTTGTTTAACATTTATACCCTTTGAAAAGCTTTGTGAGTCTTCACAGATTTGATATTCCATGTATGATATTTCAAAAGATGGGAAGACTTGTGGCATCCAAAGACAAACTCTAAAGAGATAGCGAACTGTTCTAAAGAAAACCAAGAATTAAGCATTGAGTCTAGACATGAATAACGAAAATGATATTTCAATTAGCAGACAATGAAACTATTAAGATGCAGATTAGTTAGTTTTAAATTAGAGCAAGTTGGCTTAGCTGGCAGATTAGTTACAAGTTAGTTACGAGTTAGTTATTTTTTGTTATTGAGTTAGTTAGCTTTGTTATTGAGTTAGTTAGTTTTATTTTACAGCAACTACTTGTGATTAGACAAATACACACTTGTATAAATTGTAATTGGTAGATGAGATAATTCAATTTTTTCCATTCTCTCATTCACTCTTGATCGATCTCAGAACTCTGTTTCTCTCTTCCATTTTCGTTCTTCTCGAAGCTTCTTCAATGGAGATCTGGAGTGCTCCATAGCTTCTCCTTGTTTCAACATGGTATCAGAGCTGTAAGATTCATCTTCTGCTCATCCTTTCTGCACTCATTTTATTCTCAATTTCGTCTTAATTTCTAGCAATCATGGAACACAATATCGATCAGGAGCCTGCTCCTCAAATTCCAGTACAGAACCTTGCTGCAAATCAAATTCCAGTTCAGAACCTTGCTGCAAGTACAACCAATGATGCTTTCTACATGCATCCATCTGAAAGCGCCGGACCTGCTATCATTCCACTTGTTTTTTATGGAACAGGTTATCGTTCATGGAGAAGGGGAATTCTTCGAGCTCTGTCAGTAAAGAATAAGACTGGTTTCATCAATCTGAAAATTGCAAGGCCATCTCCAGATTCAGATGCTTTCGCCCAGTGGGAACGATGTGATGATATGGTTACTTCGTGGCTTCTCAATTCACTGTCAAAAGATCTTGCCGACAGTTTACAGTATGTCAATAACGTGAAGGAACTTTGGGATGAATTAGCTAACAGGTATGATCAAGATAATGGTGCTAAGTTGTATCAATTTCAACGGGAAATCAATGAATTCACTCAAGATAATCTCGATGTTACTGGTTACTACACCAAAAATGCGAAAATTGTGGGAATAATTTAGCACACTGGACATCAATTCTCAGTGCACATGTTTGTGCACCTGTGGTGGCAAGTTGAAGATGCATAAGGCTGAGTTAGACAGACGCCTCATTCAATTCCTTATGGGATTAAATGAGGTATACACGATAATTCGAGGTAGCATATTGATGATGAACCCCTTGCCTACCATGGCTCAGGCTTTTTATATTTTAGTACAGGAAGAAAGGCACAGAGAGGTCAAACCTCATGGCAAGCTCAACTTTGATTCCACTTCCCTTCATGTGAATGCTGCTGCCAGTTCTAGCACAAATTTTAGGACAAACTATGCTTCTTCGTCCTCTAAAGGAAATGGGGGAAACAAGCCTCCTAATAGATCAAACATCTTTTGTGAGTACTGCAAAAAGGGTGGACACACGAAGGATAAGTGTTATAAACTTCATGGTTTCCCATCGGATTTCAAGTTCACAAAAGGTAAAAATTCTTCAGGAACATCAGCTGTTGCTTATGGTTCTCATGATAATTACAAAGGAAAAGGCCCTGAAGGTAGTGAAGATAGATGTGTACCCGACATGAGGAATACAACTATAACCAAACAACAGATTGATCAACTGGTTAGTATCCTAGAACACATTAAGACTCAGGGAGGAAACAACACTGGAAATTCATCTAGAGAAATTGCAAACAACATTGCAGGTGGAGCTGTGAATATTGCAGGTACTCTAACCTGTTTTTCCTCAATTACTGATATTGTTTGTTTGTCATGTACGTGTTCCAAGTTGTCAAATAATTCATGGATCATAGATTCCGGAGCCTCAAACCACATAACATTCAACAAAACATTACTAATCAACATCAGACCATTACCCTACCCTTTCTTAGTTACCCTACCAAATGGCTATAGAGTAAAAGTGGCAGAAATTGGTGATGCATGTCTGAATTCTTCATTAACTTTGCATAAAGTTCTGTTTGTACCTAGTTTTAAGTTCAATCTGATATCAGTTCATTGTTTAGTGTCTCATGATAAAAGATGATCAGTTTCAACTCTTTTTCTTGTTTGATGCAGGGCCCTTCAATGAAGAGCCCTCTGGAGATTGGTAGAGCACATAATGGACTATATTTCTTGTGCTCAAAATGTCACATTCCTTGCCATAACAACAATTTCCTAACTGTTGGATCACACAACAAAATCTTATCTGTTGATTCTAGAATACATTCTGTTTCTAGTTCTGTTTCTAGTAATCCTAGTTTACTTTCTAATTCTGCAATTCCAAACTATTTTTCATGTAATTCCTTATCTGATGTTGCTATTTTTCCTTGTAATGAAAAATCATCTACTAGCATGAATTAAATTTTTGATAATCCTTTCATGTCATGCATGTCTCATGGAAACAGTATTGATCATTTATGGCATAATAGACTAGGCCATGTGCCCTTTGTCAAAATGAAAGGAATCTCTTATATTCATATATCCTTCTCACTAAAACAACCTTTTGTATGCACTGTTTGTCCTATGGCCAGACAAACAAGATCACCATTTCCAATAAAAACTACTACTTCCAGCCAGAAATGTTTTGAACTTCTTCATCTAGATTTGTGGGGACCCTATCATGTACCTACTCATAATGGCTACAAATACTTCTTGACGATTGTTGATGACTTTAGTAGGTCTACATGGACTCAACTTCTTATTTGTAATAGCAACACCCTCTAAACCATAAAGTCTTTTGTGTCCCTTGTAGAAAACCAATTCACAGTTACTATCAAGTCCATTAGAACTGATAATGGGTCATAATTCATCAATCATGAGACAAATATTTACCTCCAAGAAAAAGGAATAATACACCAAAGATCATGTCCATACACACCACTACAAAATGGTGTAGTTGATAGAAAACACAAACATCTTCTTGAAGTTGATAGAGCATTATTATACCAATCAAAACTACCTGCTAGATACTGGGGAGAGTGCATCCTTACAGCAACCTATTTGATAAACAGACTACCTAACTCTTTTCTCCATAACAAAACTCCTTTTCAAGTGTTGTATAACAAACAACCTACCTACTCTCACCTTAAAGCCTTTGGCTGTCTCTGTTTTCCTACTTTCAACAGTCACAAAGACAAGTTTGAACCAAGAACTACACCTCACATATTTGTAGGATATCCTTATAACACAAAGGGGTACAAGGTTCTAGACTTGAGCACTAAGAGAATACATGTTTCCAGAGATGTGTCATTTTATGAAAATGTTTTTCCTTTTACTCTTTCTGACGTTGATTCTAATTTTTCTACAATATTGAAAAAGTTGAGTATAAATCAGACTACATTGCACTCCACTAACATTACTCCTAACAAAGTTCATATGATAGATGATGACACCACTATTACTGTCACTAATACTGATCAGCCTAGTCCCACATATTTGCCCTCAACATAAAAAAATAATATCTCACCATCTTTAAATGAGCCAGATATAGTGAATCATTCACCAACAATAACTACTCACCAACATCAAAACCTTAGGAGGTCCAAGAGGTCACATATCATTCCTACATACCTACAAGATTATAACTATTCTTTACCCTCATTACAATCCCAAAATTCAAACCCTTCATCTCATTATGGTTGTAATACCAATCACGTGTCTCTTACCAGTTTTAACCATGATAGTTAACAATTTGTTTACAACATTTCCCATGACATTGAACCATGCTCATATGAGGAGGCAGTGATAGATCCTGCTTGGCAAGCAGCAATGACATCTGAGTTTGAAGCATTATTTTCTAACAATACTTGGGAGATTGTTAAGTTTCCTGCAGGGAAGAAAACAATAGGTTGTAAGTGGGTATACAAGATCAAACACAAAACTTATGGGACAGTGGAAAGATACAAGACCAGACTTGTTGTGAAGGGATACACTCAGCAGGCTGGGATCGATTACAATGAAACTTTTTCCCCAGTAGTAAAGATGACTAATGTCAGGGCATTGATAAGTATAGCTGTGAAAAAGAACTGGAACATGTACCAACTGGATGTTAACAATGCATTTTTGCATGGAGATTTGTGTGAAGAAGTTTACATGGACATATCTCAAGGACTCTTAGTGGAAAACACAGGTTTGTGTTGTAAACTCATAAAGTCATTGTATGGGCTGAAACAGGCAAGTAGACAATGGTATGACAAGTTAGCTCAAATGCTTTTCTCAAGAAGTTATTCTCACTCAGATAGTGATTATTCTTTGTCTTATAGAAAGGCTGGTGTTTCTCTAGTGTTTGTTGCTGTCTATGTTGATGACATAATACAGACAGGAACTGATGTTAATGAAATCAGATCTTTGAAGAATTTCCTTCATGATCAATTCAAAATAAAGGACTTGGGAAAACTTCATTATTTTCTGTGATTAGAAATACTTTACAAGGACACTGGAGTTCTGATCTCACAGAGAAAGTTCATTACAGATTTGCTGAAAGAATTTGACTGCACATCATGCAAACCAATCATGTCGCCTCTTGAATCCACAGTGAAGCTCAAAGAAAATGAAGGAGCTTTACTAAAAGATCCCACATTCTACAGAAAATTGGTGGGAAAGTTAAACTTCTTAACTTATACCAGGTTGGACATAACTTTTAGTGTCCAAAACCTTAGTCAGTTTCTTCAATCTCCTAGGGAACCACATCTTAAAGTTGCTTACCATGTCCTGAGGTATCTTATGAATGACCCTTGTTTGGGAATATTCTTATCCAATAGCACTGATTGCACTATCACTGCCTATTGCTACTCAGATTGGGCTGCATGTCCTGATTCTAGAAGATCACTGAGTGGTTATATTGTGCTGATGGGAGAGAGTCCCATTTGTGGGAAATGTAAGAAACAAGCAACAATCTCCTTGTCCTCAGCAGAAGCATAGTACAGAGCCATTACAAAAGTGGTGGGAGAATTGGTCTGGCTGGAAAGATTACTAACTGAGTTGCACTCACCATGTAACTTACCTGTTCCCGTATTTTGCGATAGCCAAGCAGCTGTTCATATTGCAAAGAATCCTGTGTTTCATGAAAGAACGAAACACATAGAGGTTGATTGCCATTTTGTCAGAGAAAAGTTACAGGAAGGACTTATTGTACTTCATCATATCCCAACTGATGAACAATTAGCTGATGTTTTGACCAAACCTCTGCCAAGCTCTAAACATTTCATTCTACTGCACAAGTTAGCTGTGAGCTACTCACCTCCAACTTGAGGGGGACTGTTAAGATGTAGATTACTTAGTTTTAAATTAGAGCAAGTTGGCTTAGCTGGCAGATTAGTTACAAGTTAGTTACGAGTTAGTTATTTTTTGTATTTGAGTTAGTTAGCTTGTTATTGAGTTAGTTTAATTTTTTTTACAGCAACTACTTGTGATTAGACAAATACACACTTGTATAAATTGTAATTGGTAGATGAGATAATTCAATTTTTTCCATTCTCTCATTCACTCTTGATCGATCTCAGAACTCTGTTTCTCTCTTCCATTTTCATTCTTCTCGAAGCTTCTTCAATGGAGATCTGAAGTGCCCCATAGCTTCTCCTTGTTTCAACAGGAACAACAAAAAAAATCACAAACAAGGTATATTGATATATTACTAACTCAATAATTGTTGATAGCAATACATCACTTTAGGAAATAAAAAAGATGAGAAATTTGAAGAACTGTTACCTTTTTTAACGCAGCGAACGAGGACAACAAGCCCTGCAAAACCTTCCACCACTACAAGGAGACTCCTATCACACGAGTCAGACTCGAACAGCAAACAAGGAGTCCAAACGAAAACTCAAACAATGAGTTTCTAGGACTTTAGACTAGAAGATTTTCTAGAATCTCTTTGATATAAGCTCGACTATTTAAAATTTATTTGTAAGCTATTCCTTTATAGAAAAATGGTGGTCGGATCTTGGTATAATTGCGCTCAGTTTTTCCTTTCTTATGCTTAATGAATTTCAGTCTTTTTCTTGTATTTTTTACCCACTGTTCTTGCACCCCCAACAGGGAAGGAGAGAGGGATTTATATAGGGGAAACTAAGGCTGAAAACGGGGGGAAAATGGGAGGTAATTGGTGTCATTTTTGAATTCAAAATTTGAATCACCTTTAAGAGTTGGTTGAGGAGCACTCAATAGTACCCATCTTCAACGGAATGGAAATCGCAGCCATTCATTCTTGAGTGAAGGACGATAGAGGCCCTGAGATTGCTCCACCTGGAAGATTTGAGCACGATTCACGTGCTGCTGCTACAGAACTGGTTATGAGGGACGCGGGTCACGCGATTTTGGTCGCGTCTGATTTGCTGCTCTGCTGGAGTTTGCAGCGCGTGGATTGAGTTTCCTTGAACTTCTGGAGAAGAAGAAGAATGAAGGGAATGGGGTAGGGCCACATTTGTATTGCTGTTGGATTGTTGATGGGGTTGGGCTGACGTATAAGAAAAAAATAAGGATAGCACAAAGGGAGAATGGATAGAGCCACGTGCAGAGGAGACATTTGTAAGTTATAACACTTCGATGTTATTTTATTTAACGTAATTATAGAATCTTAAATCACAATGGAAATAAATCATAAAAAAAAAACTGCAATTCGCCTCATGTATGGAAACTTGAGATGGCGTGAGGAGCATGGACAACTGATATGTTACTAGTCGAATAATATGTGGTAATGAATTAGAACTATCTGCTAAAAGTAGTTGTTAAGTTAGATGTTGTAACTCATGTTTGTGATTTTTAAAGTGTATTCTACTGGTACTTGATGCATGCATTTGTAGAACTTACTTGGCGCATTGTGTGGACAAGTACAGTTTTGTGGTATAAATTATGAGAGGTTGGATATCTTTCATGTTGTAGAAATGACTTGGCGAGGCGTGGACATGTATAATTTTTTTGTGCGACTTTTTTTTTTTTTTATATATTCAGCCTTCGTTCTATTTCTTCATATCGCAAAGAGGTGATTTCCTCTTTTTCCAGTAAAAGCTTTACATAATGATCTATGCAGAGCATTTATATAATCTTGTTCTGATCAAATAGGTTGTAATCATATCGTGAATCTGCCAGAATCACCATTTATGAGAACATCAAGCTTTATCAAATCACTTTTGTATACCCAATGAAGTTGTATTCCATGCTTGCATAACCTTTGCTTATTGACTTTAGCTAGAAAGTTACATACTCAACAATATGGTAGTTTGTTAGACGAGGTTAATAAGGTTAGAGGGAAGTTGTAGGTGGCACAATAAGCTAAAACAACAGGAGGGCTTAGACAAAAACAAAAGGCTGAAGAAGTGTTCTCAAAAAATGGAAATCATGGAAATCAGTTATCTTTTTAATTAATTGTGTATCATGTCTTAAACAAATAATATTATTGATTTATACATACATTTATTTCAGCTTAAATTTCAGAGAGGCTTAGATTAATGGCGTCAGACACATCCTACTTCAGAGGCTGATTCCACATCATCTAGTGATATTACATCTATATGGATAAATGTTGCAGGAGGTGTGAAGAAAGGTAGAGTTTATGGAATGGGAGCACAACCTTCCTCGTTTCATCCATCATCATTGTTGTTTGGTGCTTATATTTCTCAATCTTAGGAAGAAATGGAAGCAATGCAAAGACAAATTTCAGAGCTTACAGAATGACTTCAATCATCTGAAGCTAACTTTTCTAAAGTGCAAAAATTCGTGGAGAAACATATGGTTGAAACTAATGAAAGTGAAGGGACCGACTCTGATGAAGAGTAGATTATTTTATAATTGTTTAGATATTTTTTATGAGATTTATACATGTTTTAAACATTTTATTAGACTTGATTTTGGTGATGCTTGAGCTTTTAGACTCAATTGAATTGAATAGGATGTAATTTGAATGTTTAGGAATGTATTCGATGTTTGATATTATTTTTGAATTTTTGTGGATGGATGATAGTATTAATTTCAGCAGGTGGTCTACCAAAGAAACAACATTTTCAGTAGTAAATGTAATTTTTCCGAAAATAGTATGCAATATCATATAATTTATTTTATAAAATTAAAATTGCTGATTACAGTAATCGGCAGATTACCTAAAGAGTGAATAAATTTATTATATATACCGACTGTAGTAGTCGGAAATTTACTAATACGATTAACAAATTAATTATATGATGACCACACTTATCGAAATATATATTAATTAATTATTTAATATTGTTCAACTATTACGACTACTGTAGTCGGCATTGTTTTTATTATTAATTTATTAGCGACTACAGTATTCAGCATAGTTTATTTGTTAAATTATTATTTTAATTATTACCGACTACAATAGTGAGCTTTGTTTAATTATTAAATTATTATTTTAAATATTACCAACTATAGTAGTCAGCATTGTTTTAATTATTAAATTATTATTTTAATAGTTTCCGACTACAGTACTCGGCTATTTAAGTACTTAATGGTCAGATGTTGTTTTATATTTGTTGACTATCGTAGTCGGAAAACGCCGATCACAGTAGTTGATAAAGAATTTTTGATGCTCCAGATATCGACTACTGTAAAGTATTCGGAAGGTCACCGACAAACATCATTTTCCAACTACATTCCAACTAATTTTGTAATCGGCAATCAACGAATTTCTAGTAGTGTTTTGTCTTATCAATATCCTTCTTTAAATTCAACTTAGGATTAATAATTTTACATTTTTTTTATTATGACCTTGTAATCTACACTCCACGCAATACTTTGATATATAGCCATATCTGATGGTAAATGTTTCAGATCTAACCTCCCTCGTTTCCTCATTCTCAATATCCATTATCACAAAATATGAAAGATATGCGAAAAAGTCCACCATCACTTAAATTCAAGCACAACTTAGCCTAGTTTTGTTGATGGTTGCCAAATTTAGTAGCAAATGCATGCCTACGTCAAGGCTTGTGAAAACAAGGATTCTTTAACAAAAAAAAGGTAAGCAATAAATTTGGAAAAGAGACTCATGTCATTGCTTTTGTTGTCTCCTCATCAATCTTAAATCTGACATCATAAATTAAGTTCTCATTAGAAAAGAAAAATCTTCTTTGCATGCGATATAGTACGCTCATTTGCAAATCAGATTAACAAAGTCTTTCATCAGAGATAGTCTTTTAAGTAAATGATGATTGAGAAATAAACCAATCTTACAATCCCCTTTGATGCCACATCGTAACATGATTGCCTTTTTGAGCACTTCTAGATTTGGCCAAACTGTACAAGAGTTTACCAAACTACACACACACACACACACTTAGTTTTTTGGTTTTTTTTTTTTTAAATAAATTAATTATTATATCATAAAAAGGATTACTAAAATTTATTAAAAACAAATATTTTATTAATGGAGGATCATTTATAAGGATAATTCTTTATTTTTTTAATTTATTTATCTCACTTATAATAAAAAGAGGAATATAATTTATTTATTTTTGAATTTTGTAAATTTAAATTAATTATTTTATTATAAAAATAGATTACTTTATTTATACAAATAAATATTTTGTTAATGTAGAATCATTTATTAAAAAACTCTCTATATTTTTTTTCTATTTGTTTCTCTCACTTCTAATCATGAAATCATAATATTTTTTTTTATATTTTAAGTATTTTTATTTTTATTTTTTAATTTATTCACTAGGAGTTACTAATCATGACTTGCCCCTCTTTAATTTTTTCTTTTAATAGTATTCATAACTGTCATAATTTTTATGTCCATACATATTCTCCAAATTAAATTTATAAATTTATGATGTCTTATGATATTTCTTTATTTTGTCTATAAATTTATATTAGTTTAATGAAGATTCACATTCAAATTATCCTTTCTCTTTTCATCATATAGGTTTGGTTTGTAACAAAAAAGAAATACATGAAGGTAAGAGATATTTCATTGCAATTTTTTTTCTCTATTTTTGTCTATGTAAATTAGTATGTGGTTTGTGAATGAAACTAATATGTAAGAAAAAAAAATACATGAGGTTAATAAATATATCATTCTTAAGTCCTTATTTTTTTTATTTCCTTTATTTTGTCTACATAAATTCATATTTATTTTCATGAAGATTCACATACAAAGTTATAATTTATCTTCTTCATCATATTTTTTGTGTGAATTAACTAACACGTAACAAAAAAAGTAGGTTTCTCACGGGAATCAATGGAGACATGGAGGTGGAGTGTCGGTCTGCGATGCTCCATGATAATATGGACCTTTCCGGGTTAATGGTGCATGTCCAGCAGGTAGAGGACAGCCCCAAGATAAGAGGTGTTCGTGATATTAGGAGGCCTAGGCCTCAAGATCAAGCAGGTCCTAGCCCTAGAGGCCATAAAAATAATTTTGGCATCCGTGAGTAGCCCAGATTCAACAAGGGGCAATAGCGTTCTTGGAATTTTAACCCTCAGGAATACAACACCTAAAGGAGGCAGACCTAAACCCAAGAAGGGCAATGGAGGCGAGATGCATCGTCCTAGGAAGAACTTTGCTAAGTGTGGCTGAGCTCACAATGGAGAGTTCAGACATGACACTAATGCCTGCTTCAGTTGTGGTAAGAGTGTACACATGGTCAGAGACTGTCTACAAAATAGAGGTCAGGCTGGAGTTAATGCTCAGCCAAGGCCTATCCCACCAAATGCAGCGGCAGCCGAGCCTCCCAAGAGGAAAAGATTATATGCCCTGAAGGGAAGGGAGGAGCAGGAGAAGTCCGCTGATGTGGTCACAGGTATGCTGCAAGTATTCTCAATTTCTGTTTATGCTTTAGTTGATCCAGGGTTTACACTTTACTTTGTGCCTCTTTTGCTTGCCCTTACTTTTGAAATACCACCTGAAGTTCTCCATGATCCTATAGTGGTTAGAATGCCATTAGGAGAAAATGTAAGAACTGATAGGGTATACAAGGATTGCCCAATAGTTGTAAGTGGTAAGATTATGTTTGCAAACTTGATTGAGTTACCCATGCATGATATTGATATTATTCTTGGCATGGATTGGCTTCACAGTTCTTATGCTTTCTTGGATTGTCATAGTAGAGTGGAGAGATTTTGCTTCCCTGATGAAGAATAGTTAGTCTGGGAGGGGTACAACTTGAGTCATTCTAATCCCTTTATTTCAAATCTTAAGGCTAATAAAATGATGTCCAAGGGTTTATTATGTCATCTTGTAAGTATTAATGATTTAAATCATGACATTCCTTCCATAGATTCAGCGATCATAGTGAATGAGATCCTAGATGTGTTTCCTGAAGATTTGCCTGGAGTCCCTCCTTTTCGAGAGATTGACTTTGGTATCGACTTAGAACCCGATACTAAACCAATCTCAATTCCTCCTTATAGATTGGCTCCAGCAGAACTCAAAGAATTGAAGTTGTAGTTAAAAGATCTCACTGATAAGGGTTTCATTAAGCTGAGCATATCCCCTTGGGGTGCTCCAGTGTTGTTTTTAAAGAAGAAAGATGGGACCCTTAAAAAGTGTTCGGTTATCGGCAGCTCAACAAAGTCACTATAAAGAATGAGTATCTACTTCCCAACATTGATGATTTGTTTGATCAGCTCCAAGGGTCTAGTTTTTTCTCTAAGGTTGATCTTCGTTCAGGGTATCATCATCTTAGGGTTAGGGATGTAGATGTCCCAATAGAAGCCTTTCGTACCCGTTATGGTCATTATGAGTTCTTGGATATGTCATTTGGTCTCACGAATGCACTTGCTGCATTTATGGATCTCATGAAAAGAGTCTTCCGTGAATACCTTGACTGTTTCATCATAGTATTCATTGATTACATTCTCCTCCACTCTAAGATCAAGCAAGAGCATGAACAACATTTGAGACTAACCTTGTAAGTACTTAGACTGCATCAGTTGTATGAAAATTTCAGCAAGTGTGAATTCTGGCTGAGATTAGTGACATTCCTGGGCCATGTTGTGTCCGATGAAGGAGTAGAAGTTTACCCAGGAAGAATGAAGCTATTAAGAACTGGACAAAGCCTCTTACTCCCACCGATATCCGTAGCTTTCGGAGATTGGCTGGTTACTACCGCATGTTTCTCGAGGGCTTTTCTTCCATTGCTGCCCCACTTACAGCTTTGACAAAGAATAAATCTAAGTTTGAATGGACGGAGACTTGTGAGAAGAGTTTCCACGAGCTCAAGAATAGACTCACTCCAGCCCCAGTGCTTAGTCTGCCTAAGAGTAGCAAGAATTACACTGTCTATTCTGATGCATCTAGGGTTGGTTTCGAATGTGTTCTTATGCAGGCTCGTAAGGTGATAACCTATGATTCCAGACAGCTCAAGTTTCATGAAAAGAATTATCCCACTCATGTCTTGGAGTTGGCAGTTGTGGTGTTTGCATTGAAGCTGTGGAGGCATTATCTGTATGGAGTGCATGTGGATGTGTTCACGGATCATTAAAGTCTCCAGTACGTGTTCACACAGAGGGAGTTGAATCTACGTCAGCATATATGGTTGGAGCTGTTGAAGGATTAAGACATGAATGTGCACTACCATCCAGGTAAGGCAAATATTGTGGCTGATGCTTTGAGCACATGAGCATGGGGAGTACAACCCACATTGAGGACGAGAAGAAGGAGTTGGCAAAAGAGGTACATAGACTGGCCAGACTAGGGGTGCGGTTGGTTGACTCTACTAGTGGGGTGTTTCAGTTCACCCTAGTTCTGAATCATCCCTAATAGTTGAATTCAAGAAGGGTCACCATCTTGATCCTGAGTTGATGGAGCTGCAGGACTCAGTATTGTTAAAAAGGAATGAGTCTTTCACTTTTGGGGATGATGGCATACTTAGATACTAGAACAGGTTGTGTGTACCATGTGTGGATAACTTGCGGACCAGGATTGTGGCAGAGGCCCATGGTTCAGATATTCCATACATCAAGGTTACACCAAAATGTATAATGATCTTTAGCATATTTATAGGTGGGATGGTATGAAGAAGGACATCGCAGAATATGTGGCTAAGTGTCCTAATTGTAAGCAGGTTAAGGCAGAGCATCTTAAGCCTGGTGCTCTTACTCAGATTATTAAGGTTCCAACTTGGATGTGCGAGGCCATTAATATGGACTTCCTAGTTGTTCTTCTGAGAACTAGGAGGCAACATGACTCCATATGGGTTATTGTGGACAGATTAACTATGTCTTCCCATTTATCCCTACGATGTCTACTTACAAATCCAAGGATTATGCGAGACTCTACATTGATGAGATTGTGAAATGTCATGGTATTCTTTTGTCTATCATTTCAGATAGAGGAGCTCAATTTACTTCGCATTTTTGGAGATCTTTCCATAAAAGCTTGGGCACGCATGTAAAGCTTAGCACTCCCTTTCATCCTCAGACTAATGGTTAGGCAGAGCGCACAATTAATACATTGGAGGATATGTTGAGAGCATGTGTGAATGACTTCAGAGTAACTGGGATGACCATATCTGCCTTTGATAGATTTCTCGTATAATAATAGTTATCACTCCAGCATTGGGATGACACTTTTTGAGGCATTGTATGGTAAGAGGTGTAGATCTCTAATTGTGTGGTTTGAGGTTGGAGAGACATCCATTTTGGGTCCAGAGATCATTCATGAGGCCTTGGATAAAGTTAGAGTGATTAGGGACAGGTTGGCTACTGCTTACAGTCGACAGAAATCATATGTAGACAACAAAAAGCGGTCCTTAGAATTTAATGTTGGTGACCAGGTTTACTTGAAGATATCGCCTATAAAAGGGGTGATGAGATTTTGTAAAAAAGAAAAGCTGAGACCGAGGTATGTGGGGCTATATGAGATTATACAGCATGTGGGTGAGGTGGCCTATGAGTTAGCATTGCCTGCGGAGCTAGCTTCTGTTCATCTAGTCTTTCATGTCTCTATGTTGAAGAAGTGCCTAGGTGATCCAGCATCAATACTACCTGTTGAAGGTTTAGGGGTTGGTGAAGACTTATCCTATGAGGAGGTACCTGTTGAGATCTTAGACAGACAGGTCAAGTGCCTGAGGAACAAGGAGATTGCCACAGTGAAGGTATTGTGGAGAAATCATCTTGTTAAGGGTGCTACGTGGGACGCTGAGGCTGACATAAGATCCCGCTATCCTCATCTTTTCAGCTCTTAAGGTTAGACTTCCCACTCTTAAGCCTATGTCTCCTGATCTCTTCATATTTGTTGTTATTGGTTGATTGTGCATAGCGATTATGTTACGGTCTAATTGGCATTGTGATGTGTCATGGTAGGGTCATTCGGGGACGAATGTTCCTAAGGGGGGATAATGTAACAATCCTAAAAAAATCGAATAGATAAATACTTAAGGTGATTAAATTATTATTTAAAAATCTGAAATTTTAAGGGCATAATGGTCCTTTCACGTATTAATTAAAATAAATCAAATTTGTATTAATTTAATTAAATCCGATGTTGACTAAGTCTTGAATTAAGACTCCTAAACCTATGCTAACACTCTCCTAATCACGTTTATCACCTCTCCACGTTAAAAAAAACTCTCTTGTTCTCTTTACCAATTAACGTGAAGAAATAGAAACTTTGGAAAAAATGATTCTTCACACTTGAAGAACTCATTAAAAAGTCTAAGGAAACAAGTTAATCAAAAACGTTAAGGCAAGGGAGATTTCCGTCGAGTTGTTGGTGGAACCTTAGGGGAATTGGGCATGGTTTTGGAGACAAGTTTGGGCAGCAACTTAAAGCTTAAACAACGTCAAAAGGCATGGGTTTCTCTCCTGGAATTCTTTCTCCAAGAGTATTTTCCTTTGAATGATTCTCAAGTCTTGAAAACTAAGGTTGTTCCCCTATGTATGTCCTTGTCATTAGCTCCCAAACGAATTCGTAGGATGGGTATGTTATGCTGCTAGATTTTGGCATGAATGATGTAATTATATTAATTGTGAACATGTTTTATGTGAGGGAAATTACGAAAACGATATTCAAAGTGTAACAAAAAAATTGGTGTTGTGTGTGCATTGTGGGTAATGGCTTTAGCCACTATTTTGGGGTCAAATGTTCAAGTGTTTTTTGTGTATTTTATGTGTGTAATGTGGTGTTCATACTAATAAAAAATTTTGGGTTGAATACCACACTTTTAACTAAGTAAACTCATGAAAGAGGTGTCTAAAAATGAGTGATGAATAAAAAAAAATCCAGATTTCATACCCTCCCATAAGGCTAAATTCTGAGTTTTAAAAAACGGAAATAAATAAGTGAGGTCAATGGGAATTGAACCCAAGACCTCACATGTTGAGAATGATGAAGAAAAAAAAGGGGCTAAGGGGAATTGAACCCCTTAGCTGCTGGTTATCGTGAGGGAGAAAAGAAAAAAGGAAAAGAAAAGTGGTTGGGGGGGGAAATTGAACCCCTGGCCATGGCTTTTCGCGCAAAAGGAAAAAAAATGGGGTTAGGGGGGAATCGAACTTACAACCTATGGGGAGGAGAAGGAGAAAAATCAAGTAAACAAATGAATGGGAGGCGTGGGGTTCGAACCCACGACCTCCCAGTACGCGCGAATAAGAGGAAAAAAAGGGGGGAGGTTCGAGTTGTGGGGATCGAACCCACGACCTTAGCGATGAAGGGGGAGGCAAAAAAAAGGAAATAAAGTGAGGCCGTGGGGATTCAATCCCAAAACCTCGGTGTCACTCCTTTTTTTTTAAAAAAAAAGAATGAAGACAGAGGGTCTGTGGGGGTTCGAACCTACAACCTCACAGCCCTCCTTAGCGAAATTAAAAGAAAAATAAGGGGTCTGTGGGGGTTCGAACCCACAACCTCCCTATTGTAGCGAATCTAATTCTAAAAATCAAAGGGGTTGTGGGGGTTAGAACCCCCAACGCTTCGGTAAACTAAGAGTAAAATTAAAATAGAGAATTAACTTTTTCATGTAAATGTTGAAATTTAATTTAGAATTCTAATTAAAATAGAATATTAATTCTTTCATGTGACTGGTGAGATTTAATTAAGACTTCTAATTAAAATTGAAAATTAAATCTTTCATGTAAATGTTGAGATTTAATTTAGAATTCTAATTAAAATAGAAAATTTATTCTTTCATGTAAATGTTGAGATTTAATTTAGAATTCTAATTAAAATAGAATATTAATTCTTTCATGAAAATGTTGAAATTTAATTTAGAATTCTAATTTAAATAGAAAATTAATCCTATCATGTAAATGTTGAGATTTAATTTAGAATTCTAATTAAAATAGAAAATTAATCATTTTATGTAAATGTTGAGATTTAATTTAGAGTTCTAATGTTATGAATATTAGAAATAAAATCAATGAAAAATATAAATGATATCCAAGTGATTAAAGATTTGGGTTCCGTGCCCAAACTTCTGTATTGATACATAAGTCATACGTGAGTAAAATTTTCAAGAATAATTCCATCTACTTAGATAAAAATTCAAGATCTTGGCATATATGCAAGGTACATAAGTCTTGTAATACATAATCTTAGGAAAGTATGAATCACTTAGTGAACTATGAATGAAGCCTCATGGCTTGTATGTACAGACACATAAGTCTAACATACATTCAAAAATTAAGTGAACCTAAGATGTACATAATGAAATGATGAACCTTAGGAGGGTTAAGTACTAGTGTAAGATACACTAAAAGCATTGTCATATGATGAGATGAACTATGAAATGAAGAAATGAACATTCACGTAATAAGAGGTGAGTAACTATGAAAAAAAAGATGCTAATAATGTAGAATGTGGTGTCAATCATGATGTGAGGCTAATGTATATGATGAGAAAAATCTCAAAAATGAGTCTAAGTAAATGTTACCAATACGTATTCACCAATGAGAGTGTAAGATAATGAAGAGACCAATCTCTATGAACACTCTAATGAAAATATTGAGTTTAAAACACTGAATACTAATAATGAGATGAAAAATCATCTAATGAGCTATGTTGTCCTCATACAAAAAGACATCTTCCATGATGTATGAGTTTAATGTAATGGAAATTTATACTAACCACCGATAGGCTAGCTATGAGCGGTGATGCATTCTTTTGGCTAGGGAGAAGGTTCACGTAACTCTCATGAGATGAGACTATGCGGCTTGCCGGGTAAAGGTCTCCATACATCTCCTAATCTTTGAACCTATACTTCCAATATAGGGATCTAGCGGGGTTAAATTCCCATATACGCTAGCATGTTATTGAGTCACTTTGGCTGGTGATTCCACCTCTTTTTGGTGTGGGGGAGACACTGTATTTCATGACGCTCACATGATCTATGTCGGTTAAAGTTAAAGTTCCCAATGAATAAATGAGGCCAGCCTCAAATAGTCACATAAAGAGATGAATGATACCCAAGGTGTTAGGATATGATAATCAAGAGGTGAGATAGATTCAGGTTATGACATTAGGTTATTCTTGATCATTGCACATCAAAACTGATGAAAGTCTTAAACTACATCCTAGGTATTGCTAGTTCACACTGGCCTATGAATGAAATGAAATGAATTAGGTATCAATAAATGAAGCAGACTCTGTGTTTGCTAATGAAGACTCCCTAGTTGAGGTCCCATACGTTTAAACCTCATTTTGGAATGTCTTAATGTCAAGTCCATGATAACAAGATCTCATGGCATATGAATGAATAATATGAAAGAAGCTATGTGTTATATATTATGTGCTATGATATGTGCTATATGAAGATGTTATGTGTTGTGTGCAATACGAAAATCATAATGATGCATGTTACTCTAATGGCATAAGTTTTCCAATCTTAATTTGGCAAGTCTACTGACTTTACTTTCAAAAATCATGTCGTTAGGAAAGATCTATTCTTTCTCATGCATGTCCTTGGTGTGTGCTTGCATATACCACTACTAAGTACAAGTGTGTACTTATTCCATACAAACATTTACTTTTAGGTGCAGGCGCAGGTGGGCGGTAGAGCTACAAGTTCGTTATTGCAGCTATCGGGACGTCAGCATTCATCCGGAGTTTGGTAGGTTCTCAGTCGTGAAATGACCTTTCTGTATTATATCAATATATCAAACCACACCCAAACCCATGATCCTAATATTAAACTAGGGCTTTTACCACCATTATTCATAAGACGAAAATCCTTCCCAAATTATAATTAACGAGGATTCTAAGTCGTAGGAATCAAAATACATATTCGGAGAGTAATGTACTTACCTTTAGCGAGAGAAATTCTTAAAGTGTAATAAGAAATGTCTTTATCTTTGCTTAGCTCACAAGAATGACTTTTTTATAAAATAACGATTTTGGGTGTTTCATTGATTAATTCGCGACTAGCCCACCAAAGTGGGCCTTATACCACCACACCGGCCCAACCCTGGTGATATTAATCCCTCCTCTGATTCTTGGAATGAGACAGAACTTCACAATTTAAGTTACAAGATATCATTTCGCAACACACCTTCAAACTAATTTCTAAAACTATCCTGTCACGCCAAGATAAATTTCGGAAATTTTACTCACCCAAATTTTATTATGTTAAGCCAGAAAGGCTCCTTAACGCCTTAGATATGCATCACGTGATTAAACTCACAATTAAATCTCTCTTCCATTACCAGATTTCCCTACACCTCACAAGAATCACATTTCGTCAAAGTCTATCCTAGGCTAGAAATTTCTAAGATAATACTCAAAAGTTTTCTAGCACATGTTTCTTCCCCCATTGACTTTTCCATGACGACACGAACGGGTCGTGAAACATATAAGAAATAGAATGACCTGTAGTAATAGAATACCCCACCCCTTCCATTCTAGTTATTCATCCAAAATCAACAACATTAATGAAAATGTATCATAACGATAAGTCTAAGACACACAAGTATTTTAGCATGCAAAATTGTGTGACCTTACATTAAAATGGACAATCTAGTTTTCGTAAACAATGTTTATGATATCAAGCATAGATGTTTAATTTATAACTCAAAAAGGCCATTTTACGTAAGTACATGAGATACAACATATTCAATTTTTATCTATTTAATAGGGAATAATCTTTTAAAACATGGGATGAAAGCTTCCAGTGTTTTCAAGGCAAAAAAAGTATATCTTATTACTAGACTAAACTTATAATCTTCATATTTATCCCAATAATTTTTCAAGAGACGAATTGTGATATGACAATAGCAATAAATGTGACCACCTAGAGGAAGCACCTATTAAGATCATAAAGTGCTGAAACGATCCACCACGTGGATGAATAAGTCCACAAATAACAGAATGTATACATTATAAAAATGTAGGGGGTCTCAATCACAACTTTTATTGGTTAAATTCTTAAATTGACTTATGTAGATAACAAATAAAAAAATTCAATATTTAGAAGAATCTTTACGTTATGAGTGTCCAATTGATTTTCTTATAATCCATCTCAATATTATAAATTAAGGTTCTCACACACAATAATTCAAAGATACAAAAGTATTGGGATTAGTAAATATTTAATTTAATATAACATGTGCATCAATTGCACTAATATTTGTTCAATACAAGCTAAAGGCTAAAGAAGGAAACTTATATATAACAAATGTTTTCTCATAGACTTTCTTGGTAATACGAAAATATCACGATTTATTTCTTCCGTTTTCTTGATATGATAATCAATTTTATGAATATCGTTAAAAAATAATAAGTTTCTCCAAAACATTGGAGAAAATATAATATTATCGATGATGCCTTTGTCTCTCCTAGGAATTTTTTTTTTTTCTGAAGCCCTCTATTATATTAGTAAAATATCAAAAATTATTGTACGCTGATAATTTGTTATTAAAGAATAAGAGGAAGAAGAAGAGGAAGAAGAAGAGGAAAAAGAGGAGGAAGAAAAGCAGGAGGAAGAAGTTGAATCAATATTTAAACAAATTTTATTATCTTTTATTGTGCTAATATGAGAAATACTATTAGGACAAAAATAGTATAATAAGCTTTTCGAAATCCAATTCTTAGTCTTAAAAATGGTAAAATCGAACTTTAAATATAATTTACATTACAATGTCTGAATTAAATAGTTTTCTTAAATAACCAAAGAAAAATAACTTTCAAAAATATTTAGTTTAATAACTAATATAATAATAATTTTCTAAGAAAGATTTTCATTGTGTGCCTCGGGTACGAGCTCAAAATCCCAAAGGTAAAGAAAAGATTGTATTGGAGGACTTAATGTAGCATCTCCTGAGTTGACAAGTATTGCATCATCTCCTAACTTCACTCGTTGATGCCCATATAAATCTTCATTTCCTCTTTTTCTCTTTTTTTTTCTGTCCATAAAAAGATGAAAAAATAATAAAAATCAACAAATGCAAAGATAATGAGCATGAAAACAACAACAATAACACAAATATACATATATAGTAACTAGCTTACCAATGTTTGAAGGGATGTCACGTTGAGATAAGTACTTAGCTTCTCCCCGATTCTTAATGTATACCCCATCATAAGATTTAGTACATGTTCCAACTACATAGTTTTTTATCAATTTTTTACCGCGCACAAGTTGTTTACGCCTTGGTGTCGCCTGCAAATTAAATTATTAATGATAGTGTAGAAAAGAGTCAATCTCATTATGTATTCTAATATAATAATTTTGAGCTAACCTGAAATGTTTCTTCATTTTCTCTCGATTTCTTTGCTATTTCAGGAACTTCCCCATATACAACAAATTTATACACTTCTATCAAAGATCGAAACTTTTTTTTTGTCTCCAAATGAAGGTAGACCTATTTATCAATAATTATTAAATTCTTATCACAAACTCATCAAACAAAATATACATAATCATTTTTGTTTGTAGGGAAACATGTTGATTATTCAAAAGGAAACTTACATAATCTATTATTAAGCCACATGGACGAGAAATATTATTGATGATCCAATTTTGCCTTCTTTGTTCAAATGTATGAGTATGCATGTAGTGCATATTTTTTGGTACAATCTCATTCTGCCACCATAAGAACATGTATAGAATTACAAAATTTCCAATATCAATTCTCAAAAGGTAATTATCTATACAAAGTGGGGAGTATCAACATTTTGTGATCAAGTGGTATACAAGATATTGGAGCATCAATATTCAATATTCTAAAAGATCAACACAATACGATGAAGTGTGTTTCTTCTACTTCTATCTAAAAGGATAGCTCACACCTAGTTATAATTGTTTCTAACCTATTTGTACAGTAAATTTTGAATGAAACAGTAGAATTCTCTTACTAGACGATCTTTATAAGTATTTTATATGTATATACACAACACACACACACACTTCTTTGGACTAATTTTCGGTTGTTCTAAGGGTTTATCAGAAACAACAACTCTACCTCAAAGGTAATGATAAGGTTTATGTGCATTTTATTCTTTGCATATCCCATTTCGTCAGATTACACTAGGTTTGTTGTTTATTATTGTTATTATTGTTATTAGTAGTAATACTATTACTATTCACATGAAGTATTTAAATAGAGTTGTGATACAGATCACATCTTTAAACTTTTGAGAAGAACATTTTTCTTGTTATAAAAAAGAAATAACATTAAAATTTTGTGTATGTATTAATCAAAATATTATCATACATGCATTAAAAGGAAAAAACAAACAACTTATAATTGGAGGAACTTTTGCAAAGCGAACCTCAAAAATATCTGTGTTAGCTTTTTTGAGTGCAATAAAAGATATCGGAACGTCAATTAATGTTGCATCCTCATCACCATCAACTTGGTACTGCTTATCCATATTCTATTCAAAAGTATGAAAAAAATAATTAGATATTTTTAAAAATGAATAATTGTGTGGAGTAATTGAGAGGAAGTACAAAAAAAATTGATCGCTTGCTAGGAATTTACATACACAAACGCGTGCGCATACACATCCACACGCACACACAAACACAAGTTATATATATATACACACAAACACACTTCTTTGGAGAATTTCTTTTTGGAGCTAAGGGTTTATAAAAAATAAGTACTCTACCTCAAAGGTGCTGATAAGGATTGTGTACACTTTATTCTTCTCATACCTCATTTCATCAAATTACACTAGGTTTCTTGTCGTTTATATTATTATTATAGGCATGACATATTTAAATATTGTTGTCATACAGATCATATGTTTTAACTTTATAGAAGAACATTTTCTTCTTTCAAAAAGAAATTAACATTAAATTTTTGTTTAGGAATTCTTCAAAATATTGTTGTATATGCATTAAAAGAAACAAAAACAAGCAACTTATAATTAGAGAAACTTTTTCAAAGAGAACCTGCGAAAATTCGATGCTTGCTTTTTCCAGTGCAATAAAAGATATCGAAATGTCCATTAATGTTGCATCCTCATCACCATCAACTTGGTTCTGCTTATCCATATTCTAGTTGAAAGTATGAAAAAAATAGTTAGATATTTTGCAAAATGATAAATTTTGTGGAGTAATGGATGAGAAGACTTTAAAAAAAAATCAAAATTTCTCGCTTGCTAGGAATTTAAATACACGTAGGCGCACACACAAAGACACACACAGACACAAATTTTATATCATATATATATATATATATATATATATATATATATATATATATATATATATATATATATATATATATATATATATATATATATATATATTATGCATTTTGTAACAAGATCAATGATGGTTGTGCTTATGCATCTATTAAGATTCAATAAATAATTTTATGTGCTATGAAAGTTTCATCCTAAATTAGAATTTTATTCTATATAAATTAATATTTTTGTTGATAACTAAATTAAAAAGATTCTATTTCTAAGGAAAATGTTAACTCGAGAGATGTACCATTATAAACAGGCTTATATTTTAGCATTGAAATCTTATTATATAATCATAATACAAAGATGTTTATTCAAAGATTCATAAACAATTTATCATTTATTTATCCCTTCAAAAGTTGATGTCTTAGATATAATCATAAAAATTAAATGAGACGTCAAACCTGTTAGAGAACTTCTAATACTTCTACTACTAGTTCTATTATCTATATGTATTTAAATTACTACTTTACTTTTATTATTATTTATGTCACTATAGGCCAATTCGTTTAGTTCAAATACAGAAATGAGGGTTCACATAGCCTATTTTATTTTAATTTTGATTGAGATATAGTTAAATGTTGTCGTTATTGTTATGCGACTTAGATCTTTTGCTGGAGGATTTTTTTTGTCATTCTTCCATAAGATAACTAATATTTAAAAATTTATTACCAAACAAATTAAAAGATTTGTGTACATGTCTTACTAGAAAAAATAATAATTAAAAACCTTATAATAAGTATATTAAAGAGTAAAGGATTTTAAAGCTTACCAATGAGACACCAGTTTGTGGTGCAATCGAAGATAGAGGAACTGCCATTATTGCATCTATACGATCAACTTTGTGATGCTTATCCATTTTCTAGAAGAAAATATGAAATAAAAAAGTTATTAACGAATAGATCAAAACATTTATGTACTTAATTGAAAAAAAAAATAAACACCTTATAATAAGTATGTTAAACAATCGAGAAAATTTTTCAAAGCTTACCAATGAGACACCACCTTGTGGTGCAATAGAAGATATGGGGATAGCCATTATTGCATTTCTGCGAGCAATTTCATAGTTCCTATCCATTCTCTAGTAGAAAATATGAAATTAATCAAAGTTGTAATAGAATATCAAAGATAAAGAAATAGTTGTTTTTCAATAAGTCTTATGATTTCAAATACAAGTGCAATGATTTTCATGAAAAACTCAAACTTCTTAGAAACTTTTCTAGCATCTTCACATTAATTTTGTTTTTATTCTTGTAAAGAAATTATAGTTTCAATGGTCACACAAACTAATTTATATTTTAACATATTTATTTATTACATAGTTTTAGGAGAGTAATAATAGTAAGTCAAGTGCTCTATGCTAATTCAAAGTTTGTTCAATTTTCATCAAATTTACCATGTTTAGTTAGTAGGCATTTAGATGAAAATTGGATAAGTGATTTCATCTCGTGATTTAAAATTATGAGATGAAATCTCAAATTCTCCAAAAAACTTGATTTGATAATTTCGTATTATGATTTCCGATTTTTGAATACCAATATTGACCCACAAATTTATATTTCATATATAAAAAATAACGATACAACTAAAGAATTATTTTCAAGGATATGGAAGGACTAATGAAATATATACAAAAAGTGAACATGATGATATATTTACTAATTCTATTAACCACGCTCAATTTTATTAAAGAGTTAATAAATTAAAGTTAACTACAACTCATTTTTAATATTATCTTTTCATTAAACAAAATAAACTTTGAACAATAAATATTGTATTTTTTTTAATAACTTTTTTTATATTGTATTGTTCTTTTAAGTTTTGTCTGGAGGTTTGTTTTATGTGGTATGATTGTAAAAATAAAAAATTGGGATACATTTGATAGTTTTCATAACTTATGGGAGTACTATAATATATGCCAAAAATACAATTTAAAAAATCAAATTGCAAGTAGAGACAAAGCTTGAACTTGATTTCATATCATCATTTTATCTCAAATGGTTGTCAATTAATCTATTATTTATTGTATGGATATAAAGAGTTCAAAAGACTTCCATATGTGGTGAGTTTAATTAAAGATATATGTTTTATTTCCTTCATAACCACACGGGTTTTGTACAGAGGTCATACCATACTAATTTTCTAAGTATTGTATGGTTTCAAATTGAAAAAAATAAATATATATTTTTACATTTTTAATACTTGAAAACAAATTCACTCTCAAAAAGAAAAACATTATTCATACATCATAGGCATCAATTCTATAATAACTGTTCATTGTGTTATGAATTTTTTCTTGGTATATTTTAGAATACTCATAATCCCTTTTGGTTTAGAAAACCTTTTGACCAAATAGATTTGGAACTTAATATATTTTCCTTCTTGGATTTGGAGAACTTTTTCCTTATAGGTTTGGGACAACTGAAATTTATATATAGAGATATAGTTGGGGATTATAAAAGCATGGTACATGACACAATGTAGTCCTGATGGCTTGAGAAAATTGTAAGGAAAACACTTCTTCTTTTATTTCATAGTGGAGAACTCCCTTTCTTTCTTCTTAGAGGATTAGGCCTCGTTGAACTTCATTAAATCCTTATATTATTTTTTGTTCTCTGTTATTTGTTTGTGTTGTCTGCTAGTTAGTCCTCTATATTATCACAAAAATAAATAATGTTATATGGATTAAAATTATCTTGAAAAACTTATCATTAGTTACATTAATTTAGGGCTTAACTAAGAAATGGCACAATTGTAAAATAGAACTTAGGCTTATTAAATAACGTTTAAAAGTATTATTTAAAATATTATTAGTCATATACTTGACGAGTCCTCAAATTAGACTCATCTAGGGTCTTATTTTAATGCAAATAGTATCCTCGATTGTTTATTTTATCTCGATATCTTATACAACACCTAAGTTTCACGTATTTGTGGATTATGTAGGAGCATGGACACTTAAGCGCAAAATGAAAGAAAAATGGAGAAAAAGAGTTGAAGATGCAAAGGTGCGCATTGCCAAGCACACTTTATTGATCCGTCGAATAGCAAAGTTTCGACTTAAGTTACAGCAAGTGAGCCATGAATTGGGGCTTCGCTGATCAGTTCGGCGAAATAGAAGATTATCGCCCACCGTTAAAGATCACAAGGACAAGGAAGTCATCATGCAACAGGTGACGAACTGAACGAAGGGTGATTCACTGAATCATTCGACGAATCACGACTAACTATGTTGAAAAGATTCGCCAGCAAAATTTTGAAGTCTATAAATACTGAACGCTTTAATTATGATAAAGAAAATTATAGAGAAAAACAACTTTACACTTGATATTTGTTTTAGAAACTTTCTTCTTATGTTTTCTCTCAAGTTTAAAGAGGGTTTTGTGGAAGCTTGAAGAAAGAAGTTCTTCTTCCAATTTTGGAAGTGGGTCTTTTTCATTTACCTTTTTTTCTACTTTTAATATTAAATGTATTATACCCACTTGATATCTTTATAATTTTATGTATATTTTCTTATTTCTTGATGTGTTGGTAAAAAAACTCATTTTTTGGGTGTGATCTAGAAATTATGGGTTGATTAATTTGTTAGGTCCTACTAGATTGTAATTTAGATTGCATTTTAATGGTGATTTCACCTAGTGGTTGTGGTTTAACCTAATAGGTTTGTAACTGTAAATACAAAACTTCCCATGTATTTTCGGCTTACTCGACAGATAGGTCATGAAACTAAGACCACTAGACTGATCTCAAAAGTAGTGGGTTGACATGTTGTTAAGTGAGAGATGGTGAGCCCTAGTCCCATGTTCAAGAACTCCCATTGAAAGAGTGAGTGCGGATAAGGTGTAGGATGAATCATTTAGACGAGTGGGTCTCTGAGAAGAACCCATGTGATATGGGGTAAATTTCCTCAGAAGGAACTTCCTTTCACCTAAAGAATAGGATAATCATCATTGCCTTGCGAAATTAGCTACCTAAAGCATATGCCCACAACTTTTATCTTAACATATAGCAATCACACCCAAGAACTCTCTCTCTCATATTTTATCTTCCTTTTTATTTTTTGATATTCTATTACTTGTCACAAAACCCCTTATCAATATTTGACACATTGGTGTCACAAATTAAATTTGTTTGTTTTGTATTCGAAAATGTCCTAATTTATCACTATTTAGAACGAAACTCTAAGTAGTTACTACCTTTACTACCACTCCATGGGACACGACCCCAACCCTTGGTTGTGTTACTATACTAGCTTCGATTCGTAGAAGCTGAGACTATACACTAGTGTCATTGATCACGAGCTAAAATTAAAAATAAAAACAAAGCATCAAAGAATAAAAATGGAGCCACTACCAGGGAGTGTTGTCACGAAAAAATGTAGTTACTTATAGTTTTTAGTTCCTGGTAACGTAGCTTTTACTATTTTTTTTTTTTTATTTTGTGGTTCATTGTTTTGTTTGATTGTGTATTTATGCAGAGTAACAAGAATGGAAAACAACTGCAGACTTCACACAGACCATCGCCTCATACCTTTAAGCATGTAGAGGATAAGACTCTTGAGGAAATGTGGTTGTAGTTTTAAAAAGTATTAGAACCATGCCCATTTCAGGGGATGACCAACAAGGTTTTACTAGAATGCTTATACAGAGGTATTAGGACCGAAACTAGAAGTATCATCGATCAACGCTTACCGGGAGATATACTCCTTCACCCCTACGAACTGGTAGCCCAAACCCTAGATAATATAGCTATAACTTATAAAGGAAATGAAGAAAACTGCGAATAGGATTCACTTATAGCTTAAGTAGACAATATATCCAAGCGACTGAAGGAGATAGAAACATAAGATAAATTGGTGAATGAGCTGAAAAATAACATAGAAATGTTGTATGACACAAAAACCCAAAAAAAATATAATCATTCAACATCAAGATGATAAAATTATTAAGTTGATACCATGTCGTCATCCACCATTCACGAGAGGCTTGCCTAACTACAGCATGGGTGAACTCGAAGAAGAAGAATAAAGGTTGATTGGCGTCGTGCCATAACGTTAACTAAGGCGTTGTTTGGGAGGCAACCCAAAACCCTTTAAGTATTTCAAATATCTTATTTCAATTAAGGGTGTTTTGATTTTGTGGATTCATGAGTGGAGGGCTTCTGAAGGAAACGGTTTGTGGCACATAAATTAAGTTTGCAAAGAGCCCACTTGATTGTTGATTGAGATAATGTCCACTTTTTAACTTTACAAATAAGCTGGAGGTTATGATATAGGAATGATAGAAATTTGAATACTCTAGGCGACAGTTATTTGGACACAACTTGCAGTTGAGTAGAGAATTTTGTAAATTCTCCTTGAAGGGTTACAAGGTCGATTTATGGAAATTAGAATTACAAATAGAGCATCAGCTAGTCTAGCGAGCAAGATATGGCCCATCGGGACACTCAGTGGTCATTAAAACTGATTGAGTCATAAATGGCCCCAGTCTCCACATAGAATGCGTTTAACAGTCGGCATAGAGAGTTTGAGTCGCTGAATATTATATATTATTTCCCAAACAGATTTTGTTTACATATAAACCAAAGCCCAGTTGAATCCTACTAACAACATCTGAATCTTATTATGATTGCATGTATAGCCAGATCTTAAGTTATAGAAAAACTAACACCTCCTCAAGGAAAAGCAACTGGGGATACATAAAATACACGGATATGCACAGAGAGAGCCAAAATGAAGATACTTACTTCAAGTAGAAATGGCAACGATATCCCGATTCATCACCAAAATCATTAAATAGGGCAAAGGATGATGGGTTCAGAATTATTCTTGATGAAAAACTCGTATCCATAGATGGGGTGATTGATATATATCCTGAAATTATGAGTACACAAAAGTGTCATCAGTTCCAGGTTTTCACTCAGTCGCGTGGCTCCTACATTCCAAGTCTGGTTCGGGAGTGTTACACATCATATAAATCTCTGATGCAATTGGGAATGAAACATGTAGCAATAGTTAAGCCAATCAATTCTGTATTAGTACGGGGGACGGCTGTCCAGTATGATCCCAACAGTACTAATGTTATCTTATGTCGTCCTAAACATATGGAGGAAGCATGCAAACACCTATCCAAAGCAATATCACTGGATAACATGAAATATTGGTTAGCTCCCCTAATTTCATATGATACCCTAAATTGATTAAGGGCTGGCACAACAATTGAAAACAAAAAAAGTAAATGTAGAAGCTCGATATTGGTTTTTGTTTTATCTGTAGCTCAATCATGCCATCACAAAATCAATATATCATACAGCCTGCAAGGGCCTCATGCCTAGGATGCCTTATTGACATAATTCAATTCAATTTGGGGGAGATCATAAATTTCGAGATCCTCATGATCTTAAAATGATGCAAAACATCAATTTCTTTCCCAGTATTGATCACTAAATTGTGCAAAAAGCGCAAGTACCTAAAGAAGCTCAAAGGAATATGTTAATCACTCCTACATAATTCACCGACATTAGAAGAATGGAAGCAGAATACCTTAAGGATCAGTAGGAGAACAAGTTAAAGGGAACGGTTTCAAAAGACCGTACAACTAATACAACATGGAAAGTTCCTACTATGATAAGAAATAAACTACCGCTATCATCGCACATCAGGTTTACGTCAGAAAAGCTACGTTTTACAGAATAATAGAACTTGCTCAGACTCCGTATCATCAAATAGTTGCCCTAGAAACCTCTATTGTAAGAATGATCGAGATTGCTCTGACTATTGTTGTTATACCACTAAAAACAACTATATATGAACTTCAGGCAAGAATGGGTGTGTGCAAACGTAACTAAAGGACCATTGATACGATGTAACATAAAAGGATGTGATCACGATAATGAAAACGTAAATAGAGTAGGTGAAGTCCATCCTTATGTCTCAGCGAGTGACTAAACATGAACATGGACTCTTACAAAAAGCTACATCACTGAGGACACACCTGATACTGCTGACAAGGAACCAATGAGATAGAACAAATCTTGATGGGAGGCAGCAGTACTAGTTTCTATCAGGAGTAAACACCCTGCTATCTTCAATAGGGGGAAACACACCAACACACGGAAAAACAACTTGAACAGGATTTCTTTCCTTACTCTCTCTTCCATATAACTTTGAATTAACTTCTGTGTATCATATGAACTGCACTTTTGGACAAATGCTTTTTATTGTGTTAGGGTGAGGCCCACCTTGTTTTGTTAAGCTAAATTTTTGCATGTTTTGAGATGGGTTGTCTTTTTCAAATTGTGTTTTAAAATCTTATTTTTGTGGATTGTTGAGCTTATGGCTCGCTTTTTGGGGTCTTAATTTCAAAATAATTTTGACCCTTCCAAAAAGTTTACTTTCGATAATTTGCCCCTCTTGTGATGAAAGTGGTTGTTCTTATACAAATTTAAGTCTTGTTTTAAAACATACCGATAACTTAAAAGGTGCTCTCAATCAAACAATATGAACGTGCGGGTACCACAAAAATGAATGAAGTTACATCGCCAATATGTGAACTATTAGCATCTCGCAGTCATTAACCAATTATTGAATTGATTCTTTTGCAACGATCATTGCACACCAGCAAAAAATTATTGTCTTATTTTACCTAAGTGTCAATGTTTTCTGTGATGATCTTACTTTGAACCTTGGATGAATAAACGTAGAATTTTCCCAATTAGTTAGTCTGATTGATTTTGAAAGGTGTCCTCTTGAGATGATCTTAGGCTCTAATCAAAGAGTCTAAGCCAATTTTGACATATACTTCTTTTGTGGCGTACATCGTGGGCGTGTGAAACTCAGTTGAACACCCTTTGAGCCTTACCTCTTCTTTGGAAAATATTTATGACACCAAGACCTTATGGTATCCATCACGTATAATCCACTTGATATGTAATATAAGTGAATAACCAACATAGGCGAAAGCCTAAGTTGGGGGTGTGGTAAGAAGGGAAAGGAGAAGTCAAGAAGTGCAGGAAAAGTCTCACAAACCCATGGTATTGCATAGAAATGGAAACCCTTCATACATGAAAAAAGGAAACAAAAATAGAAGAATGAATAAGAAGGTTGTGGAATAAAACACAAAAAGAAATAAGATTTCCAAGCAATCCATGCAGAAGAATGAAACAATGACTTAAGGTGCTTGACTAAGAATTTATCAACTAATAAAGAAGATGTGTTGAGACATTCACATCTCATTGAGAAAAAATCCACCGAGCCTAAATGACCATACCTTTGTACTCAGCCCCCATTAAATTTCTTAGAAAGTCATTTTTTATCTTGATTGAACGAAACGAATGTCAATTGGAAAATAAGGGCAAACCTATGGGTGAAAACATGCATTGTTCCCCCTCTTTGTGAGTGTGAGTATTGCATCAGATTCAGAACCTTAAGTTAATGAATCTACATGTATGAAAATGGAATCATTCTTCTGTAAGGTCATGTATTGTGAGCTCCAGAATTTTTGGTAATGGTGTGTCACAACTTAAATCTTTGAATATACAACTGAGGTATGCATGAGTAATTTAAGTCTTGTTGTGCGTATTAACGATTGCGTTTTGTGTAGCACTATTTGAGATATCTTACTTAAACAGGTTGAACTTAATTTTATCTGAGGACAAGCAAAATATTAAGTTGGGGGTGTTCATGAGTCCTCAAATTGGACTTATCTATGGCCTTATTTAATGCATATAAGGTCCTTGATTATTTATTTTATCTCAATTTATAATAAAAACTCCTAAGTTTTAGGTATTTGTGGATTTGGTAGGAGCATGGACACTTAGGCGTATAAAGGAAAAAGACGGACAAAAAGAGCTGAAGATGCAAAGGTGTGCATCGCCAAGCACACTTGGCCATCTGTCAAATAGAAAAGGTTTTTCCTTTTGTCATAGCAAGTGAGCCTGAAGGAAGTGGATCAAAAGGTGACAAAAATAATCAGCTGAATCTTCGTCGATCTGTTCCATGAAGCATAATATTACCGCCGATCGATCCAGAACACACAGATAAGGAAGGCATCGTGCAAATGGCGATAAACTCAAAAAAGGGCAATTCAACAAATAATGACTAACTGCTCCTAAAATATTTTCCAGTTTAATTCTAAAGTCTATAAATATTGACCTCTTTTATTATTTATATAGTAAATTAGAGCGTAAAACAATTTTACGCTTGATATTTTATTTTAGAAATTTTTTTCATAAGTTCTCTCTAAATTTGGAGAGGGCTTTGTGGAAGCTTGCCGAAAGAAGTTCATCTTCTAATTTTGGAAGTGGGTCTTCTCCATTTACCTACCTTTGCTACTTTTTAGGTGTAATCTCTAACACCCACTTGATTTCATTATCATTTTGAGCATATTTGATTATTACTTGATATGTGGCTAATAACCCCCTTTTCTTGGGGTGTGATTTAAAAATTATGGGTTTATAGTTTCAAAAACAAAACAAACCAATGTATTTTCTCTTTTCGAGGAAGAAGTCGTGAAACTAAGACCACTAGAATTGATCTCCGAAGGAGTGGGTCGATATGCGCAAGAGGGTGAGCCCTAGTTCCATACCCAAGCACCCTTATTGAAAGAGCGAGTTTGGATAAGGCATAGGCTAGATAGTTTAGACGAGTGGGTGTCCGAGAGGAAACCATGTGATATGGGGTAAGTTTCTCAAGAAGAAACTTGCATTCACCTAAAGCTTAGCCTAGTCACCATTGTCCTGCCAAATTAGCTGTAGAAATCATATATCCACCACTTTTATCTTTACTTATAGAGATCACACCCCAAGAACTCTCTACCATACTTGATTTCCTTTATATTTTTTCTATTCTACTACTTGTGACAAAACCCCTTTCAATAATTGACAATTTTGTGTCACAAATTAATTGTGTTAATATTTGAAAATGTCTTAAACTCTCACTATATAGAACGGAATTCTAAGTAGCTACTACCTTCACTACTACTCCCTTGGGACACGACCCTAACCCTTGGTTGGGTTACTGTAATAGTTTCGATTTGTAGACACTCAAACTATAGGCTAGTGTCGTCGGTCATGATATAAAGCTAAGAACAAAAATTAAGCATCAAAGAATCAATTTTCCATGTGTTGCATTTTATATGGAACACTTTGTTAAATCAGTTTTAAAATATAATGTATGTGTTTAATTTGAAAATGTTTAATTAGACTATTTACCATTTACCATGTTGGTTTTACCTTATTTGGGAAAATATTCATAAAGGTACTATTATGTATAAAACTTCATATTTTTAAGGATGATTTTGGAACCTAAATATTAAAGCCTTTCCATAATTGTTTTTAGTCAAACTAAATCATATAAATTTAAACGTAAAGAGTACATATTTAAATTATTATTAGATGTATGACATATTTGAAAAATGTTGTTGGAATACAAGTCATATGTTTTAGATATAGAGAAGAATATTGTTCTTTATTTTATCACACAATTCGCATTAAAAGTTACTCAAGAATCCATAAAAATATTTTTTTAAATGACTTGTAAGAAAATAAACTAAAACTTTATAATTGGAGAAACTCTTAAAAATCATACCTCTAAAACATCGGCTATTGATTCATCATGTGTCAAAAAATATGTTGGAACTTCCATTAATATTGCATCCTTATCATCACTATCTTTTCTTATTTTATCCATATTCTAAAAGACAATAAGAAAAAATTAGTTAGATATTTAGTAAAACAAAAAGTTGTGTGAAATAATGCATGGTTTTCTAAAAGAGATAAAAATTGCTCACTTACTACACGTTTGTGTGGATATATCAAGTAACATTTTAAGAAGATAATCGAAGAGATAGAATACCTAATATATAAAATAAAAAAATGAATGTTGATCAATCTTAGGCACATTTTAAGAAGATACATGATGGTCGTGGTCATACAAATCTTAGGATTACTAAATTCATGATAAATAGTTTCATCCTATTGTAATATGTAGCTCGTCTCCTGCTTTGACTACAATTCCTAATCTACCTAGTAATCCTAAGGAAAAGTGATACCTTATTTAGTGTAGATTCGATCAAAATATTTTGTGCATATCAGAAAAGGACGAAAACTAACACCTTGTAATTGGATTTCTAAAACTTACCTCAACAACATCATATTTTGTTTCTTGAGATTCAAGTAAAGGTATGGGAACTTCCATCAATGTTGAATCTTGACCACCAACTTTGTCCTGCTTATCCATATCCATGTTGCAAATTTAAAAAAGTTAGTTAAAACTTTTGTAATTTTAAAAAACTTTTATGAAGTGATGAAGTAGGTTCTAAAAAAAGATATGAACTATTCGCTTACTATGTTTCAAGTAATATTCTAAGAACGTGATCAAAATGATACAAAAATGAAAAAAAAGGCTAAAAAAATGTGTATTCATCAATAACATATATTATGTAACTAGATCAATGATGGTTGTTATCATTTGAGATAGTTTGGTCATGTCATAGCTTGAGACTATGAAAAATCGAGGCATTAAATATATAAGAAAAAGGTTGTCTATGAAGACTTATCATTTTTGACATAATGCATATTTAACTAATGATATTGCACTACACAGAAAAATATGTACATGTGTGTAGCTACTAGCAAGTATTAATTTTTATGTCTCATATGTTTGCATTAATAAAGATATAACATTAATCATTCATATACAAACTATTAAATCTCTATGTTTTTTGGTTTGAACCTAAGTCATTAACAAAATTTTTTTTATGATGCAACCATCTATTGAGTCTTGATAGTTACAAATAATTAGATAACAAAATCTCATATAATTAAGATGTCAATTCAAAGGTTTCTGAAATATTATAGTTCATTAATTCAATTCATTCACTGCATACTCCATCTTTCACAATAATCATCATTGTTCACCATTTCCAACTATTACAATCAATACCCCACAACTACCATCATCTACTACCATCACTATCAATCACTACAATCTACAACAAAACATAACATCAAATATTGAACCTCTTTTAATTTTTATGAGTATTTATATATTGTTGTCATGAAATGATTGAATTATTTAGAGCTAGAGAAGAACATTATTTTTCTTTCATAAAACAATTATCATAAAAAAAGTTGTGCAGTTATCTATAAAAAAATATTGTATATTGCTTATAAGGAAAAATTAAGCACCTTATAAGTAAATATGTTTTTCAAAAGCATACCTCTAAATCATCCATTAACATTGCATCTTCGTCCACACAAATTTGGTGTTGGTTATTCATATCCTGGTAGAAAATAAAAACCAAGTAAAAATATCTTTTGTAAGATGGATATAGAAAAGCTTTTTTTTTTAAAAAATATATAAAAACATCAAGCTTGCTACTTATGATATTTATGTGTCAAGTAATATATTAAGAACTTAATCAAAGTGCTAGAATACATACACATAAAAGTCAAAATAAAAGATGTTTGTCCATCAATTTATAGATTCAAGAACAAGAATAGTTATTGTTGTGGTGATGAAGATCAAACGATTTACCAAGTACACTGGTTGTATCATTTAAAAACTAGACTTAATCAAACTTTCTTTTGAAAAACTTTATAAATTTTGAAAAGAAAATCAATTTTTAAATCATTGTTTTTAAGAAATTATTTTAAAGGCGCCCACAACCTCTAGATCTATAACAAATTAAATTAATTTTTACCCATAAAAAGAATTATTTCTCTTTTAATGGTAAAACCTAAGATGATAAAATCACTTTTATTAGAACTTTCATTCTTAAAATAAAAATATATTGTAGGTATAAAGAGAGAAAAGATATGTAAAGCTTAGATCCATATAAAAAATTGAAATTCGATCTACTGTAATCATGCATCTTTCAAGATTCATTAGATTAGTGATCAAAAAAATTATCTTATATTTGAATTTATTTTAAACCAAATTAAGAAATTTGGAGAAAATCAATTTAAAAAACTTCTCAGTCCAAGAAAATTGTTAAAAGTGGCTACTACCTTTAGATCTATAACAAGAAAAATTAATTCCCACCATATCAATAACTATTTCTTTTAAAATTTGCTCAAACTCAAAATGATCGAGCTTCTCTCATTCTCCCTAGATGTACTAGAACATGAATACGTAAAATTATCAGAGAATATTAATAACATCAAAGAAAAAGAAAAAACAAAAAGATCCTAGATAATTTTATAAGAGAAGATATATATATATATATATATATATATATATATATATATATATATATATATATATATATATACACAGATAGATCAATGAAATTAACAAGACATAAGTGTAAGCCTCAAACTTTTTTGTGGCCGATTAACTGGATTAAGAATCTTGTATGATAGAATGAACACAAAAGGCGGAGAAGGCAAAGTTAGGGTAAAAAGAAACTACCTATATATACACTTAGTGTCTTTACTTTTTTTTTCTCTGAATACTTTTTTGGTTGGTAGCATTAAAGGCAAATTCATGTAATCTTCATTTTGAATGTTTTTTTCACTAAAATTATTTTAATTGTTTTTCCTATTAAGTCATCAAACTATAACTTTATTCCCTAGAAACAAATTATTTCTCTCAATAGATTTTTTAGTTGGCATACCATATCGTATTAATTTATCCTCTTATAATGTATGATAAAATAAATTTTCGTACCAAATATTGAATGTAGTTTTTTAATATTAGATGGATAAATCAATTTAATTTCGTAACTATGTTGAAATGAAATTATATCATCCTAACGAGGATGATATTCTCACGACTCAAACCGCCGTGAGTGGCAGCAACACTAATCAGCGTTGTGGGAGAATTAAAGACTAACCCGGACTAACCAACACTGTATAAATAAAACCAACTCTTGGCAAGAAAATATGGAAAACAATTAATTTACTAAAGAATTGAATCCATATAAACTAAATTAGATAATTAAAACAATAGTGACGCAAAAATAACCCCATAACTTTAAATCATCATACCAAAACTCTAAATAGTTGAACTTGAGATGCAACCTCCAAACTGAACATCAACTAAAACATATAAGCCTATGACTGAATAAATGGATAAGAAGATTTAGAAGGATCCATGATATCCTGAAAGATGGAGCTCACCATTGGACTAGAAATTAGATATCTGTCAACATAGGTCTCAAAATAACCGTCGGAAGAGGAGTTTTACTCAACATGAAATAGAACATGGATACCACTACACAAACCATAGAGTACTACTGGGATCACATGGAGACACAAATATATGGATGTAAACGTTCAGTAAAATATAGTAACATAGAACAATGTATAACATAACAACAATTATCAACAACATTGACTCTGAGTCACGTGTCTTTAAACAACAACACTTGGGTCAAATAATTTATAAGTACATCTCTCAAATGATCAAAATGAAAATATTGGGTCCTCTCAACGAACTAAAAATCACATACATGAAACTCTCATAGAAACCAAACTCTGGCTGTTAGTGTGCCGACATGGTACCCGAGCACGCATAATTAGTTTACTAATATGGTATCCGATTCATTCACTGTTAGTCTACCAGCGTTGTACCCAAGCCAACAAGTAAATACAAACATTCATTAACAACCACATAGCATAACTAAGAAGAACAATTGAAAATCACAACTTCATTGAATGAAGTTATAACCAATATGATGTCATTTCATATGCCTCCCTACCATGAACTACAAAATTGATAATACGAAATATTCAATATGCATTTCTACATAGTTTGAAACATTGTCGCGAACTGAAAAATGTGTTTGATATCATTCTTTTTGTCCCACCAAGATAAAAAAACCTAAAACCCACAGATAACGATAACAAATAGAATTATAGAAAGAATAAAGTATATCACCCTAATGAAATGTAGAAATCATAATAAACTTCACTAAACTATAACACCTTAGACTGAACAAGAGGAAAACGCTGGACCTCATAGCAGGGCATATGCCGTGAATAAGACTATGATGCGTCACCCTCATTGTGTCTCACACCGAATAACAAGATGGAGGAACATGAACACTACAAGGTCCATGGAACTCAAGACGAGCTGCCAAGTTGGCGTTGAAAACAAATAAAACCACCCAATGACTTGTGAAGGACCACACACCACTAGACTGTCCGTTAAACCCCACACGGTCCGTTAAGTCGCCTTTAAAAAAAATGACCTTGTACCACCCCAAATTCTATGAGAAACCATGATTTCCCATACGACCCGTGGTGCTTCATAAAGTCCACGAATGGGCCTGTGAAAGAGGACTATAATCTTTTAAGTCACGGTAGTTTTTTTCTTTTCCCCTATAAGTTATGCAGTTAACCTATGTTATTTTATGCCTAAATTACATTTGTTTACTTACTCTCAGCCTTAATAATCGAGTTAGAAATAACCTAGGACCCTAAATTTCCTAATGTCATCAAACTTAAAAAGAAAATCTTACAAAGAGGCGATAATTTCTCCCAAGAACAAGTAGAGTTTTTCCTCAAGTTTAGCCCTGAAATCCAAAGAATTTATGTTTCATTTTCATCAGCATTTATGTTCGATTTTACTTTTTGGTTTCTTTGACTTATAAGGTCCCTTAAATTAAGTTAGTTCTTTTGTATCTCATAAACTTTTCAGATCTATGGTTTCTAGATTTTGAAGATTTGTTCGTGAATTAGTATAGTCACATGAATAGAACCAAGAACCCTAGGTTGTGTAAATTTATAAAATATCACAAATCATACATGCAAGGAAAATAAGACTAAATCTTTCCTTAAAGTTTGGAATGCAAATCTTCAGTATATATATGTTGCATTCTTAGTTAACATATTAGATCTTTGAGATGCTCATTATTTCACTCCATTTAAGCTTCTCGTATTCATCTAGGAATCGACTTAGAACTAAGTTGGATTAGAGTTCAGGTACCCTTAAGTCCCAAAATAACGTGCCTACATAGGTTCATAAGTCCTATTTGTTCGGCATTCGTTTAAGTTACAACACCATAGTCAACCCTATGCCCTTAAAAAGGTCTCACATGGTTTATGTTGGTTAACCGAACCTCCCACTATCAGAATGTTATTGCATTTACATATTTTTAGCATTTACATCACTATACAATTCAGTATGTTAGCTTCATGATTAGTACTTGTTCGTTCCACCCAGTTTAGTTTAATTTTGATTCAAAACAATTTATTACTTTGTTTAGCTTATATATACACACATCCCACATGCTCTGTTCATTGAAAGTACTGACACATACTTTTGTACTACATTGTTTTATGATATAGGTTTAGAAATTAAGCATCCAGATCACTCTTAGTCCAACTCCCAGTTTGACTTGATCAAATTTAGTGGTGATTTCTCATTCTTCAAGGGCAATACACATTTTTTACTTTTAAGTCTTTATTTCAGTTTCAGTCTTGATAGAGTTAGCTAGGGGCATGTCCCTGAAACTCAATTCTTTTAGACGCTTTTTAGAGAATATATTAGTTTCAACTCAAGTTGTTAAGTGTTGTTTGGTCATAACAAATATCTTATGCTATATCAAATAGTTAGACGAATTGGGTTTTCCACATTCAAAATATCCAATTCTTTTAGCTTCTGCATAGTACATGATTTTCTTAGTTATTTTTTTAGTATGCCTTTTAATAGCCAGATTCAAGGTTAGCTTGGGGTCACTCATAATCATAGGTATCGTGATACGTTTATGGGGTAGCCATGGGATGTGAAAAACTTCATATGAGAGAATCAGTTCAATAGTCTTAGGTGTCTGAGATACGCACTAGGCACTACTTCTTGCATGGGTGTGTAGCGTACAACACCTATAACAGAGAGGGTACTAGGTATTTTAGGAATTTTCTCTTATTTTGTTATTTTTATTGTTCACAATGTGTAATTCAACTTCTCCTTTGTAATCCATTGTTATGCCTTTTATATCATGCCTCCTTGTAGAACTAATACATAAAATGCTAACACAGTTCCTCTAGTCCCGAAACAGGAGGTTACAATGCAAAATTCTAGAATGCAACCTAGCTTTTGTCTCAAACGTATCCAACTGAAACAATCAACATACATTAGTTTAGGCAAACCCTGAAGTTTGATTAGCTATAACCATGGTTCGAGATTTATGGTTATGAATCCTCCTAAGTTCTAGGGTTGCAGGTAGGTGAGGAACCACATAACTTCATTAATGAGGTCAAGAAGACTCTTTTTGTAATGTAAGTGGTAGTACTGATAAGGTGGACTTGGCATCCTACCATTTTAAGGATCTGGTCATATTTTGCTCACATAATGGAAAGACAACTGGGGTGCGGATGCAGCTCCCGTGACATAAAACTACTTTGCTTGAGTTTTTTTTTGGATAGGTTCTTCTCGAGAGTGTTTAGGGAGGCTAAGTACTAATTATTCATAAACATGAAGTAGGGTTCTATTGTAGTCCAACAATATAAGCTGAAGTTCACGCAACTCTCCAGGTATGCTGCACATATGGTTGACGATTTAAAAGCACAAATGAGCAGGTTCTTGTTTGAAGTGTCCGATTTGGTGTATACGGAGTGCGGAAAGGCCATGTTATTTACAGATATGAATATATCCAAACTAATGATTCATTCTCAGGAGGTTGAGGGAAATACGCATAGGTAAATGGACAAAGATACCAATAAGACTAGGATGGTTAACTATGAGTACTCTCAAAAGATGCCATGTAGTAGAAATCGCTCAATGTTTTAGTAGAGGTCTACAAACCCAACACATTCAATAAGGTAGAGCTTCGTCCTCCATGTTTCAACATGATCAGAAAGGGGGAAGGAAGAGCATTAGACTACAATTCACAAGGGAGTGCTTCACGTAACCAAAATTTCCCAACTTGTCATAAGTGTTGTAAGAATCATCCAAGAGAGATTCATGCAGGTATAGAAGGTTCTTTGGGTGTGGTTAGTCAGGTCATAGGTTGAAGGATTTATCCTCTTTAAGTAAAATACAAGAGGTAACATGTATCTATCTACAACATCAGCAGCTTCAATTGGTCGCCCTAGTCAGCTAGGTGATTCATTTAGTTGAGATGGTGGTCACTGTCATATAACATTGTATGCTCTTCAAGCTTGCGAGGAAATAGAAGATTATCATAATGTGGTCAATGGTTTGTTGCAAGTCATCCATTTAGGATTTTTACGCAACGTTTCATGCATGGGCTACAGTTTCCTTTTTTCACTCCTTATATACAATTACACTTTTCTGTCAGTCCCAAAACTATTTCAGAATCCTTATGAGTCTTTACTCTAAGTTGTGACCCAGTTATAGGTAGATGGGCATACAGAAATTGCATTATCACTATTTTTGAGAAAGTCACCTCAGCAAACCTTGTAGAGTAAGAAATAATATATTTCAATATCATTTTAGCATGGATATGTTACCTTCTTGTTATGACTCGGTTGATTACAGAACTAGGATATCAATTTTAGATTCCGAAGGAGACAGTCTAAGAGTGGAAGGATAGTAAATAATTTCATGTTGGTCATGTTATCTATTACCTTAATCTTATGAAAATGATTTCTAACGGGTATATATATTTTCTTAATCTGGTAAAGGATTAGTACTTTGAAACCCCAACTCTTTAGTCAGCCGTAATCGTAAATGATTTTCTAGAAGTACTGCCAGAAATTTTTTCAAAAGATCTTCCCAGAGTCCCGAAAGGGTAATAACATCAGAATAAATCTGCTTCTATATACCAAACCTATCTTGATTCCTCCTTACGTAATTTCTCAATCTAAGCTAAAGAAATTGAAAAGATAGTATAAAGAACTTTTATAAAAGGTCTTCATCTGACCCACTATCTCTATATATGGTGATCTAATATTGTTCATAAAAGGAAAAATGATTCTATCATAATATGCATTGATTATAGTCATATGAACATAGTCAAAATAAAGAATAAGTATCTCATCCCAGGGTAATAGTTTATTTTCCAAAATAGACCTTAGATTCAGCTATAATCACAGAGTCAGAGATAATGAATTCCCAAAGATAACCTTCAGTTCTCGATATAGACAATATGAATTTTGTAATTATGTCTTTAAGACTAATCAATGATATTGTAGTTTTCATGGACTTAATGAATAGGGTTTTTAAACACTATTTGGACTTTAAATCATTGTCTTTATTGATGATATCCTCATGTATTCTTGGAGTAAAGAAGGGCATGTGAATCATCAGATAGTTGTTCAACAAATTCTCAAAGATCGCCAAATATTCACTAAGTTCATCAAATTTGAATTTTGATAACAATTTGTATCTTTCCTTAGTCATGTGTTATATTGCAAAGGGATCCGATTGGGTTCTCACAAAAATGAGGCAGTACAATATTATATCAGACCCACCACTCAAAGTAATATTAAAAGTTTTTAGGATCTGGCTGGTTAATACCAGAGGTTTGTTGAAGGATTGTTATCCATAGCTTCCTCATTAACCAAGTTTACTGATAAGAAGGTTAAGTTTTAGTGGTCCGATGAGCATGAGAAAATCTTGTCATAACTGAAGACCATGTTGACGAGAACTCTTGTCTTTACTCTATGAAATTGGTTAAACACTATTATGGTATATTGTGATCAATCTAGGGTCATCCAGGTTATGTGTTGATGCAATAAGGTAAGGTCATAGCTAATTCTTAAAAACATAAGGTCTATGAGAAGAACTACCCGACTCATGACCTTGATATTGAAGTTGTAGTGTTATCCCTAATAATTTGGAGACACTACTTGTTTGGTGTTAATGTTGATCTGTTCACATATCATAAGAGCCTCTAGTATGTGTTCAACCAGAAACGTTGCATATTCATCAGAGGAGATGGATTGAATTTCCTAAACATTATGACGTGTATAGGTTCTATCATTAGAGTAAGTAAAATATATTGGTTGACATCCTCAGTAGAGTATGAATGGTTAGTCTAGCACATATTCCAGAAGAGAAGAAAGAATTAGACAAGGATGTTCACTCGTGGGATAGTTCAGAATTTGTCAGAATCTTCCTTGGTAGTGGAGGTTAAGTTAAAAATGGATATTGATCCTATAGTATATCATTTGAAAGGTTCAGTTAATTAGCAAAGAGTTGAGGTTTTCTCCGAAAGGGGTGATCTTGTGCTTTGTTACTAAAGTCACTTATTTGTTCCTAATATGGATGATTTGAGGAAGCAAATCCTTACAGAATCACATAATTCCACACATTATATTTATCAAAGTTAAACGAAGATGTATCATAATCACTGAGAAGTCTTTTTATGCACTAACATAAAGAGAAACATCATAGATTTGGTGATTAAGTGTCCTAACTGTCAAAAAGTTAAAGTATAACATCAAAAATGAGTAGGTGTGACTCAAGATATTAACATTCCTACATAAAAGTGAGAAGTGATAAACATGGATTTTGTTATGGGTTCACATCTTACTCGCAAAAATATGACTCTATTTGTGTGATAGTAGACAAAGTCAATAAGTTAACTCACTTCTTGGCTGTCAAGACTATAAATTCAGCTGAGGATTTTACCAGACTTCAAATTAGTGAGATACTAAGGTTGCATGGGGTTCTCTTTTCTTTATCATCACATATAGGGGGTCCCCCATTTACCTCTGATTTCTGGAAATCATTTCGACAAGGGCTTGTTAATGAAGTAAATCTCGGTACAATATTTTAACCGTAGATATACAGACCATAGAGGACATGTCGAGAGTATTCGTTTTAGATTTAAAGAGAATTTGGGATAATCACCTACATCTTATAGAATTCACCTTTAATAATACCTTTTATTCCAGTTTCAGATGGCCAATTCTGAGGCATTGTATGGGCGTAGATACAAGTCCTTTGTTTGGTCATTCAAAGTGGGAGATGCAACTTTATTAAGGTCAAATTTGGATCATGAGTCGATGGAGGAAGTTCATTTTAGCAAATATATACTAAAACCAACTCAAAGTCATCAGAATTACTATGTATATATAAAGAGAAGGGACTTAGAGTTGGAAATCACTGACTGGTTTTCTAAATTGTTTACCCATGAAGAGAGGTGATGATATTTTGTGAGAAAGGGAAGCCCAATCCCAAGTATGTAGGTCTTTACAAGTGGCAGTCCATACTACTTCTTTATTTCACACATAAGTTTTCCTCAAGACTACATTTAGACAAGAACCTTTATTTTTCAACATAACATGCTAAGTAACTCATTTCATCAATATATGAGAAACATACATCACATTTTACAGACAATTAATCGACCATTCATTATTAAATTCATTTAGAGGACCTTCACATTAGTCATGAAGACTAAGGGAACTCACTCAAGCACCTTTAAAGCATACTCGTGCCATGTGTAGATAACAACTCATATTACTACCTACACATTGTAGTACGTATAAAGTAACTAGAGTGCACATCCCAAATGATGGGAATAGGAATTAACCGACAGGTTCCATGCACGCTAGACATGGAGTCCGGTGTTCTATCCCCACACACCCTAATGAGTTTTTCTACTTTGAAAGCGTATAACTAGTACACATCACCTGTTTGTTTAGAGGATATCACAAGATATACATTGTTCTGTAGCCTCTCACTCTGATAGAGACTCCATCTTACCAATATCCACTCAGTGCTTACCCTTATTTCCCATAGATTAGTTTCATTCACATTTGTGAAAAAAATAAAGCACCAACATTTGGTCTACCAACTCATAGTACTTCTACCAAGAAGGGTTACAACTAATAGTTCTACCGATCGGGGTTCATTAAGGACAGCTCATTGACTTTCCAAGAAGGTTGCCTTATATATTGGGCCTACTGATTCAAAGTTCATCATTCACATAGGGTTCTAGACTCATCATAAAGGGGCACCAAGATTAGGTCTGCCTGTCCAATGCATAGTCTAGAAATCATTTATTCATTTACTGAAAGGGAACCATATCTAGATCTATTTGATACTAGACCATCATTAATTCATTCATTTAGATATATAAATCAAAATACATTCCAGTCTAGAAGAGGATGCACTAGCCTTCTAATTCAAGACACATATAACTTTACATTCATTTATACAAGAATAAGATGCATAAGCCTACCAATTCAATAGTATTTAGTAAGAGTATACTTTTAATCACAGTGCATTCACATTCTATATTAGTTGATAACTTTGTCCTTTATTTCACACGCATGCTTTACCTCATGTTCCTCAATAAAATCTCATGATAATTCTTTACTCCCACACCATATGCCTTCATGGACATAATCACAATGTACAAAGAAAGTAAACACCTCCACCATAAGTGGATCACACATCAATCTATCACAATTCTATATCAATTTTACATTCACATGAAATTAGGTCAAACTTTCCCCTTTCGAGGCTATAATCACAATTCCTCTATTCACCAACACTTCACTATGATATGACATAGATAATTATACAAATAAAAAATCTAAAGTATTCTACACATGAATCTATCATCATTTTTATATTAAACAAACCCACTTCATAAGGTCAAATTTAGGAATTTAGAGAAATATGGGTTCATAGATTTTTCCATCATAAACCATCAAGTAAACATCAATATCATCATAGTTTATCATTTGAAAACATTTGATGCAAGAACCAATGAGTTCTCCTGAAATCTAAGTTGTTAGTTAAAAAAACAAATGCTTGAAAACATCTTTGAAATTTACTATAGGGTGAAAACTATGTTTGTTGTCTATTATTATTATTGTTATCAGTAGTAGTAATATTATTCACCTGAAGTATTTAAATATTGTTGAGATACATATCACATCTTTAAACTTTTGAGAAGAACATTTTTCTTGTTATAAAAAAGAAATAACATTAGAATTTGATTATGTATTTGTCAAAATATTTTCATATATGTATTAAAAGGAAAAAAAACAACAACTTATAATTGGAGGAACTTTTGCAATGCGAACTTGAAAAATATAGGTGTTAGCTTTTTCTAGTGCAATAAAAGATATCGACACGTCCATTAATGTTGTATCCTCATCACCATCAACTTGGTACTGCTTATCCATATTCTATTCAAAAGTATGAAAAATAATTAGATATTTTTAAAAATGAATAAATGTGTGGAGTAATTATATATAGATATATACACACAAACACACTTCTTTGGAGTATTTCTTTTTGGAGCTAAGGGTTTATCAAAAATAACTAATTTACCTCAAAGTTGTTGATAATGTTTGTGTACACTTTATTCTTCTCATACCTCATTTCGTCAAATTACACTAGGTTTCTTGTTTTTTATATTATTATTATAGACATGACATATATAAATATTGTTGTCATACATATCATATCTTTTCACTTTATAGAAGATCATTTTCTTCTTTCCAAAAAGAAATTAACTTTAAATTTTTGTTTAGTTATTCATCAAAAGATTGTTGAATATGTATTAAAAGGAAGAAAAAAAACTTATCATTAGAGAAAATTTTCAAAGCGAACCTGCAAAAATTCAATGCTTGCTTTTTTAGTGCAATAAAAGATATCGAAATGTCCATTAATGTTGCATCTTCATCACTATCAACTAGGTACTGCTTATCGATATTCTAGTTGAAAGTATGAAAAATATAGATAGACATTTTGCAAAATGGTAAATCTTGTGGAGTAATGGATGAGAAGACTTAAAAAAACATCAAAAATTCTTGTTTGCTAGGAATTTACACACACGTAGGCGCACATACACAGGCACACGTACCCATATTTTGTATGACAATATATATATATATATATATATATATATATATATATATATATATATATATATATATATATATATATATATATATATATATATATATATATATATATATATATATATATATATATATATACACATATATATGATGTGAAACTTTCATCCTAAATTAAACATTTTGTAACAAGATCAATGATTTATGTGATATGAATGTTTCATCCTAAATTAGAATTTTAATTTATATAAATTCATATTTTTTTTGAAAACTAAATTTAAAATATTCTATTTCTAAGGAAAATGTTAACTAGAGAGATGAACAATTATAAGCAGGCTTATATTTTAGCTTTCAAATCTTATTACATAATCATAATACAAAGATTTTTATTCAATGATTCATGCACAATTTATAATTATATTATCCATTCAAACTTTGATGTCTTAGATATAATCATAAAAATGAAATGAGACGTCAAAGATGTTAGAGAACTTCTAATACTACTACCAGTAGTACTATTATCTATATGTATTCAAATTATTATTTTACTTTTATTATTATTTGTGTTACTATAGGCCAATTAGTTTAGTTCAAATGCATAAATAAGGATTCACATAGACTATTTTATTTTATTTTTGATTGAGACTATAGTTAAAAGTTGTCGTTGTTGGTGTTATGCGACTTATATTTTTAACTTGAGGATTTATTCATCATTCTTCCATAAGATAACTAATATTTAAAAATTTATTACAAAACAAATGAAAAGATTTGTGTACATGTCTTACGAGATTATGGGTTGATTAATTTGTTGGGTCCTACTAGATTGTAGCTTAGATTGCATTTTAATGGTGATTTGACCTAGTGGTTGTGGTTTAACCTAATAGGTTTGTAACTGTAAATACAAAACTTCCCATGTGTTTTCGGCTCACTCGACAGATAGGTCGTGAAACTAAGACCACTAGTCTGATCTCCAAAGTAGTGGGTTGACATGTTGTTAAGTGAGAGATGGTGAGCCCTAGTCCCATATTCAAGCACTCCCATTGAAAGAGTGAGTGCGGATAAGGCGTAGGATGGATAGTTTAGACGAGTAGGTATCTGAGAAGAACCCATGTGATATGGGGTAAATTTCCTCAGAAGGAACTTCCTTTCACCTAAAGCATTGGCTAATCACCATTGCCTTGCGAAATTAGCTACCTAAAGCATACGCCCACAACTTTTATCTTAACATATAGCAATCACACCCAAGAACTCTCTCTCTCATATTTTAGCTTCCTTTTTATTTTTTTGCTATTCTATTACTTGTCACAAAACCCCTTATCAATATTTAACACATTGGTGTCACAAATTAAATTTGTTTGTTTTGTATTCGAAAATGTCCTAATTTATCACTATTTAGAACGAAACTCTAAGTAGTTACTACCTTCACTACCACTCCATGGGACACGACCCCAACCCTTGGTTGTGTTACTATACTAGCTTCGATTCGTAGAAACGGAGACTATACACTAGTGTCATTGATCACGAGCTAAAATTAAAAATAAAAAACAAAGCATCAAAGAATAAAAATGGAGCCACTGCAAGGGAGTGTTGTCACATAAAAATGTAGTTACTTATAGTTTTTAGTTCTTTGTAACGTAGCTTTTACTATTTTTTTTTATTTTGTGGTTCATTGTTTTGTGTGATTGTGTATTTATGCAGAGTAACAAGAATGGAAAACAACTGCAGACTTCACACAGACCATCCCCTCATACCTTTAAGCATGTAGAGGATGAGACTCTTGAGGAAATGTGGTTGTAGTTTTAAAAAGTATAAGAACCATGCCCATTTCAGGGGATGACCAACAAGGTTTTACTAGAATGCTCATACTGAGGTATGCATGAGTATTTTAAGTCTTGTTGTGCGTATTAACGATTACGTTTTGTGTAGAACTATTTAAGATATCTTACTTAAACGGATGAACTTAATTTTATCCGAGGACAAGAAAAAGATTAAGTTGTGGGTGTTCATGAGTCCTCAAATTGGACTTATCTATGGCTTTATTTAATGCCTATAAGGTCCTTGATTATTTATTTTATCTCAATTAATGATAAAAATTCCTAATTTTCAGGTACTTGTGGATTTGGTAGCAACACGGACACTTAGGTGAAAATCAAATAAAAAAGGAGAAAGTGAGCTGAAGATGCAAAGGTGCACATCGCCAAGCACACTTGCCAATCTGCCAAATTGAAAAGTTTTTTCCTTCTGTCATAGCAAGTGAGCATGAAGAGAGAGGATCAAAAGGCGACTAAATGGAGAAATTGGCGCTTCACTGATCAATTCCACGAAGCAGATGATTACCGCCCATCGAAGAAGAATACATAGAAAAGGAAGGCATCATGCAAGCGGCGACGAACTGAATGAAGGGTGATTCACAAAATTATTTGGCGATGAACTGAATGAAGGGTGAAACACCTAAAGCTTAGCCTAGCCACCATTGCCTTGCGAAATTAGCTACTGAAAGGATGTACCCACAAATTTTATCTTCACATATAGCAATCACACCCCATGAACTCTCTCCTGTACTTCATTTTACTTTTTAATTTTTCTATTATACTTCTTGTGACAACTCTTTTTCAATATATGACACTTTGGTGTCTCAAATTACATATTTGTGTTTTAATATTCGAAAATGTCTAAAACTATCATTATTTTGAACGAATTTCTAAGTAGCTTCTACTTTCACTACCACTCCCCCGGGACATGACCCAAACCCTTGGATGGGTTACTATACTAGCTTTGATTCGTACACACTTAGCCTATAGCGTAGTGTCATTGATCATGATCTAAGATAAAAATAAAAACAAATTATCAAACAATCAAAATGGTGCCGCTTGCAAGGAGTGGTGTCACGTGACAATGTAGTTACATGTAGTTTTAAATTCTTTGAAATGTAGCTTTTACTAAATAATGTTTAGGTTTGTGGTTTTTTGTTTTGTGTGACTGTGTATTGACACAGAGTAACAACAATGGAAAACCACTATAAACTTCACACAAACCATCCCCACTTGAATCTCTCAAACCTCAAGGACAACCTGTAGACCTTTTAGCAAGTAGGGGATGAGACTCTTGAGGACATGTTGTTGAAATTTCAAAAGTATTAGCACCATGCCCATCTAAGTGGATGACAAACAAGGCTTTACTAAAACGCTTCTACAGAGGCATTAAGACCCAAAACAGAAGTCTAGGTGGTATACTCCTCCACCCCAACAAAGTGGTAGCCCAAAACCTTGATAATATTGCTAGAACCGATAAATAAAATATAGAAACGTACGAGTGGGAATCACTCGTAGCCCAAGTAGACATTTTATCCAAGTAAGTCGAGGAGCTACAAGCAAAAGACCAAATAATAAATGAGCTCAAAGATAACATATAAATGTAGTATGAGAAAACAACTGTAAAAAAATATAACTATTCAGCTTCAAGACGATCAGATCGATGAGTTGATATCTTGTCGTCATCCAGCATTTGAGGAAGGCTCGCGTAACTACACCATGGGTGAACCCGGGGATGAAAAATAACAGTTGAATATCATCTTGAAACAACGTTAAGAAAGGAATTGTTTGGGAGGCAACACAAAACCCTTTAAGTATTTTTAATATCTTATTTAATATAAGGATGTTTTGATTTTGTAGATTCATGAGCGGAGAGCTTCTAAAGGGAACAAATTGAGGCATAAAAATTATGTTGTTGAAGATCCAACTTGATTGGCGATTGCGATAATGTCCATTTTTTAGCTTTTAAAAATAAGATGGAGGTTTTGTACGACTCAGCGAAGAAAAGAATCACTTGGTGTATCCCCAAGTAGTTGAGAAGAAAGTAAACTAACGTTGCAAACTGGGTGTGATGTAGAAATGTTTTATTAAATCGTTTCCTTTAATCCTCTACCTTTTTTTTACATTAACTCCATTCTAGATATTAAAAAAATCAGATCTGCAGAAAAGGTTAGTTATTCGTGACCCTCTTTGAATTATTATATTTTCTATATGGAGATATGTTTTTCCCCAGTAAGGTGTGCTAAACTTTCCTTATATGGGAATGAGTGAAATATGAATACCCTAGGCGACAGTTGTGTGAACCCAACTAGAACTTGAGCAGAGAATTCTGTGAAGTATACTTTGAAAGGTAGTGAGGTTGATTTTTTGAAGCTTGAATGACAAATATGGCATCAAGTAGTCCGATGATCCATATTTGGCCTGCTGGGACACTCTGCGGTCATTCAAACTGACTAAGTCATAAAATCACCCCACTCTGCACCTAGAATGTATGTAATAGTGGGCTTACAAAGTTTGAGTCGCTTAATATTAGATATAGTTTGCAAAACTAATTTGGTTTACACATCAACTCAACCTAGTTAAATCCTACTAACAACATTTGTATCTTATTGTAATTGCAGGTATAGCAAGATCTAAAGTTGCACAAAAACTAGCTGCTCTTAAGGGAAATAAACAGGGCTACACAGAATGAAAGGATTCTTATAGAGAGAGGCAAAATGAAGAAACTTGTTTTAAATAGTAATGGCAAAGATATATAGATTCCCCGACCAAACTAATCAAATACGGCAAAGGCTGGTGGATTAAGAAATATTCTTGAATAAAAACTCTTATCCATAGATTCGGTGATTGATAGATATCCAGAAATTATGAGAACGCTGAGGTGTTATCACTTCTAACTTTTCACTAAGCTGCGTGGCTCGTACATTCAAAATTTTGTTCAGGAGTTTTGTGCATCATATAAATATTTGATTCCATCGGCAAGGAGACGTATAGAAGCATTCAAACCAATTGATTCTATAATAGTACGACGGAGGGCAGTCCGGCGCGATTCAGACAGTATTAATGCTTTCTTAGGTCGTCCTAAAAACATGGAATACGCTTGTAAACACCTATCAAAAACAGGAAAACTGGATAACATGAAAGAATGGTTAGCTAACCTAATTTCATATAATAACCCAAATTGGTTAAGAGCAGGCACAACAAGTGAAAACAAAAGCATAAATGTAGCAGCTTGATACTGGTTTGATTTTATCGGTAGCTCAATCATGACTTCCCAAAACGAATATATCCTACGGCCTTCAAGGGCCGCATGCCTAGGCTGCATTATTTATAGAATTCAACTCAATTTGGTGGAGATCATATTTCAAGATCCCCATGCGCTCACAACAACGAAAAACTTCACTTCCCTTATCGGTACTGATCACTAAAATGTGCAAACAAGATCAAGAACCTCAGGAAGCTCAGAGGGATATTGAATCCACTACAACAAATGTGATATATAGGTACGAAATTACTAGCTATGATATCCAATTCATCCCTAATTATTCACTTTTAGTGACAAAATTAAGTTTTCGTGCTAGAATATATGAGACACATACTTTTAATGACGAAACATAAGAATTCATATCAATGTTTTGTCCACTAAACTTTCCCACCAAAAAATTATTTGGCGGCATTTTGTTAGGTAGTGTTAGTCACGAATTTAAAGTTATCGGTGACACATTATTTCATCAGTGATAGTGTATGTAATTTTTGACAAACTACGATATCAAATTCGTCACTAATTATTCTCTTTTAGTGAAAAAATTTATTTTTCGTGATTAAATATATGAGACACATTCTTTTATTTCAAAACATAAAAATCCGTGGAAAAGTTTTTTCCTCTAAAGTTTTCCACTAAAAAAATTGTTGACGTCATTTGTTAAGTAGTGTTCGTCACGAATATAAAGTTATCAGTTACAAATTATTTTGTCACTAATAATGTATCTAATTCATGACAAAATATTTTTTGTCTTATAATTTATTTAATTTTTGACACAAAAAAATTTCATCGAAAATAAATGTTGTACAATATTGACAAATTAGAGCTGGTTTTTAAATATTATTAATTTTAGTTATGAAAATTTATATTTAACTATGACATTTATTTTGTCACTAATAATATAAATAATTGGTGAAAAATATTTAATTTTCTTTAATCAATCTATCATATAGTGACAACAAAAAAATTGTCCCAAAATATGTTAGGTGTTAAATAGCGATGACTTAAAATTTGTAGTGACTAATTAAACTATTTGCTACCAAAAAAATTCATAGCTAAAACAATTTTTCGTAATTACAAGTGACGAGTTACAAAAAGAATAATACAAGTGCTTCATTAGAAGTAAACAGAGTCGATTCGTTAATTGGCAAGTCAAAATATTAAGACCAATGAATTCCGTTGATTTTGTGAAATGAAAAAGTTCAATTCATCAATTTTCTTAAATTATGCAATTATAAAATGCATCCTTGGAAAAATACAATTCAGGTTATAGGTATTGTGAGTGGGCACGGTTGTACAACAAGATATCTAATATTTGTTTGTTTAGTACTTTTTTTATTTGATACACGTTCATTGATAAGCACGATAAAAGATTAATGTGTTAAGTTTTGCGCATGTCTATTTATTTGTGATTTGTAAAGTACATAGATTAAGTCAATCTATTTTATTTTGTATATAAATATGTACATATTTAATAGTAGTTCCACATACGTACGTAGAGTAACTATATAAAGATAACATCGACTTACACACTTAGACTTTGCAAAGGTGCAATATATTTCATGAATTTCTATTAACTTTTTTCATCAGTGTGAAAATTGAACTAAAAAATAAGATCACAAATAAAATAAATGAACTAGCGAGGATTTCAAATATATTATGATGAAGTACAATAGTTATTGGCATCGATGTTCAACTTGAACCAATAATTTTTTTTTTATAAAATCAAAAGTTTAATTTTAAATTAATTTATAATTATACTGAATAATTTTAAAAGTTTACAAAAATAAATAAATAAATTAACAAAATTGTACTGGACATATTTAAACATATTTTAAGAAATACACAGTTTAATTCAAATATAATCTACATTTGAATAAATTGTGGGTGGTAAATTTCATGCATTTGTGTATAATTATACATAATCATATAATACGTTGTTTCTAAAAAAGTAAATTGTAAAAAAGTGAATGAAGTATAAAATAAAACAAAAATTAACAACAAGAGAGAATTGGTCTGATGGTAAGGACTCTTCACATCCAACCTTAAGGTTGTGAGTTTGATTCCCCAACGCAGCATAAAGCATAATGCGTGATCTATATATATAATCATTAGTGACAAAATTAGATTTTGTTCAACTACGGAATATATATAACTTTAAAGACAATTGATTTCGTCACAGATTAAACTAAAATAATTAGCGACAATATAATTTTGTCGGTAGTAATAATCTTTAGTAACAAAACATATGGTTTTTGCGAACTATAAGGTTCTTTTAACCTATATCTAATCATTCAAAATTATCCCGTGGCCTCATAGACTACCTCGAGACCAAGAAGTGCAACTTCACCTGCCTCAAACCAGCCAACATGAGACTGACACTTCCTACCATAAAGTGACTCAAATGGTTCCCGAGAGATACTCAAATGGTAGCTGTTGTTGTTGGAAAATTCTATCAAAAGTATGTGGTCTTTCCAATTATCTTTGAAGTCAATGACACACGTTCTAAGCATGTCTTCTATGAATTGGATGGTGTCTTTTGCTTGACCATCCGTTTGAGGAAGAAATGTGATAGTAACCTTCACTTCAGTAGCCAGACAACTTTGGAAAGACCTCCAAAAGTTAGAAGTAAATTGGGCACCTCTATGCGAAAGGATCGACAAAGGTGCCCCATGAAACCTTGCGATCTCCTTAATGTACAATCTAGCATAATCTTTCGCTAAATAGGAAACCCTGATAGAAAGGAAATGGGATTATATATTCAACCTATCCATAACAACCCATATGAGTCATGTTGCCATGGGTACGAGGAAAACCTACCATGAAGTCCATGTTGACATCTCTCTATTTCAAAGTAGGGATATCAATATCTTTAGTTATACCTCCCGGTCCTTGATGGTCGGCCTTGACTTGTTGGCAATTTGAGCATCTAGCCACGAATTTTGCTATGTACTTTTTCATTATGTTCCACCAATAAATTTTATGTAAGTCACGGTACATCTTGGTTTCCGCAGAATAGATTGAATATCGATACTTATAGGCCTCCTTTAATATTGTTTACCTTACGCCATCCATATACAGTACACATAACCTTCCTTGGTGCCTAAGCACCCCATCTTCTCCTTGAGAGAGACTTTCTATAGATTTCTTAAGAACTCACACTTTTAATTCCATCAAGATAGGTCATGATGTTATTTAGACTTCACATCAACAAAAAATGGACGACTCGGAATTATGACGGATCATGATACCCCCTTTTGGAGAATCTTCTAGTCGAACACCAGACCGGGTTAGCCTATGCACATCACGGTCTAACTGTATTTTCTCTTATTCAATATGTGACGCACTACCCATTGATACCTGACTCAAGGCAGCCGCAACCACATTGGATTTTAGGAGGTTATATTGTACACTCATATCATAATCTTTAAAAACCTCTAATCACCTTATTTGATGCAAATTAAAATCCACTTCGATTGAACACATAGTAGAGACTTTTGTGATCGCTGAACACATAAACACGTACCTCATAGAGATAGTATCTCCAAATTTTCAAAGCAACCACTACGGCCACTAGTTCAAGGTCATGAGTTGGGTAGTTCTTCTAATGAACCTTGATTTGCCTACATGCATATTCTTTCTCCTTACCATGTTGCATGAGGATACAACCCAAACATATTTGGGGAGCATCAAAATAAACCACAAATCCATTGGTACCACCCAGTAAGGTTAACACCAGAGTGGAAGTAATTTTATCCTTCAATAATTGGAAGCTCTTTTCACGTGATTCCCACCTTTCAAACTTGCACTTTTTTGGGTCAAGGTCGTCAATGGAGATTGAATATATGAAAATACCTCAACAAACCTCCTATAGTATCTGGCTAAAACCAAATAGCTTCGGATATCTGTATGTGTCATAGGTCAAGGCAAACTTCTTACTATAACAATCTTTCTCGGATCGACCTCTACACCTTCACTAGAGACTATATGACCAAGAAACGTTGGTTTTGCTTGAGGAATTGCAAAACTACCTTCAACCGGTTCATATAATCATTATCACTCTAAGAGTCTATCAAGATATTGTAAAAAAAGATAATCACAAACAAATAAAGATAACTTCACCAAACTTGCTTCATGAGGTCCATGAAAGACGTCGGGGTATTTCTAAGACGAAAGAACATTACTAATAATTAAAAATGACCATATCTAGTTTGAAATGTCATTTATAGAATATCCACATTTCTCACCCTAATTTTGTGATAACTGACCTAAAGTAACTTTTTTTAAAAAAAAACTAGCCCCTTGGTGTTGGTAAAAATCATCAATCCTAAATAGTGGATACTTATTCGTTATAGTGAAGTTTTTAAATTTCTTGTAGTAATACACATTCGAAGATACCCATCCTCCTTTTTACAAATAATATCAGAGCACCCCATGGATATATGTTTGGCTGAATAAAACCCTTATCTAGCAAATCCTTGATTTGAGCCTTTAATTCCTTCAAATTGGCCGCGGCCATTCGGTAAGGAAGGATTGAGATGGGTTTCACATCTGGTAATAAGTCAATACCAAAACATATTTCCTATTCAGGAGGAATTCTGGGTAAGTCATCGTGAAAGATTGTCATTAAATCCTTCACTACGGGGACCGACTCTATTAGATGAGCCATGCACTCAAGATCCTTGAATCTCACAACATGATAGACACATCCCTTATCAATAAACTTACAAGCTTTAAGACATGAAATGATTCGACTTTTTGGATCTATATTTCCCCAATTCGATCGCATCACGGGTTTATTAGGAAATTGAAGCTTTACTACTCGAGTTCTACAATCAATGGAAGTAAAATAAGCATGTAGTCAATCCATCCCCAAAATAACATCAAGTAAAGCATGTCAAGTTCTACCAAATCAACCAATGTGACTCTATTGGGCAATGAAATGGGACAACCCTCTATAGACTTTTTTAGAAACTACAGAATCACCCACAAAGGTTGAAAGCGAGAAGGACTTACCTAATACATCGTGAAGCATATACAATTCATAGCCACTAAAAGAGTTACAAAAGACAAAGTGGCACTGGTGTCCAACAATGCATAAACATTAATTGAAAATACTTTCAACATATCGATAACAACTTCCTGAGAGATTTCTTTTAAATCACGGGATTGGAGAACATAGAAGTAATTTTTTTTAGGATCATCATGATTGGGATAACATGATAGTTCTTGAGTATTTTTCCTTTCTTGAGCAATATACATAGTGAAGTCCCTCTTCATGTGGCCACTCTTATGACAACTATAACAATTACTCATGCCAACTAGGTGTCACTCCCCTAACCTACACCCTGGACTTGGACGAAACCTAATAATCATCGTTGGCCTTGAGCAAACCCTTGACCTAGCTTATTTAACTCCGGAAGAATTAACTCAATAATAAACAAGAATAATTCTAACAAGAATAACTTTAAAATAAATCTGTAGGCCAAAATGGCACATAAGTGTCAAAATAAAATATCTAAAATTTAAGATAAAGAGAGACTCAAAACAGACTATCTAACTGATTGTTCATATGCAAAGCCTCCATAATACTAAGATGAATATTGGGTCAAACCTCACACCTTCTACAAGCAAAAACATGAATGCAATAAAAGAGTCAATCGGAATGCAACGAGGCTCACCATTGGCTCTAGTGCTAAAACTTGATCAATGAAATGCTTTATGCTAATCCTTGTTACCTTGGTCTTCATCTTAAGACTATGTAGTCCAACTAGTATCAATATATTGAATGTACAAGTAAGCAATTTTGAATTCTAACAAGACATAAGCTTGAAAAAAATGAAAAGAAAACTTACCTTGGCTCTTCTTAACTCATGAAATACGGAACTTAATATAAAGCAATAAACACACATGCAATATGCATATAAAGATTTTTCAAAAAACAAAATAACTTAATGGGTTAAAGAATATGTGATACATATAAGGAAGTAATATAGTTTATGTGGGAGAGTCTCTAACCGACAAACCATGACTATGACCCTAAGCTATGGTACAATGTCTTACCTCACGTTGCAACAAAATTGTCCTATACCTTGCCATTAGTATAGAATTTGAACTACTAAGTGGGTCCACTAGTCTATGCTAAAAACACTACGGATTTATCTATTAAGTATGAACCTTCTTGTGTCCATGTCCGCTACATGGTTTATGAGGTAATTTCTCAGACTTAACTATAAAAGCTCTCTTGGAAATCATAGTTTCCTCTTTACTAAAACTAGCCAAAGGCTCTATTGGAAGTCTAGCTTCCATTCTGGCTCAAAATGTGAAAACATTTGTAACTCTTAGGGAAAACATAGTTTCCTTATAACTTTTGAGAAATAAACTCAACTCTTTACTCATTCCTTAAATTGCTACTTGAGCCATAAAAAAGATAAAAGGTTTGTTAAAGACTTTTTGGAAACTGTAAGAACTTACTTTGACTTTCTTTTTAACTTTTAGCCTTGACTCTTAACTTATTTTACTTTCATCTTAACTCTCCTTGAGTTGGATTTTCGATTCAAGGTCCACGATCTCATGTTTATCGATGCTTTCATGATATTTAGATTTACCTTAGAGTATTGGAATCAATTAAGAAACATGGGTACATCACTTATGAACTATTATGAAAAGATGGGGAATAAATAAGGTTTTGAGGCATCCTTGGCACTCATCAGATGCCAATTTCGGCACTTTTGTTTGAGTTCCACCCCAAGGACCTACAGACAAACGCCATACAAACAGAGACTGCTTAGTGGGGCTATGGAAGGCGTGACGCCATAAGACTCTACGGACAAGAATTTTGACTTTTCTTCTCCGATATTCATCTCTAAGGCCTATAAACTTTCGTGGTTATTTCCCCAAACACTAAGAATCATTATAACCTCAATACCCAATAAGTTCAACTCAAAAAACAACCAAGAAAAAACAATCAGATAAACTCTAAGCATGCAACAACTCAACCACAAGAATTCAACAATATTCTTCAAGAACTTAACTTTTCATCATTCAATGTACTAAAAATATTTAAATTAAATAAGTTGGTGTTTGGGTTAACTAACCCAAAATTAGAAAGAACTCACATACATTAATAGGGATCAGCCCGACGAATTCCACTCGCAATTTCTTGGCCTTCTTGGTGAAACCTTGATCTTTTTTCCCTTTTTATACTTCTCTTTTATCTACTCCAAGACCTAAGTGTAAAATAACTTTTATAATTTGAACTGAAACTTCTTTTTACACCAAATAAAGCTTTAAAATGAATTAGGAAATAGATGGGTGAAAATACTAGTTTTCCCTTGCATAAATCTAGAATTGTACTTTTCTCACTTCAATAGCACAACTTCAAAATGGCATATCTTCCTTATACTATATAAAAATCGTGCAAACTCAGCACAGTTTGAATGATATTTCCAAGGTATTTCTAACCATATAAAGAACTACCCTTCCAGAAATGATTATTTTTAATTTCTTAGTTTATTCATAGCTATTTGAAGTTACAAGATGTTACACTATCTCCTCCGTGAAAAAATTCGTCCTCGAATGAGATTTGTATCACTGAGATAAGAATAGTGAATTCAAGTTTAACACTCGGGAATAAAAAAAGTAATAACATGCTTACCCATAAATTATAATGTACAAAGAGAAGAATTAGTACCTTGATCTGCATTCTCTCAAGATTCAAAGAGATGTGGAAATTTCTTCTTCATAGCCTCTTGAGCTTCCATAATTGCTTCTTCAACAAATTGTTTCCTCCAAAGCTACCTCCTTTGTTATCAACATGCGAACTTGGCAATCTAAAATCTGAACAAGAATATCTTCATAGGTTACACTATCCTTAACCCTAACATTTTCCGTTTGTACAATCAGCCCATGCACTTCTTCAACACGGAGATATGAAATACTGGATGAACCGCTGCTTACTCTTGAGGTAACTCCAACTCATAAGCTATATTGACAATTCGCTTGGATATCCGATAAGGAATAATATACTGGAAACTAATTTTCCCCTTCTTACCAAACCTCATAACACCCTTCATGGGTGAAACTTTAAGATATACAAAATCATCCACCTCAAACTCCACCAGCCTTATCCTAACGTCTTTGTAGGACTTTTGACGACTCTGTGCCGTTTTTAATGTCTCTTTAATAACCTTCACCTTCTCCATATCTTTGTGAACTATATCTGGTCATATCAACCCTGCTTCATTAACTTCGAACCTCTTAATAAGAGATCTGCATCTTCTCTCATAAAGAGCTTCAAATAGAGCCCTTTGGATGCTCGAATGGTAGTTGTTGTTGTAAGCGAACTCAATGAGAGGTAGGTGATCATCCTGATTCCACATGAAATCAATCGCACAAGATCTCAACATTTATTCTAAGGTATGGATAGTAAGCTCCACTTGCCTATACATCTGAAGATGAAAATCACTTCTTAAGTTCACCTTTTAACCAAAACTTTTCTTCAAAGACTTCTAGAACTGCGCAGTAAATTGTGCACCGCTATCTAAAATGATTGAAATTTGGAATCCATAGTCTTGACACTTCCTGAATATATAACCCTGCATAATCTTTCTCCGAATGAGTGGTTTCTACTAGCAAAACGTGGGCTGATTTTTTCATTCTATCGACAATCACCCAAATTGAATGATGATGTTGGCAAAACCTTAGCAAGCGCGTGATGAAGTCCATATTAATCTTATCCCACTTCCATTCAACAAGTTCTATTTTATGAGTCAAACCTCCAGACCTTTAGTGTTCTACTTTCACTTGATCGCAATAAGGGAACTTCGCAACAAACTCCTCATTGTCCTTCTTCATCCATTTTCACAAATATACCTCTCACAAATTGCGTTACATATTTCTGAAACATAGATAAATGGAATATCAAGATATATGAGCTTCCTCGATGATCCTTTCTTGGATTCCATCCACCCTCGGTAAACACAACCTGCCTTGATACTTCAGAACACCATCTCCCCCTTGTTCAAATGCCAGTATACTTTGCTTATGAAAAATTCACCTTCAATCCAAGAAAAATGGGTCTTGGTCTCGCTTTTGTTTCACCTCTGAGACTAGTGATAATTCAGCCCCATTGGTCACCATTATTCCTCTTTTAGTGGAATCCAAAAGTCAGACTTCCAGGCATGCAAGTATGCACATCTTTTGCTAGCGCCCTCTTTTCTTCGTTAAAATGGGTGGTACTCCCCATGGAGAACCTTCTTGAAGTATCAACAACCACATTAACCTTACTTTAGTGGTAAAGAATATCCATGTCATAATCTTTGAGTAGTTCTAACCACCGCCTCTGTCTGAGATTTAGCTTCTTCTGTGTGAACACATATTGTAGGATCTTTTGATAAGTGAATATGAAAATATGAACACCATAAAATTAGTGATGACGTATCTTCAAGGTGAAAACGATTGAAGCCAACTCTAATTCATGGGTTTGATAATTCTTATCATGAACCTTCAACTGTCTGCTGGAGGCATAAGCTATAACATTACCAATATGCATTAACACACGTCCCAGCACAACTCTTGATGCATCACAATAAACCATAAAACGTTGAGTACTCTCTAGTAAGGTCAAAACTACGGTAGCAGTCAACCTCTTTTTCAATTTGTGAAAATATTTCTCACAAGTTGCAGACCATTAAAATTTAACGATCATTATCAACATGCATAATTAAGACAAAACAGATGAAAAACCCTCAACAAACATTCTATATGATCTAGCCAAACCCAAGAAACTCTTAATATTAGTTAGACACGTGGTTTTTGGCCAACTTTCAACTTCTTTTATCATTTGGGTATCCACTCTTATTCCATCACCAGAAACTATTTGGCTTAAGAATGCCACACACTCAATCCAAAAACTCACACTTGGAGAACTTGGAATACAACTCCTTATCTTTCAAAGTGTGAAGGACTATTCTAAGGTGACTAGCATGATATTCTTCATTCCTTGAATTGAATAATATGTCATCAATGAAAATGATACCAAATATATCTAAAGAAGGCTTAAAGACTTTGTTCATAAGATCTATGTACATAGCTAGTGCATTAGTCAAACCGAAGGATATGAAAAAAAATAGATGACAGCCTGATCTGAGATCAAATTTTGTCTCATATATTGTTCTAAAAGTTGTCTTTGGAATATCATATTCCCTAACTTTCAACTGATGGCAGCCTGATCTGAGATCAAATTTTGAAACTAGAGACTTTATTGTCTAGATCTGAAGTTCTGTGAATTTGGAGCATGATGCTCACCTTTATTTCTAGGTGCACGAGCACTAGAAAATGATGGTACAGGGCCCATTTGTTTCTTGAACTATGACCAATTTGAAACCACCCTTCTGCTACGTAGACTCATTCCTAGTCTAAGCTTTCTTGATTTTATACTCTTCTTTGTCTCTCAGCTTCTCCTCTTCCACTTTCTTCACATAAACCATCAATTTGGATACATCCATATCACCGATCAATGTTGCAACTCTTCCATCTTTGCTTGATGCACGACCCAAGCCAGCGACTAAGAAGCTCATTATTCTCCTTATGTCCTTAACCATTTCAGGAGCATAGCGGGATAGCTAGGTGAAATTTGATGCGTATTCATGTATACTCAAGGAGTTCTATTTCAGTGTAAGGAACTCCTGTACCTTAACTTCTTTCAGTTCTCGGGTAATGAAATGCCCTAAGAAAGATTCTTCAAAGAAAGCCCAGCTCGGATGTGGTGCATTCTCATCTCGGCAAATATTCCACTGATCAAACCAAATCCTAACCACATTCTTTAGTTGGTATACAACTAATTCGACTGTTTCAACATCAACAACATACCTCACATCAAAAGCTTTCTTCAACTCCTCTACAATGTTTTATCGATCCTCAGTAGTGCTCTAACTAGTGAAACTGGGAGGATTCATTCTCAAGAACGCCCGAATCCTCAAAGTGTCATCCCCTTCTTGTTGAGATCATCTTTCGTGACAAACCTAGTAAGTCACAGCCTGACTCCACATCCTAATAACTTCATGGAACTCAGCATTGGTAACTTCCCTTTGAGGTTGAATTTCATATGCATTGGGTAACTCTTGTTCATGAGGTTCAACATTTCTACTAGCTGGGTGACCTCTTGATGCTCTTCATGCAGTCATGGTTATTTGAAATACGTGCAAGAAGGAATAGAGAGAGACTTTTAGAGATAAACTATAATGCACAAAATGAGTATGAAAGAAGCAAGAAATTCCTAAATATTGTAGCCTCCTAATTAGAGATGTTGCGCGCTTCACACTAGTGACTAGGACTGTACAGATATGCCTTTATAGACTCTCTAGGACACTTGAACTATGTGCTATGATACCATGGTTTTCACGCCTCGAGACAACACCTTGGACGTGGTTGGCACCCAATGACAATTGCTTGCCTTGAGCAAACCGTTGGCCAAGCTTACTTAACTTAGAGGAATACTTACCTCAATAGTAAAAAAGAATTATTCTCACAAGTATAACACTACAAAAATGTCTTGGCCAAAATAGCACTTAATTCTCAAAATAAAATATCTGAAATGCGAGATGAAGAGAAACTCAAAACTGATTATCTGATTGACTATCCTCCTATGAAGGCTCTATAATACTAAGATGAATGTAGGGGAAAACCCAAAATATTCTTTAAGTAAAAACATGGAAAGCAATTAAAGAGTCCTCCAAAATGCAAGGAGGCTGACCAGTGACTCTACGTGCTCACACGAGATCAAAGGGGCACTGGATTCTGATCCTGGTTACCTGCGTCTGCATCATAAGAAGATGAAGGTGAACTGGCATCTGTACATTGCATGTACGAGTATGCGTTTATGAATGCTTACAAAACTTAAGCTTGGAAAGAATAACAAGAAAGCTTACCTTTGGTCTTCTTAACTCATGAAATATTGAACTTAATATAAAGCAATAAATACACACACACACACACACACACACACACACACACACACACACACACACACACACACACACATATATATATATATATATATATATATATAATCTTTGTAAAACGGCAAAATAACTTAGTTAATTAAAAAGATGCAATAATAAACTCAACTTTACATAAGTATTTAAGTAATATAATTTCTGTGGGACATTCTCTAACTGACATCAATAACTGTGAGCCTAAGTAACGGTACAACGTCTTACCTAACGTTGGAAGAGAACCACCCTATATCTGCCATCAATATAGAACTTGAACTACAAAGTGGATCCACTAGTCTATGCAAAAAATCAATAAGGAATCATCTAAAAAGTATGATCCTTCTTATGTCCATGTTGGCTACCAAGTTTATGGGGGCTTGAGTTAATATGAACTCGCGTCCCCATATCGCTGCTCAATACTACACCTAAAATAAAAGCTCATATGTTTTTAAAACAATTTCTTCTCTGGTTTGAGGTAATTTCTCAAACTTAGCTTTAAAAGCTCTCTTGGAAATGATACTTTCCTCTTTACTAAACTAGACAAACACTATTGGAATCCTAGCTTCCTTTCTTGCCTAAAATGTAAGTAAATTTGTAATTCTTAGGGAATAGTTTGTTCCCTTATAACTTTGAGAGACGAACTCAACTCTTTACTCTTTCCTTAGCTTGCAACTTGATCCTTAAAACAAAGGTAAAAAGTTTGTTAAAGACTCTTGGAAACTTTAAGAACTTACTTTGACTTGCTTCTTAACTTTTAGACTTGACTCTCAATTTTCTTGACTTTTATCTTAACAATCCTTGAATTGGATTATGTATTAAATGTATATGATCTAATGTTGATGGATGATTTAACTATTTTTAGATATACGATAGAGTATTAGAATCAACTAAGAAACATTTGTTCATCACTTAGAAACTAGTACAAAAAGACGGGGAATCAATAGGGTGTCTAGGCGTCCTTGGTGCTGTGAGAGGCGTGGAGCACCAGTACCCAAACGTCAAAGGCCATGTTGGGGCGCTCTCGCTAGCTTGACACATGAAGACCCTACGTATAGAGACTGTCATGTGGGCTGTGGGAGGTGCAGTGCCCTATGGATAAGTGTTTTGACTTTTGTTCTCCATTTTTCATCTATGAAGCCTCTAACTTCCATGGTTCTTTCCCCAAACACTTAGAATCAACAAACCATCAATACCCAATAGATCAACTCAAAAACAACCCGGAAACACAAATCAAATTAACTATAGGCATGCAACAACTCAACCAATAAGAATTAAACAATGTTCATCAAGAACTTGACTTTTCATCATTCAATCTACTCAAAATCATTGAATTAGATTATTTAGTCTATGGGTGAACTGAACCAATACAAAAGATCTCACATACCTTAATAGGTATCATCCCCAACAAATTCCACTTGCAATTACTTGGCGTTCTTGGTTAAACGTTGATCTTTCTTCCTTTTCCTTCTTCTCTTTTTCTTTTCTCCAAGCCCTAAGCGTAGAATAATTTTTCTAATCTGAAATAAACACTTATTTTTACCCCAAATAAATCCTTAAAACTAATTAGGAAATAGATAGGTGAAAAAACTTGTTTTCCCTTACTTAAATCCGTAATTGGACTTTCCTCAGTTCAACAATCCAGCTTCCGCAAGGCATATCTATCTCATAAAATATTGAAATCTTGTAAACTCGGCACTGTTGGAAATATATTTTCAAGGGATTTCCATGTCAAGAACTACCCCTAACTCATTCTATGCTAGAAGTTATGGCTATTTGAAAATGATCAAAACTCACTTCATAAAATTAGGAAATATTTCTAGATTTTTGCCTTTATTTAGAAAAGTGATTATTTTAAATTTCTTAGATTATCCTTAATTATTTTGAGTTACGAGATGTTACAGTAACTACTTTCCTTTATGTTTTAACCATAATTTGCACAAATAGGCTTCACAACATAAGGACCACCACCTTTTCCTTCTTGAGACTTGGGGTAGACATATTACCTTTGTTGAGCCTCGGAGTCTTAGGAAAACCTTGCTTGGGGAACCTCTTCTTGAACCTCTAATATTTTCTTGGAATGATTCCCATTTTGGACCTTGTCCTCTTCAAATCCCTACAAACTTTCTTAAGATTTTTCTCCTCAATTTGTTTAGCATGGACCATGATACGGGAGATATCCATGCTAGGAATCAAAAAATCCCACCTGCATTCATTAACCACAAGGTTGGATATACCCATGACGAATTTGTTCATCTTAGCACTAGCATCCGCCGCCATAGTAGGAGCATGTTTTTATAGTTGAGTGAACTTGAGGCTATACTCCTTTGCACTCATACTCCCTTGACGAATATTGATGAATTCTTGCATTTTCCTCTCCCTTAATTCTAAGGGGAAGAACCTACAAAGGAAAGATGTCTTGAATGAAGACCAACTAATCAAGACTTCTCTAACACGTCTTTCATCCTTCCATTGTTCATACCAAACATGAGCCACATTATTAAGGTTATAGGCGGCTAGTTCCTCCTTTTCTTTAGACGACACACCCATAGCCTCTAGCACTTTGAACACTTCATCAATGAGTAATCCTCCACTTTCAAGCCAAAAAACAGTAGGGGGATTCATCCTCATGAAATCATTAATCCTAGATTCGATAGTGCTAGCATTGGGGTTCACTTGCACCCTTGAATACCTAGCAACTTTACTTACACTAGAGTCAAGATATGAATAGCCGCTCTTATCTCAATATTAGACATGGCCCCTTCTTCAATAGAAACATGAGGGTTTTAAGGAGCTTGAGGGGGAATCCCCTCATTCACACTGTCCTCTTCGGCCTATGTAGCATTGTTCCTTCTTGCATTCATTATCTATAAGCACAAGAAAAGGATTAGAAGAAAGGACTAGATAAAGTTATGACTCCCATGTACAAGACTCTGCCTTACGGTGTAATTTGTGACATCCATCCTACATTATTATCAACCTTATACTCTATTATCAAGTTTTTAACGATCGAGGAGCACCCCTTAGTCGTAAGCGGCGTCTTCATCCTCGAGAGGACTTAGACAAGCCCTTAGCATTTGTCAAAGCATGTATCATATATTAAAAATATGGAAAAAATTATAAATTTTACTTTGGAAGTTCAACTTCAATTCATAAATGAAAATAGAATATAAATTCTTCACTCAATACCATCTAACATAGGATATATAAATTTTGTATTTATCCCTAACATCAACAAGGATTCTAGAATGAGGAAATGCAATAATGTCTTCGAACATAAGCAAAGAACTAAAAGCTATATCATAAAGGTCTTGTCCTCAGACATGAGGAATCACCAACTTTGAGAAGCAACTTCCAAGTATCCTTTAAAAGCGACGTTGATTACCCAATGGCCCGAACCTACTTTATTTGAAAAAAAGGAAGAAAACATAGGTTGTTACATTAAAGTCCTAAATATGGCTTTTATGCATACAAATCGTAAATGCATGTATAAAAGGACATTTTAGTCAAAAGATGTTTTTACCAAGAAAATCCAATATACACATAAAATACGAATCATAAGCCAACTCAACATGATATAATACCGACATGTATACAACCCTAGCAATACTTATGCAATACAAAGAATATAATCCCCTAACCCTATTCAAAGCTAAGTATCACACTAAACAACATACTTCATACATACATTCATAATCTCATATTTCATCATAACATGCTATATTCATATAGATCATACATATATTAACATACATGAGTTATAATAAACACAATCACAACAGAACACTACTCGAACCATCCCTTAAGATTCCACCAGTGTAATGTGCAAGAGAAGTCTCATACTTTCCCTTACACAATGTAGAAAACCCCTCAATTAAACCCCTAGTTAGAATCCATACATTTCCTTTATTCATTTACTTTTACATTAGGGAAAGAGGTTGCAATAATCGACATTACACCATGTGAGCTACATGGAATTCGGTATTCTACTCCCACACCAAAAAGAGAGGGCTAACACTTGCCTAAGGGGTAAACTTTCCTACATATCTATCTCGGTGGATCTACTAAGCTAGATTCCTATGTGGACACCTAACTAGGATGACCTAAGGGAGGTTACTTAGGATAGGTGAATGAAATGAACCCATCTAGACATTGCACAACTAGCTTCATAGGGAGTTCTATGAAGGTATTCTAATGAATGTTTCTATGTACATGTTCCTTATGCATGACTTCGTAGTATTTGTGTAATGGTTATTAAGATGTGCATGGTATGAGTCTATATGATGTGGTCTTATTCTTATGTGCATAAGTTAGTCTTAATGATAATATGATGAAAGTATTGTTGACATAAATGAAGTTGTCTATATGGAACTGTTGATATATGAAATATTGTGTTAAGGCTTGTAGTCTCATGATAGGTTTAATAAGTATGTGTCAGGTTATGGAGCTTCAAATGTACATTGCACTAGTGGACTTAGATTTGGATTGTGAGTAAGGTTTTATAATTCTTCATTTGAAGTGAAGTGAATAGATGTGCAAGTTGATGTAGCTTACTATAAATGTCATTAGAGTCTTGACTTAAAAGTGTCTATGATGTATTATACTCCTATTACGGTATGTGTTGGATTATGTAGGTTGTATGTATGCTTTATTTGTGGCCTTAAGGTGGTGCGTTGTACAAAGCATCAGTAGAGGGTTACTTGGGAAAATAGGAAGTAATAAGAAAAGGATTCACTGTAAATAGGAAATAGATTACTGTAAAGTTACCCTAACTGTGGCTTAAATTCTGTGTGTGATTTTATATGATATTTGGCATTTGAATATGTCTATATGAAGTATGTTCATGATATAAATGCTAGTGTATAAATGTTTTATGAAGATTTTCTCAAAAAATTATGAAGTATGATTTCAAGAAAATGTCTCCTTTAAATGCATGGTTTGCATAGTTGCCATACTTAGTACATTCTTGTACTAACTCCATTCTTCTCTACTTTTTACAAAAAAAGTGTAGGTTATGGATACTTAAAAGGATGTTTCTATGATTGAGGAGCTTGATATGTGATTCGCAAGCTCAAGGAAATGAATCATTAAGTCAAATGATCTCCTACATTATGGTTTACTGTAAAAAGTAGCATTATTATACTAATGATTCATGTTATAAGGGTCGTTTCTTTAATGTACTTTTATAATGTTGAATCTAGGATGAGAAAAACAGACTAGAGGCTTAAGTATGATGATATTTTATATATATATGAAGTAATTTTCTAGCATATGATGTGCTAAGAAAGTTTTCAATTTTCTGCTAAATTTACCTTTGAAAATGCGATAATGATTACTATGGGCTTATATTAGACCTCTAAGAGGTCAAGTACGCCATGTACTTTTAGGGGATACTCCTCGAATGTGACAAATGTGGTATCAGAGAATGAGGTTTCAATAATTGTTTCAGGTTCTAAAAGTCTCATATTTCCACGTCAACTAGAGTCTTGATCATCCATGGTGAGCCGCGACACGTCTATGAGCTAGAGGATATTGGACGATAGAGTTTCCCTTCTCCATAATTCACATATCGTGCCATAGAACATAACTCTATAAGATCTCTCGCTTTTGTTTTTTTGTCTGGTAGTATTTTAGTTATGATTGCTTGGATGTGATGGTACTCTATGCTTGAGGGAGAAAAGGTGGAGTTTTGATGCTTATCTTGGTTTTATGGTTTGATGAGTATGTGTGAAGGTGAATTTGGAATGTTTTGATAATGTGATGCCAATTATGGATATGTATGAGAAATATGAGAAATTATATGTTATGTTGATATGATGTCCCTTGTGGATATATATGAGACCTGTAACAATCCTAAAAATATTGAATAGATAAATACTTAAGGTGATTTAATTTTTATTTTAAAATCTAAAATTGTAAGGGCATAATGGTCCTTTCACGTATTAATTAAAATAAATCAAATTTTAGTAATTTAATTAAATCCTATGTTGACTAAGTCTTGAATTAAGACTCCTAAACCTATGCTAACACTCTTCTAATCACGTTTATCACCTCTCCATGTTCAAACAAAAAACTCTCTTGTTCAATCTTCCAATTAATGTGAAGAAACAGAAACTTTGAAAAAAAAAAGATTCTTCACACATGAAGAACTCAGTAAAAAGTCTAAGGAAGCAAGTTAATAAAAAACGTTAAGGCAAGATAGATTTCCGTCAAGTGGTGGAACTTTAGGTGAATTGGGTGTGGTTTTAGAGACAAGTTTGGCAGCAACTTCAACATTGAACAACGTCAAAAGGGATGGGTTTCTCTCCTGGAATTCTTTCGCCAAGAGTATTTTCCTTCGAACGATTCCCAAGTCTTGAAAACTAAGGTTGTTCCCATTTGTATGTCCTTGTCATTAGCTCCCAAACGAATTCGTAGGATGGGTATGTTGTGCTGCTAGATTTAGGCATGAATGATGTATTTATATTAATTGTGAACATGTTTTATGTGAGGGAAATTACGAAAACGATATTCAAAGTGTAACAAAAAAATTTGGTGTTGTGTGTGCATTGTGGGCAGTGGCTTTAGCCACTGTTTTGGGGTCGAATGTTCATGTGTTTTTGGTGTATTTTATGTGTGTAATGTGGTGTTCATTATAATGAAAAATGTTGGGTTGAATACCACTCTTTTAGCTAAGTAAACTCATGAAAGAGGTAACTAAAATTGAGTGATGAATATAAAAAAAAATTCCAGATTTCATACCCTCCCATAAGGTTAAATTCTGAGTTTTAAAAAAAGGAAATAAATAAGTGAGGTCAATGGGAATTGAACCCAAGACCTCACATGTTGAAAAGGCAGAAGAAAAAAAAAAGAGGGGCTAAGGGGAATCAAACCCCTTATCTACTGGTTATCGCGAGGGAGAAAAGGAAAAAAGGGAAAATAAAAGAGGCTGGGGGGAATCGAACCCCTCGCCAGTGCTTTTCGCGCAAAAGGAAAAAAAATGGGGCTGGGGGAAATCGAAACCTATGGGGAGGAGAAGAAGAAAAATTAAGTAAACAAATAAATGGGAGGCGTGGGGTTCGAACCCACGACCTCCCAGTACGCGCGAGGAAGAGGGAAAAAAAAGGGAGATGCAAAGCGTGGGGATCGAACCCACGACCTCAACGATGAAGGAGGAAGCGAAAAAAAATGGAAATAAAGTGAGGCTGTGGGGATTCGATCCCACAACCTCACTGCCACTCGTTTTAAAAAAAAAAGAAAGAAAGAAGATAGACGGGCTATGGGGGTTCGAACCCACCACCTCACAGCCTCCTCCTCAGTGAAATTAAAAGAAAAATAAGGAGGTTGTGGGGGTTCGAACCCACAACCTCCTTATTTTAGCGAATTTAATTCAAAAAATCAACGGGGTTATGGGGGCTCGAACCCCAAACCCTTCGGTTAACTAAGAGTAAAATTAAAATAGAAAATTAACTCTTTCATGTAAATGTTGAGATTTAGTTTAGAATTCTAATTAAAATAGAAAATTAATTTTTTCATGCTACCGTTGAGATTTAATTTAGAATTCTAATTAAAGTAGAAAATTAATTCTTTCATGTAAACGTTGAGTTTTAATTTAGAATTCTAATAAAAATGGAAAATTTATTCTTTCATGTAAATGTTGAGATTTAATTTAGAATTCTAATTATAATTGAAAATTAATTCTTTCATGAAAATGTTGAGATTTAATTTAGAATTCTAATTAAAATAGAAAATTAATCCTTTCATGTTAATATTGAGATTTAATTTAGAATTCTAATTAAAATAGAATATTAATCATTTCATGTAAATGTTGATATTTAATTTAGAGTTCTAATGTTATGATTTTTAGAAATAAAATCAATGAAAAATATAAATGATATTCAAGTGATTCAAGATTTGGGTTCCCTTGCCCAAACATCCGTATTGATACATAAATCATACGTGAGTAAAATATTAAAGAATAACTCCATCTACTTAGATAAAAAATCAAGATCTTGGCATATATACTAGGTACATAAGTCTTGTAATAAATATTCTTAGGAAAGTAAGAATCACTTAGTGAACTATGAATGAAGACCCATGGAGACACATAAGTCTAACATACATTCAAAAACTAAGTGAACCTAAGATGTACGTAATGAAATAATTAACATTAGGACGGTTGAGTACTAGTGTAAGTCAAGTTCATTGGCATATGATGAGATGAACTATGAAATGAAGAAATGAACATTCACTTAATAAGAGGTGAGTAACTATGAAAAACAAAGGTGATAATAAGGAAGAATGTGGTGATAATCATGATGTGAGGCTAATGTATATGATGAGAGAAATCACAAATGAGCCTAAGTAAATGTTACCAATACGTATACACCAATGAGAGTGTAAGATAATGAAGAGACCAGTCTCTATGAACACTCTAATGAAAATATTGAGTTTAAAACAGTTAATACTAATGATTAGATGAGAAATCATGTAATGAGCTATGTTATCCTCATACTAGAAGCCATCTTCCATGATGTATGAGTTGAATGTAATGTAACTTTATACTGAGCACCGATAGGCTAGCTATGAGCGGTGATGCCTTCTTTCAGGAAGGACGAAGGTTCACGTAACTCTCATGAGATGAGATTGTCTGGCTTGCCGGGTATGCGTCTCCATACATCTCCTAGTCTTTGAACCTATACGGCCAATATAGGGATCTAGCGGGGTTAAATTCCCATATACACTAGCATGTTATTGTGTCACTTTTACCGGTATTCCACCTTTTTCGGTGTGGGGGAGACACTGGATTTCATGATGCTCACATGATCTATGTCGGTTAAAGTTAAAGTTCCCAATGAATGAATGAGGCAACTCAAATGGATCATATAAAGAGATGAATGATACCGAAGGTGTTAGGATAGGATAATCAGGAGGTGAGCTAGATTCAAGTAATGACATTACGTTATTCCTAATTATTGCACAACAAACCCGATGAAAGTCTTAAACTATATCCTAGGTATAGCTGGTGTTCACACTGGCCTATGAATGAAATAAAATGAATTAGGTATGAATGAATGAAGCAGACTCTGTGTTTGCTAATGAAGACTCCCTAGTTGAGGCCCCATGTGTTGAGCCCTCTTTTAGGAAAGTCATAATGTCAAGTCCATGATAACAAGATCTCATGGCATATGAATGAATAATATTAAAAAAGTTATGTGTTATATGTTATGTGCTATGATATTTGCTATATGAAGATGTTATGTGTTGTGTGCAATACGATAATTATAATGATGCATGTTACTCTCAGGGCATAACTTTCCCAATCTTAATTTGGCAAGTCTACTGACTTGACTTCCAAAAATCATGTTGTTAGGAAAGACCTATTCTTTCTCATGCATGTCCTTGGTGTGTGCTTTCATATACCCATACTTAGTACAAGTGTGTACTTATTCCATACAAACATCTACTTTTAGGTGCAGGCCCAGGTGGGCGGTAGAGCTACAAGTTCGTTATTGTAGCTATCTGGACGTCAGCATTCATCCAGAGTTTGGTAGGTTCTCATGCTTTCGAGGATGCTACAGTTTTACATTCTAGCATAGATTTAGAATTGAGCTAGAGGAGCATGTTCCACTAGAGTTTCTTTCCTATTTTGGTTAAGATTTTGTATTGTTGATATTTTGTCCATTATACAATTAATACTTAATGAATTATTTATTTCAGTTGGTTATATTTTTAATGTTAGATGGTTGATGATTAACGATTATGAAATGTTAAGAATTTCTAGCAAGTATGTTTAAAGAATTAAAAGTTTCAAATTTTCCGCTAAAATTAACCTATGTAAAGTAAGGATGATGTAAGTAGGCTTGTTTGTGACCTCTGAGAGGTCAATGATGCCGGTCTCATCTGGGGTCTAGATTCAATCGTGACAAAGTTGGTATCAGAGCACTAGGTTAAATTTCGAGAATAATGAGTTCACATCAACCACATTGAGTAGTTTCTAAGTCATGGTAGAAACTATCATGGATTAGAGACTGCATGATGCGTAGGGAAAATTTCCCTTCTTCTGATCTTATTGTGCTTTTCCTAATGTCTGAATTCTTGGTATTATCAATGTGTCTAACATCAATCCTTGTTGTTTTCAGAGAATGAACACTTGGAGGACTAAGGGTCTGAGTAGAAGAGGAGTAGCAGCTAGGGGTAATCAGAATCCACCCTAGGCTCCAGCTGATGGATGGCCATGCCGGTTAACCCTGCTGGGTTGACTGATACTGGGAAGGGCATCTCTAGCCCAGATGTCATAGGGCATCACGATGCAGGATCAATCTACGACTGCCCAAGTCAACCGATAGGATGTTCAGAGGGAGAACCCACCGGTTCACAGCATGCCTGACAGACTGTGAGATTTCACGAGGATGAATCCTCCTATATTCACAGGTGCTAAGACTTCAGAGGATCCTCAAGCGTTTATAGACGAGGTACATAAAATCCTGGTGTCTATGGGGGCCATTGATATTGAGAAAGGCTGAGCTGGCTTCCTACCAACTCAAGGATGTTGCACAAACTTGGTGCGGGATGTGGCAAGATAGTCGTGTCTTAGGTGGAGTGCCAATCACATGGGAGCTGTTCAAGACAGAATTTCTGGAGAGATTCCTCCCCAGAGAGATGATGGAGGCCAAGTTTGATGAGTTCATCAACCTTAAACAAGTCTCTATGACGGTCAGGGAGTATTCCCTGAAGTTTGTTACGATATCAAGGTATGTTTTTTCCGTTAATATTAAATAGCAAGAATGAAGAGAGTACTTAGCTTTGTTGGAATTATCAAGGTAAGCTACTTCCTTGGTTTCGAACAGCAGGGATGAAATGAGCAGGTTTCTCACGGGAATCAATGGAGACATGGAGGTGGAGTGTCGGTTCTCGATGCTCCATGATAATATGGACCTTTCCGGGTTAATGGTGCATGTCCAGCAGGTAGAGGACAGCCCCAAGATAAGAGGTGTTCGTGATATTAGGAGGCCTAGGCCTCAAGATCAGGCAGGTCCTAGCCCTAGAGGCCATAAAAATAATTTTGGTGTCCGTGAGCAGCCCAGATTCAAGAAGGGGCAATAGAGTTCTTGGAATTTTAACCCTCAGGAATACAACACCTATAGGAGGTAGACCTGAACTCAAGAAGGGCAATGGAGGCGAGATTCAGCGTCCTAGGAAGAACAGTGCTAAGTGTGGCCGAGCTCACAGTGGAGAATGCAGACATGACACTAATGCCTGCTTAGTTTGTGGTAAGAGTGGACACATGGTCAGAGACTGTCCATAGAATAGAGGTCAGGCTGGAAGTAATGCTCAGCCAAGGCCTATCCCACAGAATGCAGCAGCAGCCGAGCCTCCCAAGAGTAACAAATTATATGCCTTGAAGGGAAGGGATGAGCAAGAGAAGTCCGCTGATGTGGTCACAGGTATGCTGCAAGTATTCTCAACTTCTGTTTACGCTTTACTTGATCCAGGGTTTACTCGTTCCTTTGTGCCTCTTTTGCTTGCCGTTACTTTTGAAATACTACATGAAGTTCTCCATGATCCTATAGTGGTTAGTACGCCATTAGGAGAAAATGTAAGCACTAATAGGGTATACAAGGATTGCCCAATAGTTGTAAGTCGTAAGATTATGTTTACAAACTTCATTGAGTTACCCATGAATGATTTTGATATTGTTCTTGGCATGGACTGGCTTCACAGTTCTTATGCTTTCTTGGATTATCATAGTAGAGTGGAGAGATTTTGCTTCCCTGATGAAGAATAGTTAGTCTGGGAGGGGTACAACTTGAGTCATCCAAATCCCTTTATTTCAAATCTTAAGGCTAATAAAATGATGTCCAAGGGTTTATTATGTCATTTTTAAGTATTAATGATTTAAATCGTGACATTCCTTCCATAGACTCAGCGATCATAGTGAATGAGATCCTAGATGTGTTTCCTGAAGATTTGCCTGGAGTCCCTCCTCTTCGAGAGATTGACTTTGGTATCGACTTAGAACCCGATACTAAACCAATCTCAATTCCTCCTTATAGAATGGCTCCAGCAGAACTCAAAGAATTGAAGCTGAAGTTAAAAGATATCACTGATAAGGGTTTTCATTAAGCTGAGCATATCCCCTTGGGGCGCTCCAGTGTTGTTTTTAAAGAAGAAAGATGGGACCCTTAGAATGTGTTCGGTTATCGGCAGCTCAACAAAATCACTATAACAAAGAAGTATCCACTTCCCAGAATTGATGATTTGTTTGATCAGCTCCAAGGGTCTAGTTTCTTCTCTAAGGTTGATCTTCGTTCAGGGTATCATCATCTTAGGGTTAGGGATGGAGATGTCCCAAAAACACCCTTTCGTACCCGTTATGGTCATTATGAGTTCTAGGTTATGTCGTTTGGTCTCATGAATGCACCTGCTGCATTTATGGATCTATTGAACAGAGTCTTCCGTGAATACCTTGACTATTTTGTCATAGTATTCATTGATTACATTCTCATCCACTCTAAGATCAAGCAAGAGCATGAACAACATTTGAGACTAACCTTGCAAGTACTTACACAACATCAGTTGTATGCAAATTTCAGCAAGTGTGAATTCTGGCTGAGATTAGTGACCTTCCTGGGCCATGTTGTGTCCGATCAAGGTGTAGAAGTGGACCCCAGGAAGACTGAAGCTGTTAAGAACTGGACAAAGCCTCTTACTCCCACCGATATCCGTAGCTTTCTGGGATTGGCTGGTTACTACCGCATGTTTCTGGAGGGCTTTTCTTCCATTGCTGCCCCACTTACAGCTTTGACGAAGAATAAATCTAAGTTTGAATGGACGGAGACTTGTTAGAAGAGTTTCCAGGAGCTCAAGAACAAACTCACTTCATCCCTAGTGCTTAGTCTGCCTAAGAGTAGCGAAATTACACTGTCTATTGTGATGCATCTAGGGTTGGTTTCGAATGTGTTGTTATGCAGGCTGGTAAGGTGATAACATATGCTTCCAGATAGCTCAAGTTTCATGAAAAGAATTATCCCACCCATGACATGGAGTTGGCAGCTGTGGTGTTTGCATTGAAGCTGTGGAGGCATTATCTGTATGTAGTGCATATGGATGTGTTCACGGATCATTAAAGTCTCCAGTACGTGTTCACACAGAGGGAGTTCAATCTACGTCAGCGTAGATGGTTGGAGCTGTTGAAGGATTAAGACATGAATGTGCACTACCATCCAGATAAGGCAAATGTTGTGGCTGATGCTTTGAGCACATGAGCATGGGGAGTACAACCCACATTGAGGACGAGAAGAAGGAGTTGGCAAAAGAGGTACATAGACATGCCAGACTGGGTGTGCGGTTGGTTGACTCTCCTAGTGGGGGTGTTTCAGTTCACCCTAGTTCTGAATCATCCCTGATAGTTGAAGTCAAGGAGGGTCAGCATCTTGATCATGTGTTGATGGAGCTGCAGAACTCAGTGTTGTTAAAAAGTCTTTCGCTTTGGGGGATGATGGCATACTTAGATACCAGGACAGGTTGTGTGTACCGGGTGTGGATAATTTGCGGACCAGGATTGTGGCAGAGGCCCATGGTTCAGATATTCCATACATCCAGGTTCCACCAAAATGTATGATGATCTTTAGCAGATTTATTGGTGGGATGGTATGAAGAAAGACATCGCAGAATATGTGGCTAAGTGTCCTAATTGTAAGCAGGTTAAGGCAGAGCATCTTAAGCCTGGTGCTCTGACTCAAATTATTAAGGTTCAGACTTGGAAGTGGGAGGCCATTAATATGGACTTCCTGGTTGTTCTTCCGAGGACTAGGAGGAAGCATGACTCCATATGTGTTATTGTGGACGGATTGACTATGTCTTCTCATTTATCCCTTCATATTTGTTGTTATTGGTTGATTGTGCATAGCGATTATGTTACGGTCTAATTGGCATTGTGATGTGTCATTGTAGGGTCATTCGGGGACGAATGTTCCTAAGGAGGGATACTGTAACAATCCTAAAAAAATCGAATAGATAAATACTTAAGGTGATTAAATTATTATTTAAAAATCTGAAATTTTAAGGGCATAATGGTCCTTTCAAGTATTAATTAAAATAAATCAAATTTGTATTAATTTAATTAAATCCAATGTTGACTAAGTCTTGAATTAAGACTCCTAAACCTATTCTAACACTCTCCTAATCACGTTTATCACCTCTCCACGTTAAAAAAAACTCTCTTGTTCTCTTTACCAATTAACGTGAAGAAATAGAAACTTTGGAAAAAAATATTCTTCACACTTGAAGAACTCATTAAAAAGTCTAAAGAAATAAGTTAACCAAAAACGTTAAGGCAAGGGAGATTTCCGTCGAGTTGTTGGTGGAACCTTAGGGAAATTTGGCATGGTATTGGCGACAAGTTTGCGCAGCAACTTAAAGCTTAAACAACGTCAAAAGGTATGGGTTTTTCTCCTGGAATTCTTTCTCCAAGAGTATTTTCCATTGAATGATTCTCAAGTCTTGTAAACTAAGGTTGTTCCCCTATGTATGTCCTTGTCATTAGCTCAAAACGAATTCGTAGGATGGGTATGTTGTGCTGCTAGATTTTAGCATGAATGATGTATTTATATTAATTATGAACATGTTTTATGTGAGGGAAATTATGAAAACCATATTCAAAGTGTAACAAAAAAATTTGGTGTTGTGTGTGCATTGCGGGTAATGGCTTTAGCCACTATTTTGGGCTCGAATGTTCATGTGTTTTTGGTGTATTTTATGTGTGTAATGTGGTGTTCATTCTAATGAAAAATTTTGGGTTGAATACCACTCTTTTATCTAAGTAAACTCATGAAAGAGGTGACTAAAAATGAGTGATGAATAAAAAAAAAACCAGATTTCATACCCTCCCATAAGGCTAAATTCTGAGTTTTAAAAAAAGGAAATAAATAAGTGAGGTCAATGGGAATTGAAGCCAAGACCTCACATGTTGAGAATGATGAAGGAAAAAAAGGGGCTAAGGGGAATTGAACCACTTAGCTGCTGGTTATCGTGATGGAGAAAAGAAAAAAAAGGAAAAGAAAGGTGGTTCGGGGGAATCGAACCCCTGTCCACTGCTTTTTTCGCGAAAGGAAAAAATGGGGTTGGGGGGGAATCGAACTTTCAACCTATGGGTAGGAGAAGGAGAAAAATCAAGCAAACAAATGAATGGGAGGCGTGGAGTTCGAACCCACGACCTTCCAGTATGCGCGAAGAAGAGGAAAAAAGGGGGGAGATTCGAGGCATGGGGATCGAACCCACGACCTCAGCGCTAAAGGGGGAGACGAAAAAAATAAGGAAATAAAGTGAGGCCGTGGGGATTCAATCCCACAACCTCACTGCCACTCTTTTTTTTAAAAAAAAAAAAAGTATGAAGATAGAGGGGCTGTGGGGGGGTTCGAACCTACCACCTCACAGCCCTTGTAAGCGAAATTAAAAGAAAAATAAGGGGTCTGTGGGGGTTCGAACCAACAACCTCCCTATTGTAGCAAATTTAATTCTAAAAACCAAAGGGGTTGTGGGGGCTCGAAGCCCCAACCCTTCGGTAAACTAAGAGTAAAATTAAAATAGAAAATTAACTCTTTCATGTAAATGTTGAAATTTAATTTAGAATTCTAATTAAAATAGAAAATTCATTCTTTCATGTGACTGGTGAGATTTAATTAAGAATTCTAATTAAAATTGAAAACTAAATCTTTCACGTAAATGTTGAGATTTAATTTAGAATTCTAATTGAAATAGAAAATTTATTCTTTCATGTAAATGTTGAGATTTAATTTAGAATTGTAAATAAAATAGAATATTAATTCTTTCATGAAAATGTTGAGATTTAATTTAGAATTCTAATTAAAATAGAAAATTAATCCTTTCATGTAAATGTTGAGATTTAATTTAGAATTCTAATTAAAATAGAAAATTAATCAATTTATGTAAATGTTGAGATTTAATTTAAAGTTCTAATGTTATGAATATTAGAAATAAAATCAATAAAAAATATAAATGATATCCAAGTACAAGGTACATAAGTCTTGTAATACATAATCTTAGGAAAGTAAGAATCACTTAGTGAACTATGAATGAAGCCTCATGGCTTGTATGCACAGACACATAAGTCTAACATACGTTCAAAAATTAAGTGAACCTAAGATGTACATAATGAAATGATGAACCTTAGGAGGGTTAAGTACTAGTGTAAGATACACTAAATTGACAAGTGCATTGGCATATGATGAGATGAACTATGAAATGAAGAAATGAACATTCACGTAATAAGAGGTGAGTAACTATGAAAAACAAAGGTGCTAATAATGAAGAATGTGGTGACAATCATGATGTGAGGATAATGTATATGATGAGAAAAATCTCAAAAATGAGCCTAAGTAAATGTTACCAATACGTATTCACCAATGAGAGTGTAAGATAATGAAGAGACCAATCTCTATGAACACTCTAATGAAAATATTGAGTTTAAAACACTTAGTACTAATAATGAGATGAGAAATCATCTAATGAGCTATGTTGTCCTCATACAAAAAGCCATCTTCCATGATGTATGAGTTTACTGTAATGGAAATTTATACTGAGCAGCGATAGGCTAGCTATGAGCGGTGATGCTTTCTATTGGGAACGGCGAAGGTTCACGTAACTCTCATGAGATGAGATTTTCTGGCTTGCCGAGTATGGGTGTCCATACATCTCCTAGTCTTTGAACCTATACTGCCAATATAGGGATCTAGCGGGGTTAAATTCACATATACGCTAGCATGTTATTGAGTCACTTTGGTCGGTGATTCCACCTCTTTTTGGTGTGGGGGAGACACTGTATTTCATGATGCTCAAAGATCTATGTCGGTTAAAGTTAAAGTTCCCAATGAATAAATAAGTCCAGCCTCAAATGGTCATATAAGGAGATGAATGATACCGAAGGTGTTAGGATTTGATAATCAGAAGGTGAGCTAGATTAAGGTAATGACATTAGGTTATTCCTGATCATTGCATAGAAAATCTAATGAAAGTCTTAAACTACATCCTAGGTATAGCTAGTGTTCACATTGGCCTATGAATGAAATGAAATAAATTAGGTATCAATGAATGAAGAAGACTCTATGTTCGCTAACGAAGACTCCCTAGTTGAGGTCCCATACGTTTAAACCTCATTTTTGAAAGTCTTAATGTCAAGTCCAAGATAACAAGATTTCATGGCATATGAATGAATAATATGAAAGAAGCTATGTGTTATATGTTATGTGCTATGATATGTGCTATATGAAGATGTTATGTGTTGTGTGCAATACGGAAATCATAATGATGCATGTTACTCTCATGACATCACTTTCCCAATCTTAATTTTGCAATTCTACTGACTTTACTTCCAAAAATCATGTCGTTAGGAAAGAGATATTCTTTATCATGCATGTCCTTGGTGTGTGCTTGCATATACCCCTACTTAGTACAAGTGTGTACTAATTCCATACAAACACCTACTTTTAGGTGCAGGTACAGGTGGGCGGTAGAGCTACAGGTTCGTTGTTGTATCTATCTGGACGTCAACATTCATCTAGAGTTTTGTAGGTCCTCATGCTTTTGAGGATGCTACTGTTTTACATTCTAGCGTAGTTTTAGAGTTGAGCTAGTGGAGCATGTTCCACTAACGTTTCTTTCATGTTTTGGTTCAGACTTTGTATTGTTGCTATTTTGGCCATTATACAATTAATACTTAATGAATTATTTCATTCAGGTTCTTATCTCTTTAATGTTAGATGGTTGATGATGAACGATTATGAAATGTTAAGAATATCTAGCAAGTATGTCTAAAGAATCAAAAGTTTCAAATTTTCTGCTAAAATTAACCTATGTAAGTAGGCTTGTTTGTGACCTCTGAGAGGTCAACGACGCCGATCTCGTCTGGGGTCTAGATTTCAGTCGTGAAAAAACCTTTCTGTATTATATCAATATATCAAACCACACCCAAACCCATGATCCTAATATTAAACTAGGGCTTTTACCACCATTATTCATAAGACCAAAATCCTTCCCAAATTATACTTAACGAGGATTCAAAGTTGTAGGAATCAAAATACGTATTAGGAGAGTAATCAACTTACCTTTAGCGAGAGAAATTGTTAAAGTCTAATAAGAAATGTCTTTGATCTTTGCTTAGCTCTCAAGAATGAAATTTTTTATAAAATAACGATTTTGGGTGTTTCATTGATTAATTCGCGACTAGCCCACCAAAGTGGGCCCTATACCACCACACCGGCCCAACCCTGGTGATATTAATCCCTCCTCAGATTCTTGGAATGAGACAGAACCTCACAATTTAAGTTCCAAGATATCATTTCGCAACACACCTTCAAACTAATTTCTAAAACTATACTGTCACGCCAAGATAAATTTCGGAAATTTTACTCACCCAAATTTTACTATGTAAAGCCAGGAAGGCTCCTTAACGCCTTATATATGCACTCACGTGATTAAACTCATAATAAGTCTCTCTTCCATTACCAGATTGCCGTACACCTCACCAGAATCACATTTCATCAAAGTCTATCCTAGGATAGAAATTCTAAGATAATACTCAAAAGTTTTCTAGCACATGTTTCTTCCCCCATTGACTTTTCCATAACGACAGGAACGGGTCGTGACACATATAAGAAATAGAATGACCTCTAGTCATAGACTACCCCACTCCCTTCCATTCTAGTTATTCATCCAAAATCAACAACATTAATGAAAATGTTTCATAACAATAAGTCTAAGACACACAAGTATTTTGGCATGCAAAATTGTGTGACCCTACATTAAAATGGACAATCTACTTTTCGTAAACAATGTTCTTTATATCAACCATAGATGTTTAATTAATAACTCAAAAAGGCCATTTTACGTAAGTACATGAGCTACAACATATTCAATTTTTATCTATTTAATAGGGAATAATCTTTTAAAACATGGGATGAAAGCTTCCAGTGTTATCAAGGCAAAAAAAGTATATCTTATTTCCAGACTAAACTTATAATCTTCATATTTATCCCAATAATTTTTCAAGAGACGAATTGTGATATGACAATAGCAATAAATGTGACCATCTAGAAGAAGCACCTATTAAGATCATAAGGTGCTGAAACGATCCACTACATGGATGAATAAGTCCACAAATAACAGAATGTATACATTATAAAAATGTAGGGGGTCTCAATCACAACTTTTATTGGTGAAATTCTCAAATTGACTTGTGTAGATAACAAATAAAAAAATTCAATATTTGAAAGAATCTTTACGTTATGAGTGTCCAATTGATTTTCTTATAATCCATCTCAATATTATAAATTAAGGTTGTCACACACAATAATTCCAAGCTACAAAAGTATTGGGATTAGAATGTGGATCAATTGCACTAATATTTGTTCAATACAACTTAAAGGCTAAAGAAGGGAACTTATATATAACAAATCTTTTCTCATAGACATTCTTGGTAATACGAAAATATCACGATTTATTTCTTCCATTTTCTTGATATGATTATCAATTTTTTGAATATCGTTAAAAAATAATAAGTTTCTCCGAAACATTGGAGAAAATATAATATTATTTATGATTCCTTTATCTCTCCTAGGAAAAAATAAAATGTTTTTTTTTCTGAAGCCCTCTATTATATTAGTAAAATATCAAAAATTATTGTACGCTGATAATTTGTTATTAAAGAATAAGAGGAAGAAGAAGAGGAGGAAGAAAAGGAGGAGGAAGAAGTTGAATCAATATTTAAACAAATTTTATTATCCTTTATTGTCCTAATATGAGCAATACTATTAGGAGAAAAATAGTATAATAAGCTTTTCGAAATCAAATTCTTAGTCTTAAAATGGTAAAATCGAACTTTAAATATAATTTACATTACAATGTCTGAATTAACCAAAGAAAATTACTTTCAAAAATATTTAGTTTAATAACTAATATAATAATATTTTTTCTAAGAAAGATTTTCATTGTGTGCCTCGGGTACGAGCTCAAAATCCCAAAGGTAAAGAAAAGATTGTATTGGAGGACTTGATGTAGCATCTCCTGAGTTGACAAGTATTGCATCATCTCCTAACTTCACTTGTTGATGCCCATATAAATCTTCATTTCCTCTTTTTCTCTTTTTTTCTGTCCATAAAAAGATGAAAAAATAATAAGAATCAAAAAATGCAAAGATAATGAGTGTGAAAACAACAACAATAATACAAATATATATATATATAGTAACTAGCTTACCAATGTTTGAAGGGATGTCACGTTGAGATAAGTACTTAGCTTCTCCCCGATTCTTAATGTATACCCCATCATAAGATTTAGTACATGTTCCAACTACATAGTTTTTTATCAATTTTTTACCGCGCACAAGTTGTTTACGCCTTGGTGTCGCCTGCAAATTAAATTATTAATGATAGTGTAGAAAAGAGTCAATCTCATTATGTATTCAAATATAATAATTTTGAGCTAACCTGTAATGTTTCTTCATTTTCTCTAGATTTCTTTGCTATTTCAGGAACTTCCCCATATACAACAAATTTATACACTTCTATCAAAGATCGAAACTTTTTTTTTGTCTCCAAATGAAGGTAGACCTATTTATCAATAATTATTAAATTCTTATCACAAACTCATCAAAGAAAATATACATAATCATTTTTGTTTGTAGGGAAACATGCTGATTATTCAAAAGGAAACTTACATAATCTATTATTAAGCCACTTGGACGAGAAATATTATTGATGATCCAATTTTGCCTTCTTTGTTCAAATGTATGAGTATGCATGTAGTGCATATTTTTTGGTACAATCTCATTCTGCCACCAAAGCAACATGTATAGAATTCAAAATTTTCCAATATCAATTCTCAAAAGGTAATTATCTATACAAAGTGGGGAGTATCAACATTTTTTGATCAAGTGGTACACAAGATATTGGAGCATCAATATTCAACATTCTAAAAGATCAACACAATACGATTAAGTGTGTTTCTTCTACTTCTATCTAAAAGGATAGCTCACACCTAGTTATAATTGTCTCTAACATGTTTGTACAGTAAAATTTGAATGAAACAATAGAATTCTCTTACTAGACGACCTTTATAAGTATTTTATATGTATATACACAACACACACACACTTCTTTGGACTAATTTTTGGTTGTTCTAAGGGTTTATCATAAACAACAACTCTACCTCAAACATAATGATTAGGTTTATGTGCATTTTATTCTTTGAATATCCCATTTCGTCGGATTACACTAGGTTTGTTGTTTATTATTGTTATTAGTAGTAGTACTATTACTATTCATATGAAGTATTTAAATAGCGTTGTGATACAGATCACATCTTTAAACTTTTGAGAAGAACATTTTTCTTGTTATAAAAACGAAATAACATTAAAATTTTGTGTATGTACTAATCAAAATATTATCATACATGTATTAAAATAAAAAAAATAAACAAGTTATAATTGGAGGAACTTTTGCAAAGCGAACCTGAATAATATCTGTGTTAGCTTTTTTGAGTGCAATAAAAGATATCGGAACGTCAATTAATGTTGCATCCTCATCACCATCAACTTGGTACTGCTTATCCATATTCTATTCAAAAGTATGAAAAAAATAAATATATATTATTTAAAATGAATAACTGTGTGGAGTGATTGAGAGGAAGTTCAAAAAAAATGATCGCTTTCTAGGAATTTACATACACAAACGCGTGCGCATACACATCCACACGCACACACAAACACAAGTTATATATATATATATATATACACACACAAACACACTTCTTTGGAGAATTTCTTTTTGGAGCTAAGGGTTTATAAAAAATAAGTATTCTACCTCAAAGGTGCTGATAAGGATTGTGTACACTTTATTCTTCTCATACCTCATTTCATCAAATTACAATAGGTTTCTTGTCGTTTGTATTATTATGATAGGCATGACATATTTAAATATTGTTGTTATACAGATCATATGTTTTAACTTTATAGAAGAACATTTTCTTCTTTCAAAAAGAAATTAACATTAAATTTTTGTTTAGGAATTCTTCAAAATATTGTTGTATATGCATTAAAAGAAACAAAAACAAGCAACTTATCATTAGAGAAACTTTTTAAAAGAGAACCTGCAAAAATTCGATGCTTGCTTTTTCCAGTGCAATAAAAGATATCGAAATGTCCACTAATGTTGCATCCTCATCACCATCAACTTGGTTCTGCTTATCCATATTCTAGTTGAAAGTATGAAAAAATAGTTAGATATTTTACAAAATGATAAATTTTGTGGAGTAATGGATGAGAAGACTTTCAAAAAAATTCAAAATTTCTCGCTTGCTACGAATTTAAATACACGTAGGATCGCACACACACAGACACAAATTTTATATTTAAAAATTTATTACCAAACAAATCAAAGGATTTGTGTACATGTCTTACTAGAAAAAAAAATTAAAAACCTTATATTAAGTATATTAAAGAGTAAAGGATTTTAAAGCTTACCAATGAGACACCACTTTGTGGTGCAATCGAAGATAGAGGAACTGCCATTATTGCATCTATACGATCAACTTTGTGATGCTTATCCATTTTCTAGAAGAAAATATGAAATAAAAAAGTTATTAACGAATAGATCAAAACATTTATGTACATCTCTTAATTGAAAAAAAAAAAACTAAACACCTTATAATAAGTATGTTAAACAATCGAGAAATTTTTTCAATGCTTACCAATGAGACACCACCTTGTGGTGCAATAGAAGATATGGGGATAGCCATTATTGCATTTCTGCGAGCAATTTCATAGTTCCTATCCATTCTCTAGTAGAAAATATGAAATTAATCAAAGTTTTAATAGAATATCAAAGGCAAAGAAATAGTTGTTTTTCCATAAGTCTTATGATTTCAAATACAAGTGCAATGATTTTCACGAGAAACTCAAACTTCTTAGAAACTTTTCTAGCATCTTCACATTAATTTTGTTTTAATTCTTGTAAAGAAATTATACTTTCAATGGTCACACAAACTAATTTATATTTTAACATATTTATTTATAACATAGTTTTAGGAGAGTAATAATAGTAAGTCAAGTGCTCTATGTTAATTCAAAGTTTGTTCAATTTTCATCAAATTTACCATGTTTAGTTAGTAGGCATTTAGATGAAAATTGGATAAGTGATTTCATCTCATGATTTAAAATTATGAGATGAAATATCAAATTCTCCAAAAAACTTGATTCGATAATTTCATATTAGGATTTATGATTTTTCGAATACCAATATTGACCCACAAATTTATATTTCATATATAAAAAATAATGATACAACTAAAAAAAAAAATTTCAAGGATACGGATGGACAAATGAAATATATACAAAAAGTGAACATCATGATATATTTAGTAATTCTATTAACCACGGTAAATTTTATTAAAGAGTTAATAAATTAAAGTTAACTACAACTCATTTTTAATATTATCTTTTCATTAAACAAAATAAACTTTGAATAATAAATATTTTATTTTTTTAAATAACTTTTTTATATTGTATTGTTCTTTTAAGTTTTGTCCGGAGGTTTGTTTTATGTGGTATGATTGTAAAAATAAAAAATTGGGATACATTTGATAGTTTTCATAACTTATGGGAGTATTATATTATATGCCAAAAATACAATTTGAAAAACCAAATTGCAAGTAGAGACAAATCTTGAACTTGATTTCATATTATCATTTTATCTCAAATGGTTGTCAATTAATCTATTATTTATTGTATGGATATAAAGAGTTCAAAAGACTTCCATATGTGTTGAGTCTAATTAAAGATATATGTTTTATTTCTTTCATAACCACACGGGTTTTGTACCGAGGTCATACCATACTAATTTTCTAAGTAATGTATGGTTTGAATTTGAAAAAAATATATATATATATTTATATTTTTAATACTTGAAAACAAATTCACTCTGAAAAACAAAAACATTCTTCACGCATCATAGGCATCAATTCCATAATAACTGTTCATTGTGTTATGAATTTTTTCTTGGTATATTTTAGAATACTCATAATCCCTTTTGGTTTAGAAAACCTTTTGACCAAATAGATTTGGAACTTAATATATTTTCCTTCTTGGATTTGGAGAACTTTTTACTTATAGGTCTGGGACAACTGAAATTTATATATAGCGATATAGTTGGTGATTATAAAAGCATGGTATATGACCCAATGTAGTCCTGATGGCTTGAGAAAATTGTAAGGAAAACACTTCTTCTTTTATTTCATAGTGGAGAACTCCCTTTCCTTCTTCTTAGAGGATTAGGCCTCGTTGAACTTCATTAAATCCTTATATTATTTTTTGTTCTCTGTTATTTGTTTGTGTTGTGTGCTAGTTAGTCCTCTATATTCTCATAAAAATAAATATTGTTGTATGGATTAAAATTATCATGAAAAACTTATGATTATTTACATTAATTTAGGGCTTAAATAAGAAATGGCACAATTGTAAAATAGAACATAGGCTTATTAAATAACGTTTAAAAGTATTATTTAAAATATTATTAGTCATATACTTGACGAGTCCTCAAATTAGACTCATCTAGGGTCTTATTTTAATGCAAATAGTATCCTCGATTGTTTATTTTATCTCGATATCTTATGCAACACCTAAGTTTCACGTATTTGTGGATTATATAGGAGCATGGACAGTTAAGCGCAAAATGAAAGAAAAACGGAGAAAAAGAGTTGAAGATGCAAAGGTGCGCATCGCCAAGCACACTTGGTGATCCGTCGAATAGCAAAGTTTCGACTTATGTTACAGCAAGTGAGCCATGAATTGGGGCTTCGCTGATCAGTTCGGCGAAATAGAAGATTATCGCCCACCAATAAAGATCACAAAGACAAGGAAGGCATCATGCAACCGATGACGAACTGAACGAAGGATGATTCGCTGAATCATTCGACGAATCACGACTAACTATGCTGAAAATATTCGCCAGTAAAATTTTGAAGTCTATAAATATTGAACACTTTAATTATGATAAAGAAAATTAGAGAGCAAAAACATTTTACACTTGATATTTTATTTTAGAAACTTTCTTCTTATGTTTTCTCTCAAGTTTAAAGTGGGTTTTGTGGAATCTTGAAGAAAGAAGTTCTTCTTCCAATTTTGGAAGTGGGTCTTCTTCATTTACCTTTTTTTCTACTTTTAATATTAAAAGTATTATACCCACTTGATATCTTTATCATTTTAAGTATATTTTATTATTTCTTGATGTGTGGCTAAAAAAACTCATTTTTGGGGTGTGATTTAGAAATTATGGGTTGATTAATTTGTTGGGTCCTACTAGATTGTAGCTTAGATTGCATTTTAATGGTGATTTCACATAGTGGTTGTGGTTTAACCTAATAGGTTTGTAAGTGTAAATACAAAACTTCCCATGTATTTTTGGCTTACTCGATAGATAGGTCGTGAAACTAAGACCACTAGACTGATCTCCAAACTAGTGGGTTGACATGTGGTTAAGTGAGAGATTGTGAGCCCTAGTCCCATATTCAAGCACTCCCATTGAAAGAGTGAGTGCGGATAAGGCGTAGGATGGATAGTTTAGACGATTGGGTCTCTGAGAAGAACCCATGTGATATGGGGTAAATTTCCTCAGAAGGAACTTCCTTTCACCTAAAGCATAGGCTAATCACCATTGCCTTGCGAAATTAGCTACCTAAAGCATACGCCCACCACTTTTACCTTAACATATAGCAATCACATCCAAGAACTCTCTCTCTCTCATATTTTATCTTCTTTTTTATTTTTTGCTATTCTATTACTTGTCACAAAACCCCTAATCAATATTTGACACATTGGTGTCACAAATTAAATTTGTTTGTTTTTGTATTCGAAAATGTCCTAATTATAATTATTCAGAACAAAACTCTAAGTAGTTACTACCTTCACTACCGCTCCATGGGACACGACCCCTACCCTTGGTTGGGTTACTATACTAGGTTCGATTCGTAGAAACTGAGACTATACACTAGTGTCATTGATCACGAGCTAAAATTAAAAATAAAAACCAAGCATCAAAGAATAAAAATGGAGCCACTGCCAGGGAGTGTTGTCACGTAAAATTGTAGTTACTTATAGTTTTTAGTTCTTTGTAATGAAGCTTTTATTAATTTTTTTTTAATTTTGTGGTTTGTTGTTTTGTGTGATTGTGTATTTTGCAGAGTAACAAGAATGGAAAACAACTGCAGACTTCACACAGACCATCCCCTCTTGAATGTGTTAAACCTCAGGGAATACCTCATACCTTTAAGCATGTAGAGGATGAGACTCTTGAGGAAATGTGGTTGTAGTTTGAAAAAGTATTAGAACCATGCCCATTTCTGGGGATGACCAACAAGGTTTTACTAGAATGCTTATACAGAGGTATTAGGACCGAAACTAGAAGTATCATCGAAGAACCCTTACCGGGAGGTATACTCCTTCACCCCTACGAAGTGGTAGCCCAAACCCTTGATAATATAGCTATAACCTATAAAGGAAATGAAGAAAAATACGAATGGGATTCACTTATAGCTTAAGTAGACAATCTATCCAAGCGACTGAAGGAGATAGAAACACAAGATAAAATGGTGAATGAGCTGAAAAATAACATAGAAATGTTGTATGACACAACAACCCAAAAAATATAATCATTCAACATCAAGATGATAAAATTATTGAGTTGATACCATGTCGTCATCCACCATTCACGAGAGGCTCGCCTAACTACAGCATGGGTGAACTCGAAGAAGAAGAATAAAGGTTGACTGGCGTCGTGCCATAACGTTAACTAAGGCGTTGTTTGGGAGGCAACCCAAAACCCTTTAAGTATTTTAAATATCTTATTTAAATTAAGGGTGTTTTGATTTTGTAGATTCATGAGTGGAGGGCTTCTGAAGGAAACGGTTTGTGGCACATAAATTAAGTTGGCAAAGAGCCCACTTGATTGTTGATTGAGATAATGTCCGCTTTTTAACTCTACAAATAAGTTGGAGGTTCTGTACGACTCAACGAAAAAATAAAATCGCTTGGCGTATCGCCAATTAGCTGAGCAGAGTTTCAACTTACGTCACCAACGGAATCAGATATGAAAATGTTGTATAAAATCACTCCCTTTAATTCTCCACATTTTTTACATTACTGCCATTCGGGATTTTAGTCTTTACAAAACGGTGGTATCTCATAAGTATATGAAGTTGAATTATTATTGCTTGAATCTAGATCTATCTGCCGCTTATCGCCTAAAATTTCATCAGATTAGTAGCAAAGATTTGTTCTACATGACCCTCCTTCAATTATGATATTTTCTATCTGGAGATATGTTTTTCCCAAGTAAGGTATGCTAAACTTTCTGATATGGGAATGATATAAATTTGAATACTCTAGGCGACAGTTATGTGGACACAACTAGCAGTTGAGTAGAGAATTTTGTAAATTCTCCTTGAAGGGTTACAAGGTCGATTTATGGAAATTAGAATTACAAATAGATCATCAGCTAGTCTAGCGAGCAAGATATGGCCCACCGGGACAGTCGGTGGTCATTAAAACTGATTGAGTCATAAATGTCCCCAGTCTGCACATAGAATGCGTTTTACAGTCGGCATAGAGAGTTGGGTCGCTGAATATTATATATTGTTTCCCAAACAGATTTTGTTTTCATATCAACCAAAGCCCAGTTGAATCCTACTAACAACATCTGAATCTTATTAGGATTGCAGGTATAGCCAGATCTAAAGTTATAGAAAAACTAACACCTCCTCAAGGAAAAGCAGCTGGTGGTACATAAAATACATGTATATGCACAGAGAGAGCCAAAATAAAGATACTTACTTCAATTAGAAATGGCAAAGATATCCTGATTCCTCAACTAAAATCATTAAATACGGCAAAGGATGATGGGTTCAGAATTATTCTTGATGAAAAACGCGTATCCATAGATGGGGTGATTGATATATATCCTGAAATTATGAGCACACAGAAGTGTCATCACTTCCAGGTTTTCACTAAGTCGCGTGGCTCCTACATTCCAAGTCTGGTTCAGGAGTGTTACACATCATATAAATCTCTGATGCAATTGGGAATGAAACATGTAGCAATAGTTAAGCCAATCAATTCTGTATTAGTATGGGGGACGGCTGTCCAGTATGATCCCAACAGTATTAATGTTATCTTAGGTCGTCCTAAACATATGGAGGAAGCATGCAAACACCTATCCAAAGCAATATCACTGGATAACATGAAATATTGGTTAGCTCCCCTAATTTCATATGATACCCTAAATTGATTAAGGGCTGGCACAACAATTGAAAACAAAAAAACTAAATGTACAAGCTCGATATTGGTTTTTGTTTTATCAGTATTGATCACTAAATTGTGCAAAAAGCTCAAGTACCTAAAGAAGCTCAAAGGAATATGTTAATCACTCCTACATCATTCACCGACATTAGAAGAATGGAAGCAGAATACCTTAAGGATCAGTAGGAGAACAGGTTAAAGGGAACGGTTTCAAAAGACCATACAACTAATACAACATGGAAAGTTCCTACTATGATTAGAAATAAACTTACCTCTATCATCGCATATCAGGTTTACGTCACAAAAGCTACACTTTACAGAATAATAGAATTTGCTCAGACTCCGTATCATCGAATAGTTGCCCTAGAAACCTCTATTGTAAGAATGATCGAGATTTCTGTGACTATTGTTGTTATACCACAAAAAACAACTATTGATGAACTTCATGCAAGAATGGGTGTGTGCAAACGTAACTAAAGGACCATTGATAAGATGCAACATAAAAGGATGTGATCACGATAATGAAAACGTAAATAGAGTAGGTGAAGTCCATCCTTATGTCTCGGGAGTAAACACCCTGCTATCTTCAATAGGGGAAACACACCAACACACAGAAAAACAACTTGAACAGGATTTCTTTCCTTACTCTCTCTTCCATATAACTTTGAATTAACTTCTATGTATCATATGAACTGCACTTGAGGACAAATGCTTTTTATTGTGGTAGGGTGAGGCCCACCTTGTTTTGTTAAGCTAAATTTTTGCATGTTTTGAGAAGGGTTGTCTTTTTCAAATTGTGTTTTAAAATCTTATTTTTGTGGATTGTTGAGCTTATGGCTCATTTTTTGGGGTCTTAATTACAAAATAATTTTGACCCTTCCAAAAAGTTTTCTTTCGATAATTTTTTCCCCTCTTGTGATGAAAGTGGTTGTCCTTGTACAAATTTAAGTCTTGGTTTAAAACATACCAATAACTTAAATGGTGCTCTCAATTGAACAAATATGAACGTGCGGGTACCACAAAAATGAATGAAGTTACATAGACAATATGTGAACTCTTAGCATCTCGCAGTCATTAACTAATTATTGAATTGATTCTTTTGCAACGAACATTGCACACCAGCTAAAAATTGTTGTCTTATTTTACCTAAGTGTCAATGTTTTCTGTGATGATCTTACTTTGAACCTTGGATGAATAAATGTAGAATTTTCCCAATTAGTTCGTCTGATTGATTTTGAAAGGTGTCCTCTTGAGATGATCTTAGGCTCTAATCAAAGAGTCTAAGCCAATTTTGACATATACTTCTTTTGTGGCGTACACCGTGAGCGTGTGAAACTCAGTTGAACACCCTTTGAGCCTTACCTCTTCTTTGGAAAATATTTATGACACCAAGACCTTATGGTATCCATCACGTATAATCCACTTGATATGTAATATAAGTGTATAACCAACATAGGCCAAAGCCTAAGTTGGGGGTATGGTAATAAGGGAAAGGAGAAGTCAAGAAGTGCAGGAAAAGTCTCACAAACCCATGGTATTGCGTAGAAATGGAAACCCTTCATACATGAAAAAAGGAAACAAAAAGAGAAGAATGAATAAGAAGTTTGTGGAATAAAAGCACAAAAAGAAATCAGATTTCCAAGCAATCCATGGAGAAGAATGAAACAATGACTTAAAGGCACTTGACTAAGAATTTATCAATTAACAAAGAAGATGTGTTGAGACATTCACATCTCATTGAGAAAAAATCCACCGAGCCTAAATGACCATACCTTTGTACTCAGCCCCCATTAAATTTCTTAGAAAGACATTTTTCATCTTGATTGAATGAAATGAAAGTCAATTGGAAAATAAGGGCAAACCTATTGGTGAAAACATGCATTGTGCCCCCTCTTTGTGAGTGTGAGTATTGCATCAGATTGAGGACCTTAAGTTAATAAATCTACATGTATGAAAATGGAATCATTCTTTTGTAAGGTCATGTAGATACTTTTGTTGAGCATGAACTTTTATTAGAAGACAGTATTGTGAGCTCGAGAATCTTTGATAATGGTGTGTCACAACTTGAATCTTTGAATATACAACTGAGGTATGCATGAGTAATTTAAGTCTTGTTGTGCGTATTAACGATTGCGTTTTATGTATCACTATTTGAGATATCTTACTTAAACGGATGAACTTAATTTTATCTGAGGACAAGCAAAAGATTAAGTTGGGGGTGTTCATGAGTTCTCAAATTGGACTTATCTATGGCCTTATTTAATTCATATAAGGTCCTTGATTATTTATTTTATCTCAATTTATGATAAAAACTCCTAAGTTTTAGGTATTTGTGGATTTGGTAGGAGCATGGACACTTAGGCATATAAAGGAAAAAACGGACAAAAAGAGCTGAAGATACAAAGGTGTGCATCGCCAAGCACACTTGGCGATCTGCCAAATAGAAAAGGTTTTTCCTTTTGTCATAGCAAGTGAGACTGAAGGAAGTGGATCAAAAGGTGACAAAAATAATCAGCTGAATCTTCGTCGATCAGTTCCATGAAGCAGAATATTACCGCCGATCGATCCAGAACACATAGATAACGAAGGCATCGTGCGAATGGCGATAAACTCAAAAAAGGGCAATTCAAAAAATAATGAGTAACAGCTCCGAAAAGATTTTCCAGTACAATTCTAAAGTCTATAAATATTGACCTCTTTTATTAGATAGATATAGTAAATTAGAGCGTAAAACAATTTTACACTTGATATTTTATTTTAGAAATTTTTTTCATAAGTTCTCTCTAAATTTGGAGAGGGCTTTGTGGAAGCTTGCCGAAAGAAGTTCTTCTTCTAATTTTGGAAGTGGGTCTTCTCCATTTACCTACCTTTGCTACTTTTTAGGTGTAATCTCTAATACCCACTTGATTTCATTATCATTTTGAGCATATTTGATTATTACTTGATATGTGGCTAATAACCCCCTTTTCTTGGGGTGTGATTTAGAAAATATGGGTTTATAGTTTCAAAAACAAAACAAACCAATGTATTTTGTCTTTCTCGAGGAAGAAGTCGTGAAACTAAGACCACTAGAATTGATCTCCGAAGGAGTGGGTCGATATGCGCAAGAGGGTGAGCCCTAGTTCCATACCCAAGCACCTTTATAGAAAGAGCGAGTTTGGATAAGGCATAGGCTAGATAATTTAGACGAGTGGTGTCCGAGAGGATACCATTTGATATGGGGTAAGTTTCTCAAGAAGAAACTTGCATTCACCTAAAGCTTAGCCTAGTCACCATTATCCTGCCAAATTAGCTACAGAAATCATATATCCACCACTTTTATATTTACTTATAGAGATCACACCCCAAGAACTCTCTACCATACTAGATTTCCTTTATATTTTTTCTATTCTACTACTTGTGACAAAACCCTTTTCAATAATTGACAATTTTGTGCCACAAATTAATTGTGTTAATATTTGAAAATGTCTTAAACTCTCACTATATAGAACGGAATTCTAAGTAGCTACTACCTTCACTACTACTCCCTTGGGACACGACCCTAACCCTTGGTTGGGTTACTACAATAGTTTCGATTCGTAGACACTCAAACTATAGGCTAGTGTCGTCGGTCATGATCTAAAGCTAAAAACAAAAATTAAGCATCAAAGAATCAATTTTCCATGTGGTGCATTTTATATGGAACACTTTGTTAAATCAGTTTTAAAATATAACGTATGTGTTTAATTTGAAAATGTTTAATTAGACTATTTACCATTTACCATGTTTGTTTTACCTTATTTGGAAAAATATTCATAAAGGTACTATTATGTATAAAACTTCATATTCTTAAGGATGATTTTGGAACATAAATATTAAAGCCTTTCCATAATTGTTTTTAGTCAAACTAAATCAAATAAATGTAAACGTAACGAGTTCATATTTAAATTATTATTAGATGTATGACATATTTGAAATATGTTGTTGGAATACAAGTCATATGTTTTAGATATAGAGAAGAATATTGTTCTTTATTTTATCACACAATTCGAATTAAAAGTTACTCAAGAATCCATAAAAATATTTTTTTTAAATGACTTGTAAGAAAATAAACTAAAACTTTATAATTGGAGAAACTCTTAAAAATCATACCTCTAAAACATCGGCTATTGATTCATCATGTGTCATAAAATATGTTGGAACTTCCATTAATATTGCATCCTTATCATCACCATCTTTTCGTTGTTTATCCATATTCTAAAAGACAATAAGAAAAAATTAGTTAGATATTTAGTAAAACAAAAAGTTGTGTGAAATAATGCATGGTTTTCTAAAAGAGATAAAAATTGCTCACTTGCTACACGTTTGTGTGGATATATCAAGTAACATTTTAAGAAGATAATCTAAGAGATAGAATACCTAATATATAAAATAAAAAAATGAATGTTGATCAATCTTATTCACATTTTAACAAGATACATGATGGTCGTGGTCATACAAGTCTTAAGATTACTAAATTCATGATAAATACTTTCGTCCTATTGGAATATGTAGCTCGTCTCCTGCTTTTACTACAATTCCTAATCTACCTAGTAATCCTAAGGAAAAGAGATACCTTATTTAGTGTAGATTGCATCAAAATATTTTGTGCATATCAGAAAAGGACGAAAACTAACACCTTGTAATTGAATTTCTAAAACTTACCTCAACAACATCATATTTTGTTTCTTGAGATTCAAGTGAAGGTATGGAAACTTCCATCAATGTTGAATCTTGACCACCAACTTTGTCCTGCTTATCCATATCCATGTTGCAAAATTAAAAAAGTTAGTTAAAACTTTTGTAATTTTAAAACTTTTATGAAGTGATGAAGTAGGTTCTAAAAAAAGATATGAACTATTCGCTTACTATGTTTCAAGAAATATTCTAAGAACGTGATCAAAATGATACAAAAATGAAAAAAAAAGGCTAAAAATGTGTATTCATTAATAACATATATTATGTAACTAGATCAATGATGGTTGTTATCATTTGAGATAGTTTGGTCATGTCATAGCTTGAGACTATGAAAAATCGAGGCATTAAATATATAAGAAAAAGGTTGTCTATGAAGACTTATCATTTTTTACATAATACATATTTAACTAATGATATTGCAGTACACAGAAAAATATGTACATGTGTGTAGCTACTAGCAAGTATTAATTTTTAAGTCTCATATGTTTGCATTAATAAAGATATAACATTAATCATTCATATATAAACTATTAAATCTCTATGTTTTTAGGTTTGAACCTAAGTCATTAACTAAATTTTTTTTATGATGCAACCATCTATTGAGTCTTGATAGTTATAAATAATTAGATAACAAAATATCATAAAATTAACATCTCAATTCAAAGGTTTCTGAAAATATTATAGTTCATTAATTCAATTCATTCACTGCATATTCCATCTTTATCAATCATCATCATCATCATTGTTCACCATTCCCAACTATTACAATCAATACCCCACAACTACCATCATCTACTACCATCACTATCAATCACTACAATCTACAACAAAACTTAACATCAAATATTTAACCTCTTTTAATTTGTATGAGTATTTATATATTGTTGTCATGAAATGATTGAATTATTTTAGCTCTAGAGAAGAACGTTATTTTTCTTTCATAACACAATTATCATAAAAAGGTTGTTCAATTATCTATCAAAAAATATTGTATATTGCTTATAAGGAAAAATTAAGCATCTTAAAAGTAGACATGTGTTTCAAAAGGATACCTCTAAATCGTCCATTAACATTGCATCTTTGTCCACACAAATTTGGTGCTGGTTATTCATATCCTGGTAGAAAATAAAAACCAAGTAAAAAGATCTTTTGTAAGATGGATATAGAAAAGCTTTTTAAAAAAATATATATATAAAAACATCAAGCTTTCTAGTAATGATATTTATGTGTCAAGTAATATCATAAGAACTTAATCAAAGTGCTAGAATACATACACATAAAAAGTCAAAATAAAAGATGTTTGTCCATCAGTTTATAGATTCAAGAACAAGAATAGTTATTGTTGTGGTGATGAAGCTCAAACATTTTACAAAGTACATTGATTGTATCATTTAAAAACTAGACTTAATCAAACTTTCTTTTGAAAAACGTTATAAATTTTGAAAAAAAAAATCAATTTTTAAAGTCATTGTTTTTAAGAAATGTTTTTATAGGCGCCCACAACCTCTAGATCTATAACAATTTAAATTAATTTTTACCCATAAAAAGAATTATTTCTATTTTAATGGTAAAACCTAAGATGATAAAATCACTTTTATTAGAACTTTCATTCTTAAAATAAAAATATATTGTAGGTATAAAGAGAGAAAAGATATGTAAAGCTTAGATCCATATAAAAAAACGAAATTCAATCTACTGTAATCATGCATCTTTCAAGATTCATTAGATTAGTGATCAAAAAAATTATCTTACATTTGAATTTATTTTAAACCAAATTAAGAAATTTGGAGAAAATCAATTTAAAAAACTTCTCAGTCCAACAAAATTGTTAAAAGTAGCTACTACCTTTGAACTATAACAAGTAAAATTAATTCCAACCATATCAATAATTATTTCTTTTAAAATTTGGTCAAACTCAAAATGATCGAGCTTCTCTCATTCTCCCTAGATGTACTAGAACATGAATACGTAAAATTATAAGAGTAACATCAAAGAAAAAACAAAAAGATCCTAGATAATTTTATAAGAGAAGATATATATATACATAGATAGATCAATGAAATTAACAAGGCATAAGTGTAAACCTCAAACTTTTTTGTGGCCGATTAACTGGATTAAGAATCTTGTATGATAGAATGAACACAAAAGGCAGAGAAGGAAAAGTTAGGGTAAAAAGAAACTACCTATATATATACTTAGTGTCTTTACTTTTTTTTTCTTTGAACACTTTTTTGGTTGGTAACATTAAAGGCAAATTCATGTAATATTCATTTTGAATGTTTTTTTCACTAAAATTATTTTAATTGTTTTTCCTATTAAGTCATCAAACTATAACTTTATTCCCTAGAAATAAATTATTTCTCTCAATAGATTTTTTAGTTGGCATACCATGTTGTATTAATTTATTATTCTCTTATAATGTATGATAAAATAAGTTTTAGTAGCAAATATTAAATATAGTTTTTTAATTTTAGATGTATAAATCAATTTAATTTCGTAACTATGTTGAAATGATATTCTCACGACTCAAACCGTCGTGAGTGGCACCAACCCTAATCAACCTTGTGGGAGAATTAAAGACTAACCCAGACTAACCAACACTGTGTAAATAAAACCAACTCTTGGCAAGAAAATATATAAAACAATTAATTTACTAAAGAATTGAATCCATATAAACTAAATTAGATAATTAAAACAATGGTGATGCAAAAATTACCCCATAACTTAAAATCATCATACCAAAATTCCAAATAGTTGAACTTGAGACGCAACCTCCAAACTGAACATCAACTAAAACATATAAGCCTATGCCTGAATAAATGGATAAGAAGATGTAGAAGGATCCATGGTATCCTGAAAGATGGAGCTCACCCTTGGACTAGAAATTAGATATCTCTCAACAGAGGTCTCGAAATATCCGCCGGAAGAGGTCTTTTACGCAACATGAAAAAGAACATGGATACCACTACACAAACCATAGAGTACTAGTGGGATCACATGGAGACACAAATATATGGATGTAAACGGTCAGTACAATATAGTAACACAGAACAATGTATAACATAACAACAATTATCAACCACATAGACTCTGAGTCACGTGTCTTGAAACAACAACACTTGCGTCAAATAATGTATAAGTACATCTCTCACATGATCACAATGAAAATATTGGTTCCTCTCAACGAACTAAAAATCACATACATGAAACTCTCAGAGAAACCAAACTCTGGCTGTTAGTGTGCCGACATGGTACCCGAGCACGCATAATTAGTTTACCAATATGGTATCTGATTCATTCATTCTTAGTCTACCAGCGTTGTACCCAAGACAACAAGTAAATACAAACATTCATTAACAACCACATAGCATAATGAACAAGGCCAATTGAAAAGCACAACTTCATTAAATGAAGTTATAACCTATATGATGTCATTTCATATATCTCTTTTCCATGAATTACAAAAATGATAATGCAAAATATTAGATATGCATTCCTACATAGTTTGAAACATTGTCGCGAACTGAAAAATGTGTTTGATATCATTCTTTTTTTCCCACCAAGACAAGAAAACCTAAAACCAACAAATAACGATAACAAATAGAATTATAGAAAGAATAAAGTATATAACCCTAATGAAATGTACAAATCATAATAAACTTCACTAAACTATAACACCTTAGACTGAACAAGAGGAAAACGCTGGACACCATAGCAGGGCATATGCCGTGAATAAGACCATGCGTCACCCTCATTGTGTCTCACACCCAATAACAAGATGGAGGAAAAGGAACACTACAAGGTCCATGGAACTCAAGACGAGCTGCTAAGTTGGCGTTGAAAACAAATAAAACCACCCAATGACTTGTGAGGGACCACAGACCACTAGACTGTCCGTTTATGTTGGTTAACCGAACCACCCACTGTCAGAGTGTTATTGCATTTACATATTTTTAGCATTTTCATCACTATACAATTTAGCCTGTTAGCTTCATGAATAGTACTTGTTCGTTCCACCCAGTTTAGTTTAATTTTGCTTCAAAACAATTTATTACTTTTTTTAGCTTATATATATACACATCCTACATGCTCTTTTCATTCAAAGTCCTGACACATACTTTTGTACTACATTGTTTTATGATATAGGTTTAGAAATTAAGCATCCAGATCACTCTTAGTCCAACTCCCAGTTTGAATTCATCAAATTTAGTGGTGATTTCTCATTCTTCAAGGGCAATACACATTTTTTACTTTTAATTGTTTATTTCAGTTTTCAGTCTTGATAGAGTTAGCTAGGGGCATGTCCCTGAAACTCAATTCTTTTAGACGCTTTTTAGAGAATATATTAGTTTCAACTCAAGTTGTTTAGTGTTGTTTGGTCATAACAAATATCTTATGATATATCAAATAGTTAGAAGAATTGGGTTTTCCACATTGAAAATATCCACTTCTTTTAGCTTCCGCATAGTACATGATTTACTTAGTTATTTTTTTTAGTATGCCTTTTATCTGCCAGATTCAAGGTTAGCTTGGGGTCACTCATAATCATAGATAACATGATACTTGTCTGGGTAGCCGTGGGATATGAAAAACTTCATATGAGAGAATCAGTTCAACAGTCTTAGGTGTCTGAGATACGCACTAGGCACTACTTCTTGCATGGGTGTGTAGCGTACAACACCTATAACGGAGAGGGTACTAGGTGTTCTAAGAATTTTCTCTTATTTTGTTATTTTTATTGTTCACAATGTGTAATTCAACTTCTCCTTTGTAATCCATTGTTATGCCTTTTATATCATGCCTCCTTGTAGAACTAATACATAAAATGCTAACACAGTTCCTCCAGTCCCGAAACATGAGGTCACAAATGAAAAATTCTAGAATGCAACCTAGATTTGTCTCAAACATATCCAACTAAAACAATCAACATACATTAGTTTAGGCAAACCTTGAAGGTCGATTAGCTATAACCATGGTTTGAGATTTTATGCTTATGAATCCTTCTAAGTTCTAGGGTTGCAAGTAGGTGAGGAACCACATAACTTCATTAATGAGGTCAAGAAGATTCTTTTTGTAATGTAAGTGATAGTACTGATAAGGTGGATTTGGCATCCTACCATTTTAAGGATGTGGTAATATTTTGTTCACATCATAGAAAGATAACTGGGGTGCGGATGCAGCTCCTGTTACATAAAACTACTTTTCTTGAGTTTTTTTGGATAGGTTCTTCTCGAGAGTGTTTAGGGAGGCAAAGTACTAATTAGTCATAAACATGAAGTAGGGTTCTATTGTAGTCCAGCAATACAAGCTGAAGTTCACGCAACTCTCCAGGTATGCTCCACATATGGTTGACTATTTAAAAGCACAAATGAGCAGGTTCTTGTTTGAAGTATCCGATCTTGTGAATACTGAGTGTGGAAAGGCCATGTTATTTATAGATACAAATATATCCTAACTAATGATTCATTCTCAGGAGGTTGAGGGAGATACGCGTAGGTAAATAGACTAGGATACCAATAAGACTAGGATGGATAACTATGAGTACTCTCAGAAGATACCACGTAGTAGAAATCGCTCAATGTTTCAGCAGAGGTCTACAAACCCAACACATTCAATAATCTAGCACTTCGTCCCCCATGTTTCAACATGATCAGAAAGGGGGAAGGGAGAGCATTAGACTCTAAGTCACAAGGGAGTGCTTAACGTAACCAAAATTACCCAACTTGTCAAAAGCGTTGTATGAATCATCCAAGAGAGAGTCATGAAGGCATAGAAGGGTTCTTTGGGTGTGGTTAGTCAGGTCATAGGTTGAATGGTTGATCCTCTTCAAGTAAAATACAAGAGGTGACATGTATCTATCTACAACTTCAGTAGTTTCAACTGGTCGCCCTAGTAAGCTAGGTGCTTCATCTAGTTGAGAGGGTGGTCAGTGTCATATAACATTGTATGCTCTTCAAGCTTTCGAGGAAAAAGAAGATTATCCTAATGTGGTCAATGGTTTGTTGCAAGTCATCCATTTATAATTTTTATGCAACGTTTCATCTATGGGCTACACTTTCCTTTTTTCACTCCTTATATAGAATTACACATTTTTGTCAGTCCCAAAACTATTTCAGAATCCTTATGAGTCTCTACTCTAGGTTGTGACCCAGTTATAGGTAGATGTTCATACAGAAATTGCATTATCACTATTTTTGAGAAAGTCACCGCAGCAAACCTTGTAGAGTAAGAAATAATAGATTTCAATATCATTTTGGCATGTATCTGTTACATTCTTGTTATGACTCAGTTGATTACAAAACTAGGATATCAATTTTAGATTTCGAATGAGACAATCTAAGAGTGGAAGGATAGTAAATAATTTCATGTTGGTCATGTTATCTATTACCGTAATCTTATGAAAATGATTTCTGATGTGTATATATAGTTTATTAATCTGGTTAAGGATTATTACTTTCAAACCCCAACTCTTTAGTCAGCCGTAATCGTAAATGATTTTCTAGAAGTGTTGCCTGAAGTTTTTTCAAAAGATCTTCCTAGAGTCCCAAAAGGGTAATAACATCAAAATAAATCTGCTTCTATATACCAAGCCTATCTTGATTCCTCCTTACATAATGTCTCTATATAAGCTAAAGAAATTAAAAATATAGTATAATTAACTTTTATAAAAGGTCTTCATCTAACCCACTATCTCTATATATGGTGATCTAATATTGTTCATAAGAAGGAAAGACGATTCTCTCATAATATGCATTGATTATAGTCATATGAACATAGTAAAAATGAAGAATAAGTATCTCATCCCAGGGTAATAGTTTATTTTCTAAAATAGACCTCAGATTCAGCTATAATCACAGAGTCAGAGATAATAAATTCCCAAAGATAACCTTCATTACTCGATATAAACAATATGAATTTTGTATTTATGTCTTTAAGACTAATCAATGATATTGTAGTTTTCATGGACTTAATGAATAGGGTTTTCAAACACTATTTGGACTTTCAATCACCGTCTTTATCGATGATATACTCATGTATTCTTGGAGTAAGGAAGGGCATGTGAATCATCTTATAGTTGTTCATTAAATTCTCAAAGATCACCAAATATTCTCTAAGTTCATCAAATTTGAATTTTGATAACAGTTTGTATCTTTCCTTAGTCATGTGGTATCTTGCAAAGGGATCCGAGTTGGTTCTCATAAAAATGAGGCAGTACAACATTATATCAGACCCACCACTCAAACTAATATTAGAAGTTTTTAGGATTTGGCTGGTTAATACCAGAGGTTTGTTGAAGGATTGTTATCCATTGCTTCCCCATTAACCAAGTTTACTGATAAGAAGGTGAAGTTTTAGTGTACTGATGAGCATGAGAAAATCTTGTCATAACTGAAGACCATGTTGACGACAACTCTTGTCTTGACTCTATGAAATTGGTTAAATGCTATTGTGGTTTATTGTGATCAATCTAGGGTCAGCCAGGTTATGTGTTGATGCAGCAAGGTAAGGTCATAGCTAATTCTTAAAGACATAAGGTCTACTAGAAGAACTACCCGACTCATGACCTTGATATCGAAGTTGTAGTGTTATCCCTAATAATTTGGAGACATTACTTGTTTGGTGTTAATGTTGATCTGTTCACATATCATAAGAGCCTCTAGTATGTGTTAAACCAGAAATGTTCTATGTTTATCAGAGAAGATGGATTGAATTTCCTAAACACTATGACATGCATTGGTTCTATCATTAAAGTAAGTCAAATATATTGGTTGACACCCTCACCAGAGTATCAATGGGTAGTCTAGCACATATTCTAGAAGAGAAGAAAGAATTAGTCAAGGATGTTCACTTGTGGGATAGTTCAGAATTTGTCAGAATCTTCCTTGGTAGTGGAGGTTAAGTTAAAAATGGATATTGATCCTATATTATATCAGTTGAAAGGTTCAGTTAATCAGCAAAGAATTGAGGTTTTCTCCGAAAGGGGTGAACTTGTGCTTTGTTACTAAATTCACTTATTTGTTCCTAATATGGATGATTTGAGGAAGAAAATCCTTACAGAAGCACATAATTCCACATATTATATTTATTAAAGTTAAACAAAGATGTATCGTAATCACTGAGAAGTCTTTTTATGCAACAACATAAAGAGAAACATCATAGATTTGGTGGTTAAGTGTCCTAACTGTCAAAAAGTTAAAGTATAACATCAAAAATGAGTAGGTGTGACTCAAGATATTAACATTCCAACATAAAAGTGAGAAGTGATAAACATGGATTTTGTTATGGTTTCACATCTTACTCGCAAAAATATGACTCTATTTGTGTGATAGTGGACAAAGTCAATAAGTTAACTCACTTCTTGGTTGTCAAGACTATTAATTCAGCTGAGGATTTTACTAGACCTCAAATCAGTGAGATACTAAGGTTGCATAGGGTTCCCTTTTCTTTATCATCACATATAGGGGGTCCTCCATTTACCTCTGATTTCTGGAAATCATTTAGAAAAGGGCTTGTTAATGAAGTAAATCTCGGTACAATATTTTAACCGTAGATATACAGACCATAGAGGACATGTCGAGAGTATTAATTTTAGATTTAAAGAGAATTTGGGATAATCACCTACCTCTAATAGAATTCACGTTTAATAATACTTTTTATTCCAGTTTCAGATAGGCAATTTTGAGGCATTGTATGGGCGTAGATACAAGTCCTTTGTTTGGTCATTCAAAGTGGGAGATACAACTTTATTAAGGTGAGATTTTGGATCATGAGTTGATGGAGGATGTTCATTTTAGCAAATATATACTAAAACAAACTCAAAGTCATCGGAATTACTATGCACATATAAAGAGAAGGGACTTAGAGTTGGAAATCACTGACTGGTTTTCTAAATTTGTTACCCATGAAGAGAGGTGATGACATTTTGTAAGAAAAGGAAGCTCAATCCCAAGTATGTAGGTCCTTACAAAATCATGATAAGGGTTGGTAATGTTGCTTATGAGTTATAGCTAGCAGCAAGATTAGCAGCTGTTTACCCACTCTTTCACATTCCTTATTGAAGGACTTTGTGGGTGATCCGGCTTCGATAATACCTTTGGACATTGTGGGTGATATGGATTTGATAATACATTTAGAGAGTGTTGTTGTGAAGGATAGACTCACCTATGAATAGGTTCTAGTTGAAATTATTGGACATCTATTGGTAGGTTTAAAATTAAGCAAGTCGCTTATGTAAAGGTTTTGTGGAAAAGTCACTCCAGAGATAGACATACTTGGGAAGCAAAAGATGCCATGTTTGGAAGTATCTATAACATCCAGGCAAAATGATAGTTTAAACTAGAGCTTAAGTGTATGACTAAAAATCATAAAAATGACTCCCCGAATGTTAATAAGTCATTTACGAATGATATGGGGTTAAAGTGAGGCTAATCCAAGAGAAAAGTGCCAAGCGAAGGGGATCAAACCAAGTCCAAAGGCCAAGACTACCACTACCCAAGAGAACAGTGCCTCACCTTGTAACGATCCGAGAGTACCCGCAACTCGTAACAAGGCGTACTTGACCATAAAGGTATTTCATACAAGCCTCTTAGCATTCATTCATCACAGAGGCAATAAAAATAGTGCGAAATAAAAACATTACTCAGTAAAGTGAAAAATAGAAAACTCTTTTATAAAAAAAAAATACTAAGTCTCAACATAGCAGTCTTAGACATCAAATCAATTTCATGAGGACACAAACCTTTACAATCTAAATAAACTACTAAGAATCTATTACATAAAAAGCAAACATAATTTATTTTCCCTCGAATCCATGAGGATGTACCATGTATTGGAGAATGGAGATCCAAGTCTTTAACTAGAGAATACACCTAGCACTTTCAACTTACACATTCTACTAAAAACATAAAGAATATGGTATTATCACAATTAAGCCCTAAGTATGATGACCATGAAAAAATATGCTAACGAGGGAGATTTTGCCTAAAGTCATGTTTTAATGTCAATTTGTAAAGCTTCACGAACACTTGAATAGTAAAGGCATAGCATAAGTCACAACCAACACGCAACTAACAATATCTCATTCAAGTCATTACCTTTACCCTTTTAAGCTTAAGTAGTCATACTTCAACTAGTACAAACATGAAATACAAGGGCACATACATTAGTAGATCATTTCATCATATTAGGACTTTTATCTAAAGTTACCCTAAGTCACCCTTACGTACGTCATAAAGTGGCAGTCCATACTACTTCTTCATTTCACACATAAGTTTTCCTCAAGGCTACATTTACACAAGAACCTTTATTTTTCAACATAACATTCTAAGTAACTCATTTCATCAATATATGAGAAACATACATCACATTGTAGAGACAATTAATCGACCCTTCATTATTAACTTCATTTAGAGGACCTTCACATTAGTCATGAAGACTAAGGGAACTCACTCTAGAACCTTTAAAGCATACTCGTGCCATGTGTAGCTAACATCTCATATTACTACCTGCACGTTGTAGTACCTATCAAGTAACTAGAGTGCACATCCCAAATGATGGGAATAGGAATTATCCAACAGGGTCCATGCACGCTAGACATGGAGTCCGGTGTTCTATCCCCACACACCCTAAAGAGTTTTTCTACTTTGAAAGCGTAGAACTAGTACACATCACATGTTTATTTAGATTATATCACAAGATGTACATTGTTCTGTAGCCTCTCACTCTGATAGAGACACCATGTTAACCATATCCACTCGGTGCTTACCCTTATTTCCCATAGATTAGTTTCATTCACATTTGTGAAAAAAATAAAGCACCAACATTTGGTCTACCAACTCATAGTACTTCTACCAAGAAGGGTTACAACTAATAGGTCTACCGATCGAGGTTCATTAAGGATAGCTCATTGACTTTCCAAGAAGGTTGCCTTACATATTGGGCCTACCGATACAAAGTTCATCATTCACATAGGGTTCTAGACTCATCATAAAGGGGCACCAAGATTAGGTCTGCCTGTCCAATACATAGTCTAGAAATCATTTATTCATTTACTGAAAGGGCACCATATCTAGATTTATTCGATACTAGACATTCATTAATTCATTCATTTAGACATATAAATCAAAATACATTCCAGTCTAGAAGAGGATGCACTAGCCTTCTAATTCAAGACACATATAACTTTACATTCATTTATACAAGAATAAGATGAATAAGTCTACCAATTCAATAGTATTTAGTAAGAGTATACTTTCAATCACAATGCATTCACATTCTATATTAGTTGATCACTTTGACCTTTATTTCACACGCATGCTTTACATCACGTTCCTCAATAAAATCTCATGATAATTCTTTACTCCCACACCATATGCCTTCATGGACATAATCACAATTTACAAAGAAAGTAAACACCTCCACCATAAGTGGATCACACATCAATCTATCATAATTCTATATCAATTTTACATTCACATGAAATTAGGTCAAACTTTCCCCTTTCGAGGCTATAATCACAATTCCTCTATTCACCAAGACTTTACCATGATTAGACATAGATAATGATACAAATAAAAAATCTAAAGTATTCTACACATGAATCTATCATCATTTTTTATATTAAACAAACCCACTTCATAAGGTCAAATTTAGGAATTTAGAGAAATATGGGTTCATAGATTTTTCCATCATAAACCATCAAGTAAACATCAATATCATCATAGTTTATCATTTGAAAACATTTGATGCAAGAACCAATGAGTTCTCGTGAAATCTAAGTTGTTAGTTAAAAAAACAAATGCTTGAAAACATCTTTGAAATTGACTATAGGGTGAAAACTATGTTAGTTGTCTATTATTATTATTGTTATTAGTAGTAGTAATATTATTCACATGAAGTATTTAAATATTGTTGAGATACATATCACATCTTTAAACTTTTGAGAAGAACATTTTTCTTGTTATAAAAAAGAAATAACATTAAAATTTGATTAAGTATTAGTCAAAATATTTTCATATATGTATTAAAAGGAAAAAAAAACAAACAACTTATAATTGGAGGAACTTTTGCAAAGCAAACCTGAAAAATATCAGTGTTATCTTTTTCTAGTGCAATAGAAGATATCGGAACGTCCATTAATGTTGTATCCTCATCACCATCAACTTGGTACTACTTATCCATATTCTATTCAAAAGTATGAAAAAATAATAAGATATTTTTAAAAATGAATAAATGTGTGGAGTAATTGAGAGGACGTTCAAAAAAAATTGATCCTTTGCTAGGAATTACATAGACACACGCGCACGCACGCAAACACAAATTATATATAGATATATACACACAAACACACTTCTTTGGAGTATTTCTTTTTGGAGCTAAGGGTTTATCAAAAATAACTAATTTACCTCAAAGTTGTTGATAAGGTTTGTGTAAACTTTATTCTTCTCCTACCTCATTTCGTCAAATTACACTAGGTTTCTTGTTGTTTATATTATTATTATAGACATGACATATATAAATATTGTTGTCATACATATCATATCTTTTCACTTCATAGAAGATCATTTTCTTCTTTCCAAAAAGAAATTAACATTAAATTTTTGTTTAGTTATATATCAAAAGATTGTTGAATATGTATTAAAAGGAAATAAAAACTTATCATTAGAGAAAAATTTTCAAAGCGAACCTGCGAAAATTCAATGCTTGCTTTTTTTAGTGCAATAAAAGATATCGAAATGTCCATTAATGTTGCATCTTCATCACTATCAACTAGGTACTGCTTATCGATATTCTAGTTGAAAGTATGAAAAAAATAGTTAGATATTTTGCAAAATGGTAAATCTTGTGGAGTAATGGATGAGAAGACTTTTAAAAAAAACATCAAAAATTCTTGTTTGCTAGGAATTTACACACACGTAGGCGCGCACACACACGCACACGTACACATATTTTATATGACAATATATATATATATATATGATGTGAAACTTTCATCCTAAATTAGACATTTTGTAACAAGATCAATGATTTATGTGATATGAATGTTTCATCCTAAATTAGAATTTTAATTTATATAAATTAATATTTTTTTTAAAAAACTAAATTTAAAATATTCTATTTCCAAAGAAAATGTTAACTTGAGAGATGAACAATTATAAGCAGGCTTATATTTTAGCATTCAAATCTTATTACATAATCATAATACAAAGATGTTTATTCAAAGATTCATGCACAATTTATAATTTTATTATCCATTCAAACATTGATGTCTTAGATATAATCATAAAAATGAAATGAGACGTCAAACATGTTAGAGAACTTCTAATACTACTACTACTATTACTATGATCTATATTTATTTAAAATACTATTTTACTTTTATTATTATTTATGTCACTATAGGCCAATTAGTTTAGTTCTAATACATAAATAAGGATTCACATAGCCTATTTTTTTTATTGAGACTATAGTTAAAAGTTGTCGTTGTTGTTGTTATGCGACTTATATATTTAGCTTGAGGATTTATTCATCATTCTTCCATAAGATGACTAATCTAAACAAATTTATTACCAAACAATTGAAAAGAATTGTGTACATGTCTTACGAGATTATGGGTTGATTAATTTGTTGGGTCCTACTAGATTGTAGCTTAGATTGCATTTTAATGGTGATTTCACCTAGTGTTTGTGGTTTAACCTAATAGGTTTGTAACTGTAAATACAAAACTTCCCATGTATTTTCGGCTTACTCGACAGATAGGTCGTGAAACTAAGACCACTAGACTGATCTCCAAAGGAGTGGGTTGACATGTGGTTAAGTGAGAGATGGTGAGCCCTAGTCCCATATTCAAGCACTCCCATTGAAAGAGTGAGTGTGGATAAGGTGTAGGATGGATAGTTTAGACGAGTGGGTCTCTGAGAAGAACCCATGTGATATGGGGTAAATTTCCTCAGAAGGAACTTCCTTTCACCTAAAGCATAGGCTAATCACCATTGCCTTGCAAAATTAGCTACCTAAAGCATACGCCCACCACTTTTATCTTAACATATAGCAATCAGACCCAAGAACTCTCTCGCTCTCATATTTTATCTTCCTTTTTATTTTTTGCTATTCTATTACTTGTCACAAAACCCCTTATCAATATTTGACACATTGGTGTCACAAATTAAATTTATTTGTTTTTGTATTCGAAAATGTCCTAATTATCACTATTTAGAACGAAACTCTAAGTAGTTACTACCTTCACTACCACTCCATGGGACACGACCCCAACCCTTGGTTGGGTTACTATACTAGGTTCGATTCGTAGAAACTGAGACTATACACTAGTGTCATTGATCACGAGCTAAAATTAAAAATAAAAACAAAGAATCAAAGAATAAAAATGGAGCCACTGTCAGGGAGTGTTGTCACGTAAAAATGTAGTTACTTATAGTTTTTAGTTCTTTGTAACGTAGCTTTTACTAATTTTTTTTTATTTTGTGGTTCCTTGTTTTGTGTGATTGTGTATTTGTGCACAGTAACAAGAATGGAAAACAACTGCAGACTTCACACAGACCATCCCCTCTTGAATGTATTAAACCTCATTGAATACCTCATACCTTTAAGCATGTAGAGGATGAGACTCTTGAGGAAATGTGGTTGTAGTTTGAAAAAGTATTATAACCATGCCTATTTTAGGGGATGACCAACAAGGTTTTAAAAGAATGCTTATACAGAGGTATTAGGACCGAAACTAGAAGTATCATCGATCAAGGCTTACCAGGAGGTATACTCCTTCACCCCTACGAAGTGGTAGCCCAAACCCTTGATAATATATCTATAACTTATAAAGGAAATGAAGAAAAATACGAGTGGAATTCACTTATAGCTTAAGTAGACTATCTATCCAAGCGACTAAAGGAGATAGAAACACAAGATAAAATAGTGAATGAGCTGAAACAAACATAGAAATGTTGTATGACACAACAACCCAAAAACTATAACCATTCAACATCAAGATGATAAAATTATTGAGTTGATACCATGTCGTCATCCACCATTCGCGAGAGGCTCGCCTATCTACAGCATGGGTGAACTCGAAGAAGAAGAATAAAGGTTGATTGGCGTCGTTCCATAACGTTAACTAAGGCGTTGTTTGGGAGGCAACCCAAAACCCTTTAAGTATTTTAAATATCTTATTTAAATTAAGGGTGTTTTGATTTTGTAGATTCATGAGTGGATGGCTTCTAAAGGAAACGGTTTGTGGCACACAAATTATGTTGGCAAAGATCCAACTTGATTGTTGATTGAGATAATGTCCGCTATTTAACTCTACAAATAAGCTAGAGGTTCTGTACGACTTGGCGAAAAAATAAAATCGCTTGGAGTATAGCCAATTACCTGAGCAGAGTTTCAACTTACGACACCAACGGAATCAGATATGAAAATGTTGTATAAAATCACTGCCTTTAATCTCCACAATTTTTACATTAGTACAATTCTGGATTTTAGTCTTTACAAAATGTGGTATCTCATAAGTATTTGAAGTTGAGTTATTATTGCTTGAATCTAGATCTATCTGCTTCTTATCGCCTAAATTTTCATCAGATTAGTATCAAAGATTTGTTCTACATGACCCTCCTTCAATTATGATATTTTTTATCTGGAGATATGTTTTTCCCAAGTAAGGTATGCTAAACTCTCTGATATGGGAATGATAGAAATTTTAATACCCTAGCGACAGTTATGTGGACACAACTAGCAGTTGAGTAGAGAATTTTGTAAATTCTCCTTGAAGGGTTACAAGGTCGATTTATGGAAACTAGAATTACAAATAGAGCATCATCTAGTCTAGAGAGCAAGATATGGCCCACCTGGACACTCGGTGGTCATTAAAACTGATTGAGTCATAAATCGCCCCAGTCTGCACATAGAATACATTTAACAGTCGGCATAGAGAGTTTGAGTGGCTGAATATTATATATAGTTTCCCAAACAGATTTTGTTTACATATCAACCAAACCCCAGTTGAATCCTACCAACAACATCTGAATCTTATTATGATTGCAGGTATAGCCAGATATAAAGTTATAGAAAAACTAACACCTCCTCAAGGAAAAGCAACTAGAGGTACATAAAATACACGGATATGCACAGACAAAGCCAAAATGAAGATACTTACTTCAAGTAGAAATGGCAAAGATATCCCAATTCCCCAACCAAAATCATTAAATAGGGAAAAGGATGATGGGTTCAGAATTATTCTTGAAGAAAAACTCTTATCCATAGATTGGGTGATTGATATATATTCTGAAATTATGAGCACACAGAAGTGTCATCACTTCCAGGTTTTCACTAAGTCGCGTGGCTCATACATTCCAAGTCCGGTTCGGGAGTGTTACACATCATATAAATCTCTGATGCAATTGGGAATGAAACATGTAGCAATAGTTAAGCCAATCAATTCTGTATTAGTACGGGGGGCGGTTGTCCAGTATGATCCCGACAGTATTAATGTTATCTTAGGTCGTCCTAAACACATGGATTGAGCATGCAAACACCTATCTAAAGAAATACCATTGGATAACATGAAAGATTGGTTAGCTCCCCTAATTTCATATGATACCCTAAATTGATTGAGAGCTGGCACAACAATTGAAAAGAAAAGACTAAATGTAGTAGCTCGATATTGGTTTTGGTTTTATCAGTAGCTCAATTATACCTTCACAAAATGAATCTATCATACAACCTACAAGGGCCGCATGCCTAGGATGATTTATTGACAGAATTCAATTCAATTTGGGGAGATCATAAATTTCAAGATCCTCATGATCTTCAAATGATGCAAAACATCAATTTCTTTCCAAGTATTGATCACTAAATTGTGCAAACAGCTCTAGTACCTAAAGAAGCTCAAAGGAATATGTTAATCACTCCTACATCATTCACCGACATTAGAAGAATCGAAGCAGAATACCTTAAGGATCAATAGGAGAACAGGTTAAAGGGAACGGTTTCAAAAGACCATACAACTAATACAACATGGAAAGTTCCTACTATTATTAGAAATAAACTTACCGCTATCATCGCACGTCAGGTTTACATCACACAAGCTATGGTTTACAGAATAATAGAACTTGCTCAGACTCTGTATCATCGAATAGTTTCCCTAGAAACCTCTGTTGTAGAAATGATCGAGATTGCTCTGAATATTGTTGTTATACCACTAGAAACAACTATTGATGAACTTCAGGCAAGAATGGGTGTGTGCAAACATAACTAAAGAACCATTGATAAGATGCAACATAAAAGGATATGATCACGATAATGATAACATAAATAGAGTAGGCAAAGTCCATACTTATGTCTCGGCGAGTGACTAAATATTAACATGGACTCTGACAAAAAGCTACATCACTGAGGACACACCTGATACTGCTTACAAGGAACCAATGAGATAGAACAAATCTTGATGGTGGCAGCAGTACTAGTTCCCTGCTATCTTCAATAGGGGGAAACACACCAACACACGGAAAAACAACTTGAACAGGATTTCTTTCCTTACTCTCTTTTCCATATAACTTTGAATTAACTTCTGTGTATCATATAAACTGCACTTGAGGACAAATGCTTTTTATTGAAGTAAGGTGAGGCCCACCTTGTTTTGTTAAGATGAATTTTTGCATGTTTTGAGATGGGTTTTCTTTTTCAAATTGTGTTTTAAAATCTTATTTTTGTGTATTGTTAAGCTTATGGCTCGCTTTTTGGGGTCTTAATTTCAAAATAATTTTGACCCTTCCAAAAAGTTTACTTTGGAAAATTTGCCCCCTTTTGTGATGAAAGTGGTTATTCTTTTACAAATATAAGTCTTGGTTTAAATCATACCGATAACTTCAAAGGTGCTCTCAATCGAACAAACATGAATGTGCAGGTACCACAAAAATGGATGAAGTTACATAGCTAATATGTGAACTCTTAGCATCTCGCAGTCATTAACCAATTATAAAATTGGTTCTTTTTCATCGACCATTGTACACAAGCAAAAAATTGTTGTCTTATTTTAGCTAAGTGTCAATGTTTTTTGTGATGATCTTACTTTTAACCTTGGATGAATAAATGTAGAATTTTCCCAATTAGTTAGTCTGATTGATTTAGAAAGGTGTCCTCTTGAGATGATCTTAGGCTTTAATCAAAGAGTCTAAGCCAATTTTGACATATACCTCTTCTGTGGCGTACACCATGAGCGTGTGAAACTCAGTTGAACACCCTTTGAGCCTTACCTCTTCTTTGGAAAAAAATTTATGACACCAAGACCTTATGGTATCCATCACGTATAATCCACTTGATATGTAATATAAGTGAATAACCAACATAGGCCAAAGCCTAAGTTGGGGTGTGGCAAGAAGGGAAAGGAGAAGTCAAGAAGTGCAGGAAAAGTCTCACAAACCCATGGTATTGCGTAGAAATGGAAATCCTTCATATATGAAAAAAGGAAACAAAAAGAGAAGAATGAATAAGAAGGTTGTGGAATAAAAGCACAAAAAGAAACCAGATTTCCAAGCAATCCATGGAGAAGAATGAAACAATGACTTAAAGGCACTTGACTAAGGATTTATCAATTAACAAAGAAGATGTGTTGAGAAATTCACATCTCATTGAGAAAAAATCCACCGAGCCTAAATGACCATACTTTGTACTCATCCCCCATTAAATTTCTTAGAAAGACATTTTTTATCTTGATTGAACGAAACAAAAGTAAATTGGAAAATAAGGGCAAACCTATGGGTGAAAACATGCATTGTACCCCCTCTTTGTGAGTGTGAGTATTGCATCAGATTCATGACCTTATGTTAATAAATCTAAGTGTATGAAAATGGAATCATTCTTTGTGTAAGGTCATGTAGATACTTTTGTTGAGCATGAACTTTTATTCGAAGACAGTATTGTGAGCTCGAGAATCTTTGGTAATGGTGTGTCACAACTTGAATCTTTAAATAACAACTGAGGTATGCATGAGTAATTTAAGTCTTGTTGTGCGTATTAACGATTGCATTTTGTGTAGCACTATTTGAGATATCTTACTTCAACGGATGAACTTAATTTTATCTGAGGACAAGCAAAAGATTAAGTTGGGGGTGTTCATGAGTCCTCAAATTGGACTTATCTATGGCCTTATTTAATGCATATAAGGTCCTTGATTATTTATTTTATCTCAATTTATTAAAAAAATTCCTAAGTTTTAGGTATTTGTGGATTTAGTAGGAGCATGGACACTTAGGCATAAAAAGGAAAAAAAACAGACAGAAAGAATTGAAGATACAAAGGTGTGGATCGCCAAGCTCACTTGGCGATCAGCCAAATAGAAAAGTTTTTTTCCTTCTGTCATAGCAAGTGAGCCTGAAGGAAGTGGATCAAAAGGTGACAAAAATAATCAGCCGAATCTTCGTCGATCAGTTCCATGAAGAAGAATATTACCGCCGATCGATCCAGAACACATAGATAAGGAAGGCATCGTGCAAATGGCGATGAACTCAAAAAAGGGCAGCGAATAATGACTAATTGCTCCAAAAAGATTTTCCAGTACAATTCTGAAGTCTATAAATATTGACCTCTTTTATTATTTAGATATAGTAAATTAGAGCGTAAAACAATTTTACGCTTGATATTTTATTTTAGAAATTGTTTTCATAAGTTCTCTCAAAATTTGGAGAGGGCTTTGTGGAAGCTTGCCGAAAGAAGTTCATATTCTAATTGTAGAAGTGGGTCTTCTCCATTTACCTACCTTTGCTACTTTTAAGGTGCAATCTCTAATACCCACTTGATTTCATTATCATTTTGAGCATATTTGATTATTACTTGATATGTGGCTAATAACCCCCTTTTCTTGGGGTGTGATTTAGCAATTATGGGCTTATATATTCAAAAACAAAACTAACCAATGTCTTTTGGCTTTCTCGAGGAAGAAGTCGTGAATCTAAGACCACTAGATTGATCTCCGAAGGGGTGGGTCGATATGCGCGAGAGGGTGAGCCCTAGTTCCATACCCAACCACCCTTATTGAAAGAGAGAGTTTGGATAAGGCATAGGCTAGATAGTTTAGACGAGTGGGTGTCCGAGAGGAAACCATTTTATATGGGGTAAGTTTCTCAAGAAGGAACTTGCATTCGCCTAAAGCTTAGCCTAGTCACCGTTGTCCTGCCAAATTAGCTACAGAAATCATATATCCACCACTTTTATCTTCACATATAGAGATCACACCCCAAGAACTCTCTACCATACATGATTTCCTTTATATTTTTTCTATTCTACTACTTGTTACAAAACCCCTTTCAATAATTGACAATTTGGTGTATCAAATTAATTGTGTTAATATTTGAAATTGTCTTAAACTATCACTATATTGAACGGAATTCTAAGTAGGTACTACCTTCACTACTACTCAGTTGGTACACGACCCTAAACCTTGGTTGGGTTACTATAATAGTTTCGATTCGTAGACACGCAAAGTGTAGGCTAGTGTCGTCGGTCATGATCAAAAGCTGAAAAACAAAAATTAAGCATCAAAGAATCAATTTTCCATGTGTTGCATTTTATATGGAACACTATGTTAAATAAGTTTTAAAATATAACATATGTGTTTAATTTGAAAATGTTTAATTAGACTATTTACCATTTACCATGTAGGTTTTATCTTATTTAGCAAAATATTCATAAAGGTACTATTATGTATAAAACTTCATATTTTTAAGGATGATTTTGGAACCTAAATATCAAAGCCTTTCCGTAATTGTTTTTAGTGAAACTAAATCATATAAATTTAAACTGAAAGAGTACATATTTAAATTATTATTAGATGTATGACATATTTGAAAAATGTTGTTGGAATACAAGTCATATGTTTTAGATAAAGAGAAGAATATGTTCTTTAATTTATCACACAATTCGCATTAAAAGTTACTCAAGAATCCATAAAAATATTTTTTTATATGACTTGTAAGAAAATAAACTAAAACTTTATAATTTGAGAAACTCTTAAAATCATACCTTTAAAACATCTGCTATTGATTCATCGTGTGTCATAAAATATGTTTGAACTTCCATTAATATTGCATCCTTATCATCACCATCTTTTCGTTGCTTATCCATATTCTTAAAGACAATAAGAAAAAATTAGTTAGATATTTAGTAAAACAAAAAGTTGTGTGAAATAATGCATGGTTTTTTGAAAGAGATAAAATTGCTCACTTGCTACACGTTTGTGTGGATATATCAAGTAACATTTTAAGAAGATAATCTAAGAGATAGAATACCTAATATATAAAATAAAAAAATGAATGTTGATCAATCTTATGCACTTTTTAAGAAGATACATGATGGTCGTGGTCATGCAAGTCTTAAGATTACTAAATTCGTGATAAATAGTTTCATCCTATTGGAATATGTAGCTCGTCTCATGCTTTGACTACAATTCCTAATCTACCTAGTAATCCTAAGGAAAAGGGATACCTTATTTAGTGTAGATTCTGTCAAAATATTTTGTGCATATCAGAAAAGGACGAAAACTAACACCTTGTAATTGGATTCCTAAAACTTACCTCAACAACATCAGTTTTTGTTTCTTGAGATTCAAGTAAAGGTATGGGAACTTCCATCAATGTTGCATCTTGACCTCCAACTTTGTCCTGCTTATCCATATCCATGTTGCAAATATAAAAAAGTTAGTTAAAACTTTTGTAATTTAAAAACTTGTATGAAGTGATGAAGAAGGTTCTAAAAAAAGATATGAACTATTCGCTTACTATGTTTCAAGTAATATTTTAAGAACGTGATCAAAGTAATACAAAAATGGAAAAAAAAACTTAATAAATGTGTATTCATCAATAACATATATTATGTAACTAGATCAATGATGGTTGTTATCATTTGAGATAGTTTGGTCATGTCATAGCTTGAGACTATGAAAAATCGAGGCATTAAATATATAAGAAAAAGGTTGTCTATGAAGACTTATCATTTTTGACATAATGCATATTTAACTAATGATATTGCACTACACAGAAAAATATGTACATGTGTGTAGCTGCTAGCAAGTATTAATTTTTATGTCTCATATGTTTGCATTAATAAAGATATAACATTAATCATTCATATATAAACTATTAAATCTCTATGTTTTTAGGTTTGAACCTAAGTCATTAACTAAATTTTTTTTATGATGCAACCATCTATTGAGTCTTGATAGTTATAAATAATTAGATAACAAAATCTCATATAATTAACATGTCAATTCAAAGGTTTCTGAAATATTATAGTTCATTAATTCAATTCATTCACTGCATACTCCATCTTTTTCAATCATCATCATCATCATTGTTCACCATTCCCAACTATTACAATCAATACCCCACAACTACCATCATCTACTACCATCACTATCAATCACTACAATCAACAACAAAACTTAACATCAAATATTTAACCTCTTTTAATTTGTATGAGTATTTATATATTGTTGTCATGAAATGATTAAATTATTTTAGCTCTAGAGAAGAACATTATTTTTCTTTCATAACACAATTATCATAAAAAAGTTGTTCAATTATCTATCAAAAAATATTGTATATTGCTTATAAGGAAAAATTAAGCACCTTAAAAGTAGACATGTTTTTCAAAAGCATACCTCTAAATCATCCATTAACATTGCATCTTCGTCCACACTAATTTGGTGCTGGTTATTCATATCCTGGTAGAAAATAAAAACCAAGTAAAAAGATCTTTTGTAAGATGGATATAGAAAAGCTTTTTTTAAAAATATATATATATATATATATATATATATATATATATATATATATATATATATATATATATATATATATATATATATATATATATATATATATATATATATATATATATATATATGTATATATATATATATATATATATATATATGTATATATATATATATATATATAAACATCAAGCTTGCTAGTAATGATATTTATGTGTCAAGTAATATCACAAGAACTTAATCAAAGTGCTACAATACATATACATCAAAATTCAAAATAAAAGATGTTTTTCCATCAATTTATAGATTCAAGAACAAGAATAGTTATTGTTGTGGTGATGAAGCTCAAACAATTTACCAAGTACATTGTAAGTATGATTAAAAAACTAGACTTAATCAAACTTTATTTTGAAAAATGTTATAAATTTTGGGGAAAAAATCAATTTTTAAAGTCATTGTTTTTTAGAAATTTTTTTAAAGGAGCCCATAACTTCTAGATCTATAACAATTTAAATTAATTTTTACCCATAAAAAGAATTATTTCTCTTTTAATGGTAAAACCTAAGATGATAAAATCACTTTTATTAGAACTTTCATTTTTAAAATAAAAATATATTGTAGGTATAAAGAGAGAAAAGATATGTAAAGCTTAGATCCATATAAAAAATCGAAATTCGATCTATTGTAATCATGCATCTTTCAAGATTCATAAGATTAGTGATCAAAAAAATTATATTATATTTGAATTTAATTTAAACCAAATTAAGAAATTTGGAGAAAATCAATTTAAAAAACTTCTCAGTCCAAGAAAATTGTTAAAAGTGGCTACTACCTTTAGATCTATAACAAGTAAAATTAATTCCCACCATATCAATAATTATTTCTTTTAAAATTTGGTTAAACTCAAAATGATCGAGCTTCTCTTATTCTCCCTAGATGTACTAGAACATGAATACGTAAAATTATAAGAGAATATTAATAACATCAAAGAAAAAGAAAAAATGAAAAGATCCTAGATAATTTTATAAGAGAAGATATATATATACACAGATAGATCAATGAAATTAACAAGGCACAAGTGTAAACCTCAAACTTTTTTGTGGCCGATTAACTGGATTAAGAATCTTGTATGATAGAATGAACATAAAAGGCGGAGAAGGCAAAGCTAGGGTAAAAAGAAATTACCTATATGTATACTTAGTGTCTTTACTTTTTTTTTTTTTAACACTTTTTTGGTTGGTAGCATTAAAGGCAAATTCATGTAATCTTCATTTTGAATGTTTTTTTCACTAAAATTATTTTAATTGTTTTTCCTATTAAGTCATTAAACTATAACTTTATTCCCTAGAAACAAATTATTTCTCTCAATAGATTTTTTAGTTGGCATACCATGTCGTATTAATTTATTATTCTCTTATAATGTATGATAAAATAAATTTTAGTAGCAAATATTAAATGTAGTTTTTTAATTTTAGATGGATAAATCAATTTAATTTCGTAACTATGTTTAAATGAAATTATATCATCCTAACGAGGATGAAATTCTCACGACTCAAACCGCCGTGAGTGGCACCAACACTAATCAACCTTGTGGGAGAATTAAAGACTAACCCAGACTAACCAACACTGTATAAATAAAACCAACTCTTGGCAAGAAAATATAGAAAACAATTAATTTACTAAAGAATTGAATCCATATAAACTAATTAGATAATTAAAACAATAGTGACGCAAAAATTACCCCATAACTTAAAATCATCATACCAAAACTCTAAATAGTTGAACTTGAGACGCAACCTCCAAACTGAACATCAACTAAAACATATAAGCCTATGCCTGAATAAATGGATAAGAAGATTTAGAAGGATCCATGGTATTCTGAAAGATAGAGCTCACCCTTGGACTAGAAATTAGATATCTCTCAACAGAGGTCTCAAAATAACCGCCGGAAGAGGTCTTTTACTCAGCATGAAAAACAACATGGATACCACTACACAAACCATAGGGTTCTAGTGGGATCACATGGAGACACAAATATATGGATGTAAACGGTCAGTACAATATAGTAACATAGAACAGTGTATAACATAACAACAATTATCAACCACATAGACTCTGAGTCACGTGTCTTGAAACAACAACACTTAGGTCAAATAATGTATAAGTACATCTCTCACATGATCACAATGAAAATATTGGGTCCTCTCAACGAACTAAAAATCACATACATGAAACTCTCACAGAAACCAAACTCTAGTTGTTAGTGTGCTGACATGGTACCCGAGCACGCATAATTAGTTTAACAATATGGTATCTGATTTATTCATTGTTAGTCTACCAGCGTTGTACCTAAGCCAACAAGTAAATACAAACATTCATTAACAACCACATAGCATAATGAACAAGGCCAATTGAAAATCACAACTTCATTAAATAAGGTTATAACCTATATGATGTCATTTCATATGTCTCCCTACCATGAATTACAAAAATGATTATACGAAATATTCGATATACATTCCTACATAGTTTGAAACATTGTCGCAAACTGAAAATGTGTTTGATATCATTCTTTTTGTCCCACCAAGACAAGAAAATCTAAAACCCACAGATAACGATAACAAATAGAATTATAGAAAGAATAAAGTATATCACCCTGATGAAATGTAGAAATCATAATAAACTTCACTAAACTATAACACCTTGGACTGAAAAAGAGGAAAACACTGGACCCCATAGCAGGGCATATGCCGTGAATAAGACCATGATGCGTCACCCTTATTGTATCTCACTCCCAATAACAAGATGGAGGAACAGGAACACTACAAGGTCCATGGAACTCAAGACGAGCTGCCAAGTTGGCGTTGAAAACAAATAAAACCACCCAATGACTTGTGAGGGACCACAGACCACTAGACTATCCGTTAAACCCCACACGGTCCGTTAAGTGGCCTCTAAAAAATGACCCTGTACCACCCCAAATTCTATGAGAAACCACGGTTTCCCATACGACCCGTGGTGCTTCATAAAGTCCATGAATGGGCCTGTGAAAGAGGACTATAATCTTTTAAGTCACAGTAGTTTTTTTCTTTTCCCCTATAATTTATGCAGTTAAACTATGTTATTTTATCCCTAAATTAGATTTTTGTACTCACTCTAAGACTTATAATCGAGTTAGAAATAACCTAGGACCCTAATTTTCCTAATATCATCCAACTTAAAAAGAAAAGCTTACAAAGAGGCGATAATTTCTCCCAAGAACAAGTAGAGGTTTTCCTCAAGTTCAGCCCCGAAATCCAAAGAATTTATGTTTAGTTTTCATCAGCATTTATGTTCGATTTTACTTTTTTGTTTCTTTGACTTATAAGGTCCCTTAAATTAAGTTAGTTCTTAGTAAGTATATTAGTTCTTTGAGATACTCATTATTTCACTCCATTTAAGCTTCTCGTATTCATCTGGGAATCGACTTAGACTTAAGTTGGATTAGAGTTCAAGTACCCTTAAGTCCCAAAATGACGTGCCTACATAGGTTCATAAGTCCTATTTGTTCGGCATTCGTTTAAGTGACCACACCATAGTCAACCCTATAGCCCTAAAAAGGGCTCACATGTTTATGTTGGTTAACCGAACCTCCCACGGTCAGAATGTTATTGCATTTACATGTTTTTAGCATTTACATCACTATACAATTTAGCCTGTTAGCTTCATGATTAGTACTTATTCGTTCCACCCAATTTAACTAATTTTGCTTCAAAACAATTTATTACTTTGTTAAGCTTATATACACACATCCTACATGCTCTGTTCATGCAACCTAGCTTTGTCTCAAACATATCCAACTAAAACAATCAACATACATTAGTTTAGACAAACCTTGAAGGTCAATTAGCTAAAACCATGGTTCGAGATTTTATGCTTATGAATCCTCCTAAGTTCTAGGGTTGCACGTAGGTGAGAAACCACATAACTTCATTAATGAGGTCAAGAAGATTCTTTTTGTAATGTAAGTGATAGTACTGATAAGGTGGACTTGGCATCCTACAATTTTAAGGATCTGGTCATATTTTGTTCACATAATGGAAAGACAACTAGGTGCGGATGCAGCTCCAGTGACATAAAACTACTTTTCTTGAGTTTTATTCTTCTCGAGAGTGTTTAGGGAGTCTAAGTACTAATTAGTCATAAACATGAAGTAGGGTTATATTGTAGTCCAACAATACAAGCTGAAGTTCATGCAACTCTCCAGGTATGCTCCACATATGGTTGACGATTTAAAAGCACAAATGAGCAGGTTCTTGTTTGAAGTATCCGATATGGTGAATACTGAGTGCGGAAAGGCCTTGTTATTTATAGATATGAATATATCCAAACAAATGATTCATTCTCAGGAGGTTGAGGGAAATATGCGTAGGTAAATGGACAAGGATACCAATAAGACTAGGATGGATAACTATGAGTACTCTCAAAAGATGCCATGTAGTAGAAATCGCTCAATGTTTCAGTAGAGGTCTACAAACCCAACACATTCAATAAGGTAGCGCTTCGTCCCCCATGTTTCAACATGATCAGAAAGGGGGAAGGGAGAGCATTAGACTCTAAGTCACAAGGGAGTGCTTCACGTAACCAAAATTTCCCAACTTGTCAAAAGTGTTGTAAGAATCATCCAAGAGAGAGTCATGCAGGCATAGAAGGGTTCTTTGGGTGTGGTTAGTCAGGTCATAGGTTGAAGGATTGATCCTCTTCAAGTAAAATACAAGAGGTAACATGTATCTATCTACAACTTCAGCAGCTTCAACTGGTCGCCCTAGTCAGATAGGTGCTTCATCTAGTTGAGATGGTGGTCAGTGTCATATAACATTGTATGCTCTTCAAGCTTGCGAGAAAAATGAAGATTATCCTAATGTGGTCAAAATGGTTTGTTGCAAGTCATCCATTTAGAATTTTTTTGCAACGTTACATGCATGGGCTACACTTTCCTTTTTTTACTCGTTATATAGAATTAAGCAATTTTGTCAGTCCCACAACTATTTCAGAATCCTTATGAGTCTCTACTGCAGGTCTTGACCCAGTTATAGGTAGATGGGCATACAGAAATTGCATTATCACTATTCTTGAGAAAGTCACCTCAGCAAACCTTGTAGAGTAAGAAATAATATATTTCAATATCATTTTGGCATGGATCTGTTACATTCTTGTTATGACTCAGTTGATTACAGAACTAGGATATCAATTTTAGATTCTGAATGAGACAGTCTAAGAGTAGAAGGATAGTAAATAATTTCATGCTGGTCATGTTATCTATTACCTTAACCCTTTGAAAATGATTTCGAATGGGTATATATATTTTCTTAATCTGGTTAAGGATTAGTACTTTGAAACCCCAACTCTTGAGTCAGCCGTAATCATAAATGATTTTCTAGAAGTGTTGCTAGAAGTTTTTTTAAAAGATCTTCCCAGAGTCCTGAAAGGGTAATAACATCAGAATAAATCTACTTCTATATACCAAGCCTATCTTGATTCCTCCTTACATAATGTCTCAATCTAAGCTAAAGAAATTGAAAAAATAGTATAAAGAACTTTTATAAAAGGTCTTCATCTAACCCACTATCTCTATATATGGTGCTCTAATATTGTTCATAAGAAGGAAAGATGATTCTCTCATAATATGCATTGATTATAGTCATATGAACATATACAAAATGAAGAATAAGTATCTCATCCCAGGGTAATAGTTTATTTTCTAAAATAGACCTCATATTAAGCTATAATCACAGAGTTAGAGATAATAAATTCCCAAAGATAACCTTCAGTACTCGATATAGACAATATGAATTTTGTATTTATGTCTTTAAGACTAATCAATGATATTTTAGTTTTCATGGACATAATGAATAGGGTTTTCAAACACTATTTGGACTTTAAATCACCGTCTTTATCGATGATATCCTCATGTATTCTTGGAGTAAGGAAGGGCATGTGAATCATCTGATAGTTGTTCAATAAATTCTCAAAGATCGCCAAATATTCGCTAAGTTCATCAAATTTGAATTTTGATAACAATTTTTATCTTTCCTTAGTCATGTGGTATCTTGCAAAGGGATCCGAGTGGGTTCTCACAAAAATGAGGCAATACAACTTTATATCAGACCCACCACTCAAACTAATATTAGGAGTTTTTAGGATTTGGGTGGTTAATACCAGAGGTTTGTTGAAGGATTGTTATCCATAGATTCCACATTAACAAAGTTTACTGTAAAGAAGGTGAAGTTTTAGTGGTCCGATGAGCATGAGAAAATCTTGGCATAACTGAAGACCATGTTGACGACAACTCTTGTCTTCACTCTATGAAATTGGTTAAACGCTATTGTGGTTTATTGTGATCAATCTAGGGTCAGCCAGGTTATGTGTTGATGCAGTAAGGTAAGGTCATAGCTAATTCATAAAAATATAAGGTCTGCTAGAAGAACTACCCGACTCATGACCTTGACATTGAAGTAGTAGTAGTATCCCTAATAATTAGGAGACACTACTTGTTTGGTGTTATTGTTGATCTGTTCACATATCATAAGAGCCTCTAGTATGTGTTCAACCAGAAATGTGGTATATTAATTAGAGGAGATGGATAGTCTAGCACATATTCCAGAAGAGAAGAAAGAATTAGCCAGGGATGTTCACTCGTGGGATAGTTCAGAATTTGTCAGAATCTTCCTTGGTAGTGGAGGTTAAGTTAAAAATGGATGTTGATCCTATATTATATCAGTTGAAAGGTTCAGTTAATCAGCAAAGAGTTGAGGTTTTATCTGAAAGAGGTAATCTTGTGCTTTGTTACTAAAGTCACTTATTTGTTCCTAATATGGATGATTTGAGGAAGCAAATTCTTACAAAAGCACATAATTCCACATATTATAATTATCAAAGCTAAACGAAGATGTATCGTAATCACTAAGAAGTCTTTTTATGCAACAACATAAAGAGAAACATCATAGATTTGGTGGTTAAGTGCCCTAATTGTCAAAAAGTTAAAGTATAACATCAAAAATGAGTAGGTGTGACTCAAGATATTAACATTCCTACATAAAAGTGAGAAGTGATAAACATGGATTTTGTTATGGGTTCACATCTTACTCGCAAAACTATGACTCTATTTGTGTGATAGTGGAAAAAGTCAATAAGTTAACTCACTTCTTGGTTGTCAAGACTATTAATTCAGCTGAGGATTTTACTAGACTTCAAATCAGTGAGATACTAAGGTTGCATAGGGTTCCCTTTTCTTTATCATCACATATAGGGGGTCCCCCATTTACCTCTGATTTCTGGAAATCATTTCGAAAAGGGCTTGTTAATGAAGTAAATCTCGGTACAATATTTTAACCGTAGATATACAGACCATAGAGGACATGTCGAGAGTATTCATTTTAGATTTAAAGAGAATTTGGGATAATCACCTACCTCTTATAGAATTCACCTTTAATAATACCTTTTATTCCAATTTCAGATGGGCAATTCTGAGGCATTGTATGGGCGAAGATACAAGTCATTTGTTTGGTCATTCAAAGTGGGAGATGCAACTTTTCAGCCAAAGATGTCAGCGATTGATTTGCTTACAACGTGGAAATTGTTCCCAATCGATACTCTTTGGAGAATATGAAGCAAAATTCAATCGAAAGCTATAGGGACTTCACCTATAGATGGAGGAAAGAAGTGGAAAGGGTGAGGCCACCCATGACTGAGAAAGAAGTAGTTGAACTGTTCGTGCCCGTTCAAGAGCCAAAATATTATGATAGAATCATGTTGCTCATTGGAGCAAAGTTTGCCGAGATAGTCAAGATTGGTGAGAATATCGAAGACGGTTTAAAATCAAAAAAGATAGTCCGCGTAGCCGCATCACCTGAATCTTCAGGTTTTTTGAGAAAGAAAAGAGAAGAAGGTACTGTTGTTTCATATGGGGGAAGGAAAACCCTAGAAGCTCATCATATTCCCAAGGTCGTTCCCGGCCTTCCCCAAAGTCCTACTAATCTTGTTATGCGCCATCTGTCATCCCAATAATAAGAATGCTACCTTTGTTTATCCAAATGTCCAAGCTCCCATATACCAAAGTCCACCCCCAAATTTCCAAATCTCTCCCCTATTTACCTAAATTACCCTCAACCTTACCAAATTACATCTCCCTATCAAGGTATTGCTCCCAACTGTGCTAACATACAGCCGAGCTACCGAGCACCCCCTCCTGTTTATCAAGTCTAAGATCCACTATACCAAAATCCTTCTACGAATTACCAAGCTCCATCGCTAAATTACCAAACAAATCAATATTCAAAAACCCAAGCTCCCCGTCCAAATACCAAAAATTATCAACAGGTGCCTCCTCCTCAACAAAGGAATTATGACTCTCCCCGAACCAGATTTGAGAAGAGGCCTTCAAGGAACTTTACTGCACTCAATGAAAGCCGGACAAAACTATATGAGAGACTGGCTGTGGCTGGATACATCCATCCTGTGGGGCCCAAACCCGTGGATGTCAATTCAAAGTTCTACAAACCAGATCAAATATGTGCTTATCATTCCAACAGCGTTGGGAACGATACTGAAGATTGAATCAATCTCAAGCACAAAATTCAGAATCTGAATTATCAAGATGTAGTCTCTCTCCAACCGATGGAACCAAATGTGACCATGAGCTGCTTGTTGAAGGGAGATCACATAACAAGGTGTTGCACATCACTGTGATATGTTGTGAAAAGGTTGTCAACCGTATCTTAGTAGATGATGGATCTGGTCTGAATATCTGCCCGTTATCGACATTGAGGCATCTAAGGTTTGACCTCGGGAAACTGGAGCAAAACCAGGTCAACGTGAGAGCCTTTGATGGGGTTCAAAGAGACACGATGGGAGCAATGAATTTGACCATTTATATGGGCCCCATAGAATACAACGCGCAATTTCAAGTATTTTATATCGATACCAATTACAACCTTCTTCTGGGAAGGCCGTTCATCCATATGGCTTGAGCCGTTCCCTCTACTCTCTATCAGATGATGAAGCTCGTGTGGAAGAATGAAGAGTTGGTTATTCATGGCGAGGGGAGTCACATTGGCAGATAGGTGCGGATCATTGATGAGATATCGTGATGTACATACTTTTACACGGTGGAGCTGGTGAATGCCACCGGTGAAGACTTGGCCCCACAGACTCTGATGCCTGTCGTGTACAAGATGATAGCCACTGTGATGCTGCAGAATGGTTTTGAGCCAGGGTTCAGATCGGGAAGAGATTCCTAGGGAATTATTGAGCCTGTTCTGGTCCTCGTTAAGGGATCCAGATATGGTTTGGGGTACATCCCTACAGATGATAACATGAAAGTAAAGAAGAAAAATGATCAAGCTTTGACTAAGCCGATTCCAAATCTGTATCAATCCTTTCCAATCCGGGAGTATGCCGAGCATGAAAACCTTAGGGAAGGAATATGTGAACTCTTTGAGGAGATCAATGCTTTTGTCGAGGAACAGGTCGAGCTAGCTGGTATCCGTGATGCTGAGCCAAAGGAGGTGCTGCGAAACTGGACCTCCACGCTAATCCTGATACCTCGAACGCTTCGGTAGAAAGGCATCATTTCATGCACATTAAAATCAGTGGTAGTCCGAAAGAAGCCCGAGACCCACCATTTTTGCATTTTCTTAACTGTTCAAATTTTTGAATTTTCATTGTGATGTTCAAAAAAGGGCAACATGGCCCCATGCCATGGCCAAAGTTTGCATTGTTTTTGAATGAAAGCATCTTTGTTTTGAACCTTTTTGATTTAGTTTTTTGTCATACCCTACTTTCCTAATTTTTTCAGTTTATGATTTCAGTAACATACGTTACAGACTTGTCAATATCATGTAATGTCACGAGCTAAATGAACAAAATGAGGCAAGTGACGACAAGGTTGACGATTATGAAGAAGAAAGTGGGGAACCAGATTATGTCACTGAGGAATTTTGGCAGTTCGAGAATGAGCATAAACCAAATCTAGAGGAAACGGAAACAGTGAATTTGGGAGATCCGGAATGTGTTAAAGATGTTAAGATCAGCACCCACCTAAATGAAGCTCAGAAAGAGGGCCTAGTTTATTTGCTTGATGAATATGGGGATGTGTTTGTTTGGGAAGTCGGTGTCATGCAATGGTTGAGTACTGATGTCGTATCCCATAAGTTGCCGATTAACCCAAGGTTCGATCCGGTAAATCAAAAAACTCAGAAATTCAATACTGAACTAAGTTTGAAGATTAAGAAAGAGATAACAAAGCAAATAGATACCCAATTGGTGGAAGTGACACAATATCCAACTTGGCTGGCCAATGTTGTTTCAGTCGCCAAGAAAGACGGGAAAATCAGGATTTGTGTTGACTATAGAGATCTCTATAAAGCTAGCCGGAAGGATAATTTTCCATTGTCTAATAGTTATATTTTGATTGATAACTGTGCCAGGCATGAGATGTAGTCGTTTGTGGACTGTTATGTAGGATACCACCAAATTATGATGGATGAGGAAGAAGCAGAAAAGGCGGCTTTCATTACACCTTGGGGTGTATATCACTACAAGGTGATGTCATTCGGCCTCAAGAATGCGGGTGCCACCTACATGAGAGCTATGACCACCATTTTTCATGACATGATTCATAAGGAGATTAAAGTGTACGTGGATGATGTCATAATCAAACCCCGTGAGATTTCGGACCACTTGACACATCTAAGGAAATTCTTTGATCGTTTGTGTCATTACAACTTGAAGCTGAATCTCGCCAAATGCATTTTTGGAGTTCCAGCCAGAAAATTGTTGGGATTTATAGTCAGCAGAAAGGGTATTGAGCTCGACCCCTCTAAGATTAAAGCAATTCAAGAGTTACCTCCGCCAAAAACGAGAAAAGAGGTGATGATTTTATTAGAAAGGTTAAACTACATCAGTCGATTCATATCTCAATCAACCGTGGTGTGTGAGCCTATTTTCAAGATGTTGAAGAAATACTCCCCGACAAAGTGGACTGAAGAGTGTCAGACTGCTTTGATGCTATCAAGAACTATTTGTCCAATCCACCTGTATTAGTTCCTCCGCGAGAAGGGAGTCCTTTGTTGTTGTACTTGTCTGTCTCAGATAGTGCATTCGGATGCGTACTTGGTCAACATGATGAAATAGTAAAGAAGGAAAGGGCTATTTATTATATAAGAAAGAAGTTCACTCCATACGAGTCTCGTTACAAACAATATGGCCGAATACGAAGCTTGTATTTTTTGTTTGAAAATGGCCATCGACATGAATGTATACGAGTTTTTAGTTATTAGAGACTCAGATCTTTTGTATCATCAAGTTCAAGGAGAATGGGCTGTGAAGAACCCGAAGATTATACCTTATGTACAGTATGTGCAGAAGTTGTGCAAAAGATTCTGTAAGATCGAGTTCACACATACTCCCAGAATACGAAACAAATTGGCCAATGCTCTTGCCACCATCTCTTCGATGATTAAACATCCGGATACAGATTATATTGATCCTCTAGATATAGAGTTGAAAGAACATCCAATCCATTGTTTCCATGTCGAAGCAGAACCAGACGATTTGCCTTGGTATTTTGATATAAAGAAGTATTTGGAGTCTGGAACTTATCCTGAAGATGCTACGTCCAACCAAAAGAAGTCGATACGCCGTATGGCTCTCAATTTCTTTTTGAGTTGGGAAATCTTGTATAGGAGAACTCCAGATTTGGGTCTTCTAAGATGCGGTGATACCGTCGAAGCTGCGAGGTTAATTGAACAGATACATGCTGGAGTTTGTGGAACGCATATGAATGGACTCATTTTGGCAAGAAAGATCTTACGAGATGGGTATTTCTGGATGACTGTGGAGAATGACTGTTGCAAATTTGTGCAAAAATGCCACAAATGTCAAGTGCACGGTGATTTGATCAGAGTGCCACCTCACGAACTTAATGTTATGAGTTCACCTTGGTCATTCGTAGCTTGGGGAATGGATGTCATCGGTCCGATAGAGCTAGCCGCTTCTAATGGACACAAATTCATTTTGGTTGCCTTTGATTATTTCACTAAGTGGGTGGAAGCAACTTCTTACAAGTCGGTAACCAAGAAAGTGGTGGCTGATTTTGTTCGTAACAATCTGATATGCAGATTTGGAATACAAAAATCCATCATTACTGATAATGGTGCAAATATCAACAATCATTTGATGAGAGAGATATGTGAGCAATTTAAGATTACTCATCGAAATTCAACTGCTTATCGTCCCCAAATGAACGGAGCTGTAGAGGCCGCCAATAAGAATATCAAAAAGATTTTGTGGAAAATGATTGACAAGCATAGAGGTTGGCATGAGATGTTACCATATGCTTTATTGGGATACCGCACGACTGTCAGAACATCAATTGGAGCCACTCCATATTTGCTAGTATATGGAACAGAAGCAGCCATACCTACCAAAGTCGAGATACCGTCTTTGAGAATCATCCAAGAAGTTGAGTTAAGTAACGCTGAATAGGTCAGCAAGCGGATTGATCAACTAACTTTGATTGATGAGAAGAGAATGGTTGTCGTTTGTCATGGTCAGTTGTATCAACAGAGAATGATTTGTGCTTTTCACAAGAAAGTAAGAGACAAAATTTTTGAAGTTGGTCAGTTGGTTCTTAAGCGTATTTTTCCTCATCAAGACGAGTACAAAGGAAAGTTCGCATCGAACTGGCAAGGACCTTACATGGTTCGCAAAGTATTATCTGGAGGTGCTTTGGTCCTATCGGAGATGGATGACATCGTATGGCCTAAACCTATCAACTCGGATGCTGTCAAGAGATACTACGTGTGAAACTCCGGTTTGCATTTCTGTTATATACTTGTAATCATTCTGTTTGCTTGTATTTGTGTTGCTTAAATTTTACCCCTCTTGTAATGAGCTACGTCTGACGTCAATTCTCGAGAATGAGATACGTAGGCGGCCTATGTCGGCTTCGGTCACCCCATTTACCCCTTCTAATATTTTCTTGTACTTGAACTACGTTCGACCTGAATTCTCAAGAATGAGATACGTAGGCGGCCTATGTCGGCTTTGGTCGGTTTCTTTGTAAATTTCTATTTTTGTTAACCTTTGAGGGGGAACTACATTTAACCTGATTCCTGCCTCAACGGGATACGTAGGCGCCACAAGGGTTCGGTCATATCTCCCGTAAGATTTCTATTCCTCTTTACAATAGAAACTGGGACAGAATTTTTGAGAGTGACTCAAAAATTCTCGAGAAGAAGATTCCTCCTCAGCAAGTCAAGATTGAAGATGTTTCGAGTTCTGCAACTGGGATAGAATTTTTGAGAAGATCTCAAAAATTCCGCAATCTACTCAACTATGGTGAAAATATAAGCAAGACAGTTAACTGGGAAAGAAATTTTGAGGATGGCCTCAAAATTTCTGCATGATTTAATCTACAAGTCTGGAGTGACTCCGAAAACTCCCATGCGAATGATCAGATAGACCTCCAAGCATCAGACTCAAAGAAGTTTGTTAAGCCTGATATGACATGACTGGGCAGTGACTTTTTTTTAGATAATATTTCTCAAAAAATTATTTCTCTTTAAATTTTCCCTTTTATGTTTCATTTGTTTTGGCATAAAATATTTTGTCTCATCCATCAAGAGTCGGGAGATCGGGAAACCAACCGAAGATAGCACGATTAGGAGCAGACAACAAAAGAAATTGACACAAATTAGTTCGTTTTAAAAATTAACAATTTTTCGGTGGACGCAGGCTTATAGCTTTACTTTGAAATTGGCAAATTCTTCCGATGAATGAATACGGAGAAGTCAAAGGAGGAGAAAACCATCCCAGAATCAATAGTTTTTCTAGAAGAAGGAATCATTTTATATCACTTATGTCAAAGACTTGGGAATATGAATTGTTTATTTCAATCAATCTCCAACAACATGGAATTTATGAAGAATGTCAAGCTAGATTCGAAGGAGAATCAAACGAAAATGTCAAGGAAGAGTTTACGGTTTCCATAAAAGGGACAATTATTTTATTATCGATCAAGACGATATACTATCTAGAAGTCGTTTTACCGTTATCATTGTTTGAGGTGATACGATACGCATGCATTGCGAAAAAACATGCATCGCGAGTCAATATGCATGCATCACGGAAAATCACGCATCGCGAGTCAATACACATTCATCGCGAGTTGATATCCATGCATCGCGGGTCAATACTCATGCATGGTGGAAGATCATGCATCGCGGAAGATCATGCATTGAGAGTCAATACTCATGGATTACGAAAGACCATGCATCGCGAGTCAAATTATACATCGTGAGAAGATTTCATACCTCACAGAAAACTATACATCGTGAGAAGATTTCATACCTCACAGAAAATTATGCATCGTGAGAGAATTTCATGCCTCACAGAAAATTATGCGTCGCGAGAAGATTCATACCTCGCAGAAATTATGCATCGTGAGAAGATTTCATACCTCACATAAATTATGCATCATGAGAAGATTTCATACCTCGCAGAAATCATGCATCGTGAGAAGAATTCATACCTCACATAAATTATGCATCGTGGGAATATTTCACACCTCGCAGAAATTCACGCATCACAGGAAGATATTCATGTCTTGTAAGAAATCATGAACTGCCGGAGAAGTAATCGGGCATCCAAGGAGGATTATCTACTCGTTGGCATCAACTACATTCCTTTATTCTGATTAAAGTAAACAACATGAAGAGTACATCGACATCAAGAGAAGTGTCAGCATTGCATCATCTTTCATTTATGTTGACATCAGCATGAAGAGTGCATGGATATCAAAAGAAATATCAACTTCGCATCAGCATTTATTTATTTCGACATTAAGTGAAGAGTACATTGGAGATTACATTGCAAACACCAGACATAAGCTTTATTTGCTTTACGTCAGACCAATCGAGTTGACGTCAAATGTCGAGGAGAACAATTGAGTGCCGACATGGTAAAAGACACTGCCTCCCATCCTAATTGCATTTTTTAGCTGACGAGTTTTTATCTCAGTCTTTGTCGAGAGCATCCGAAAGGATGAATTCAACAAAAACCACAGGTGCAGACGACGTCAAAAGAGGCGCAGCACAAACGTGGAAATTTTCTTAGCAGCGAACTGGGACACAGTTCAAAGAGGAATGTCAAACTCTTAGGACACGAGCAGAGGAGCGATTTCCACCACAATCAAACCACACCCCTATCACAAGGCATGTAGGTTTTTCTTTCAGTTTGTTAGTTTCGATTTCGAATCCGGAAATTTAGATATCACCGGAAGCAAGTTTCCAATCTAAGTGACAATACGCCAGGAGCTTGGAAATTATGTCCGTGTAAGTTCTTAATTATGGGTGTGAAGTGCGCCACATTCACGGCTAAGAGGTTACAAGCCTCCTTTTCATACTCGACATATTTGTCACTCTTTCAGAACCAAAGGTTATCTAGCGTAATAGATTTCCTTTTGAACTGATCGAGTCGAACTACAAGTGGCCTAAATTCTCATATAGCCTGAGATATATAGGAAACCCATTACCAGGGTGCATCCATAATTCCTAAAGTTCGTGACAAGTTCTGTCGGAAAGATGAATTTGTGGTCGGTCAAAATTGGTTTGATCAATTTCATTTTCCTCAGATTTCTTGGATCGATACAAGTAAAATGAGGGACAGTTGTTGACAGCCAATTTTGACCTTCCCCGATATTAATTAATTAACGAGCTTCTTAATCCTAAGCATTTTGAAATAATTGGTTCCATTCAGGCTTAAAAGGCTTTTCAAGTTATTCCAAATGAATCTTATCATTTTCATAATTCTTAGATATTACGTACGATTTACATAATAATGTATATGGATATTATACGTTATGTTTATTCGAAATTAGTCTTTAAAGATTTTATTTTATTTAAATATTTTATTTATAAATTTAGTTATATAATGGTTTACATTTTAAATCAATTATCTTATGACTACGTCGATTATTTTATTTCGTTAAAATTAAAAAGCTTGTTAATTAATTATATTAATTTGCCTTTAAAGTTTACTAACTTTAGCCAATATTTTTGCTAGATGGGCTTTTAGATGAATTTGGACCCTTTATTTTTGGGAAATTTTTTAAAATGTCAATATTTTAACATTTAAGAGGGTTCATTAACAACACTTTCAATATTTAGTAAAAATGTCAAAATTTAAGTTTCTTATGTATCTTATTTATGTTTTTATTATTTGTTTTATTTTAAAAAAATATAATTTTTATATGACAGATTGAGAGGAATTTAGGGGAGATTATTATTTTTAAAAAGGAATAAATGCTAAAAGTTTCATCAGTTACAATTTATTAAAATACATCAACTTTTATCTATTTCTTTCTTTTTTTCATCATGTTATAAAAATTCTTTTTTTTTCTCCATTGTTCTAAAAAAATTCAATATCCAATTCTAATAATCTTTTTTTTTTTGTTTCTAAACACTTTTATTAATCAAAATAAATATTCAATTTTCACTAATTATTGTTATAAAAATCACAAAATTAAAGAAGTACCACATCTATAAAATTTCAATATCAATTTTTCATTAATTATTGTTATGAAAATCATAGTAAAAAAATATAATATCTCATTCTCACTAATTATTACTATGAAACTTTATGATAATACATTATAGTTTTATCTATTAAATTTATTTATTTTTTAATTTAGAAACTTGAACACCTATGGTTTTATTTGTAATTGCCATACTTTTCTCACAGTGTATTTGTTTTATTTTTTAAAATTTTGTATCCTTGCTTGAATTGTATTTATTCCAATATGTATATCGTTTGTATTAGTATCCATTCTAGTTTTCATGTTGTATTTTGTATAATCAAGCTTGTATTTCTTTATTAGTTTGTATTCATTCCAATATGTATGTCAAATAAAATGTATCTATTTAAGAAATACATTTGTATTCGTATATATTTTTCACTGTGTATTTATTTTTCTTTTCAAAATCTTGTTTCCTTTTCTAAGTCGTATTCATTCCAATATGTCTATTATTTGTATTTGTATTCGAATACAAATAAACTAATAGAAAGTTGTTCTTCTTATAAATAAAATATAACATACATTTGGATGAATACAAATTAGGGACAAATACAAGATTTATAAACCATGCAACATGAATTTTTTAATAAATACAAATATTGATAGCATACATATTGATTTGAATACAAATTGAAAAAACATACCAAATTTTAAAAAAGAACTATAAATACAAAACAAACAAATAGAAAATTGTTCGAAAACTATCCGATCTTCGTCGTCTTTTTCAAGATCTTCACGAGTAGACAAAGATTCTACATTTGCGTTCTGAATTTGAGGAAGGTTTTTCACACCAATGAATCTTGTAAATGTTCTTAACCTCTCTTTCCCCTCATTTTAGCAGTGAATCATACATTATACACTATTTGTTAAGTAATAAATAAATTAAAGGATCAAAAATCACCAGAAATTGATTGATTAAGATGAATACCTCTAGTAAGTCTCTTGGATTCAGCCATTGGAGAATAAATCATAACGGAAATTGACAAATACAAACAAGATTTTTTTAAGATTTAAACAAAAATAAAATTAGAAAAGAAATCTGAAAATAGGATAAAGATTAGAGATACCTTAATCAAAGGAATTCTTGTTGATCTAATTTTGGATTAAAAAAACAACCAAAATATATTGCAGAAAAATATTTGCAACTTGAATGTTGGAGGAAAATCAGAAAAGATAACCATGAGAGAGAAAAAAATTAAATGGGAGAGAGAATTAACAATTTGAAAAGATAAATATGAGAGAATGGTTTTTTTTAAAAAAAAAGGATATATAGAATTAATTGAAAAAGAGAGATAAAATAGGAGGAAAATTGGGACACATAAATTTTTTTAAAATAATGACATTTTTGACATTATTGCTAATATTTATAAAGTATGAATATTTTTACTAAATATGTTATTTATTTTGACTAGTTTACTAATTTTTCCTTTATTTTTCAGCAGCTCATTCCATACTTTCAGTAACTTTTAGCTCCAAGGTCCATTTCCAATATTCCCAGCAAAGGCCCAACCCAACTCCCTATTCAGCCCACCTCACAACCCAATAACCCATTCAATTAACCCAGTAACCCGACCAAGTTCCCGTTTCTATTCTTCACCAAAGGAAAGAAATCAGAAGGCAGACCCCCTGCTTCTCGTCTCTTTCACGCGTGAAGCAGAGCAGGCTCAAGCTCTAGTCGCGAACCCAAACGCGACCTTAGCCGCGTTTCTCCCTTTCCTTAACTGTCCGTTTGTACCCCTCCAGAAGAGCGATTTTTCTTCGTACGCGAGAAGGCCAGATGGAGCCATCTCCTCGCCCCATCGTCCTTAGAGCGCAATCGGACGGCTTTCATCCCTTTTCCGTTGCAAAATTGTACACCTTATCCTCATCCGGAAAAGATTTTCGAATTTAGAATCGGGACATGGAATTTCAGTTTTACCTTAGCCTTTTTTGAGATTTCCTCCGCTCTCCACCAGTCGAAAAAACCCTAATCCATATCGATATATATTGCTAATCATTCACGGTCTTGTTTCTTAGCAAAGGGGATGATTTTTTTTAACTGATAAAAGAGAAAATAATTTATTTCGAGCTTTAGTTTCACCCTATCCGCCCATTACTCGCCCAAGTTCATTTGAGTTTGAGGGCACTCATGAAGGAGTTATAGTGGAATAGATAGTTTCAGTTTGTTTGTCCCAATCGCTGCTCTCGAAAAGGTAAACTCCGTTTAGCATATTTTAATTTATCTTAGACAAGATTTTGTTTAGTTCGTAGATTTGATTTCAGCTCTGGTTTGCTTCTGCTGTAATTTTCTCTATTAATTTGATTTTCTGTTGTTTAGTGGCTTATGGATTTCATTGTGATTTGCACATCGAAAGTATCGAATTCGATCTCTAGCATCAGTGTTGCATTATGTCTCGAATGCCTTTATGATATTCCTTACTATATCGTTGCCATTATGTAGCCAAGTTTGTATTGATTTTGTTAAATTTTCAAGTTTTGTCTAGATTAGTGAAACTTCAAGTTTGAAATGGATTAATAAATTGACTAATTTAAGCTTTGTTACTTCTCTTTTCATCGTTGATTATTTTTCTAAGTATGAGATTTCACGGCTTAATAGGATACAAATATTGGTTTAAATTTGGTGTTTTCTTTGGTTCCCTTATCATATTATAATGCTTTAATATCTCATTCTTGCCTTAAGTTGCAGAATGTTGGCTTTAAATAATTGATATGATAGTTAGTCTTTATTTGTTTAAAGTTGTAGAATGAATTGATTCTAATTAGCTTTCTGTTTATGGTGTTAAACATATGCTTTATGTAGTAGTATTTTTCTCAAGTGTTGGCATGTAAATATATTGGCAACAATTTGACCCATTTGCTTGGATTTAATTTCCTCCTGTTGTGTTTCAAATTATGCTTTGCTGACTAATTTGGTGAATGTTACCAGTTAACAATTTATTATTCGATTATAGCATAATTGTTTGAGTTGATGAAATATGTGTCCTTTGAATGTCCATGTGTTAAGAAACTCTTGTTAAGATATGTTTGAAAACATTTAATGAAAAATGCATTCTCATATAGTTTTCTCTTTGAAATGTGCTAAGTTTTGTCTTCCAACAGTGATTCTATTTTCGCGAATTGGAGTGGTAGTATGTTTGTCTACTTGTTTATGTATCGCTATCATGTGACACCTTACAATATTGTCACCGCGCTTGATTTAAATTTATTGACACCTATTGTGTTTAAATGGTTCTTGGTTATTTTATCAAGTTCATTAATTAGTCGTTTTAATCTTTATTGTTTTATTTTTTCTTGCATAAACACCCTTGAACGAGTCACAAGGACTCCACTCTCGCATATCCTTGAGTCGTGTCGAGTCAGCCTTTGATGTTCGGGGGGCGAAAGCAAAGCCAATGCAAGCCTCCAAAATCTTAAAGATGAGTTGTATACCTGCTATATACATCTGTATACAGCTAATACATATGGAGTATATTCATATACAGGTCGAAAACAGCAAAATCCATTGCAGAAAATTTGACTGCAGGTCTCCTGAAGCCTAGAAACAGGCTGTTATACTCATTTTATACACCGATATACAGGTCAAAACATTCGTAGGGGGCCAAATTCAAAATGCAGGTTGAGAGCAGTGAATATATGCTGCTGGAAAATATTTTTCAGCCGCCGAAATTCGATATACAGGTTGATACACCAGCTGTATACATCGATATACTCGCTTTATACAGAGATATATAGTAGTAAATACAGTATACAAGTACAAATATTTGGAAGCACAGACAGGCAAATGGAGCACAGAAAATTAGATACGGTACAGGTTCTAGAAAGTTCAAAACATGCTGGATACGCGTCTTGTGCAGCAGTATACATTAAGTGTATACCAAATTGTAAAGAGAAATGGGGCCAAAGCCCATCTGGGTCCATTGCAGAATTTTGTGGAAAAAGGGTCAGGGCCCAAAAGTGAAAAAAAATGACGAGGGGAATAGACCCAAAGCCTTAAGAATTTCCAGCAGCTATGTATTGAAATTGGGCCTAAACCCATATTTTGAATGATTTCTTTAGACTTAGGACAGGTTCAAGACTTGGTAATTTGGGCTAAAGGCCCAAATTTGACACTTCTATCTTTACTCTTTGTTTATTGTTATAGCCACTAACATATTATTTGACTTTTGTTTCTAATTTAGTTAATCCCGAAAGATAGCCATTTTTAGATATTTAAATTTTAGCTAATATATACATACATATAAATG
>CM064963.1:82928923-83089923 GCA_032847665.1 Solanum chilense
TCAATACCCCTTCTGCTGACTATAAATCCCAACAATTTTCTGGCTAGAACTCCAAAAGCGCATTTGGCGAGATTCAGCTTCAAGTTGTAACGACGCAAACGATCAAAGAATTTTGTTAGATGTGTCAAGTGGTCCAAAATCTCACGGGATTTGATTATGACATTATCCACATACACTTTAATCTCCTTATGAATCATGTCATGAAAAATGGTCGTCATAGCTCTCATGTAGGTGGCACCAACATACATGAGGCCGAACGACATCACCTTGTAGTGATATACACCCCAAGGTGTAATGAAAGCCGTCTTTTCCGCGTCTGCCTCATCCATCAGAATTTGGTGATAGCCTGTGTAACAGTCCACAAACGACTACATCTCATGCTTGGCACAGTTTGTCAATTAAAATATGACTATTCGACAACGGAAAATTATCCTTCGGGCTAGCTTTGTTGAGATCTCTATAGTCAACACAAATCCTGATTTTCCTGTCTTTCTTAGCGACCGGAACAACATTGGCCAGCCAAGTTGGATATTGTGTCACTTCCACCAATAGAGACTCTATTTGCTTGGTGATCTCTTCCTTAATCTTCAAACTTAGTTCAGGCTTGAATTTCCGAGTTTTTTGCTTTACCGGATCGAACCCTGGGTTAATCAGCAAATTATGGGATACGACATCGGTACTCAACCATTGCATGTCACCGATTTCCCAAACAAACACATCCCTATATTCAGCAAGCAGATAAACTAGGACCTCTTTCTGAGCTTCATTTAGGTGGGTGCTGATCTTAACATCTTTAACACATTCCGGATCTCCCAAATTCATTGTTTCCGTTTCCTCTAGATTTGGTTTATGTTGATTCTCGAACTGCCAAAATTCCTCGGCGACATAATCTGGTTCCCCACTTTCTTCTTCACAATTGTCAACCTTGTCGTCACCTGCCTCATTTTGTTCATTTAGCTCGTGACATTACATAACAATGACAAGTCTGTAACTTACGTTACTGAAATCATAAACAGACAAAATTAGGAAAGTAGGGCATAACAAACAACTAAATAAATAAGGTTAAAAACAAAGATGCTTTCATTAAAAAACAATGCAAACTTTGGCCATGGCATGGGGCCATGTTGCCCTTTTTTGAACATCACAATGAAAATTCAAAAATTTGAACAGTTAAGAAAATGCAAAATTGGTGGGTCTCGGGCCTCTTTCGGACTACCACTGATTTTAATGTGCATGAAATGATGCCTTTCTACCAAAGCGTTCTAGGTATTAGGATCGGCTTGGAGGTCCAGTTTCGCAGCACCTCCTTTGGTTCAACATCATGGATACCAACTAGCTCGACCTCTTCCTCGACAACAACATCGATCTGCTCGAAGAGTTCACAGATTCCTTCCCTGAGGTTTTCATGCTCGGCATACTCCCGGATCGGAAAGAATTGATACAGATTTGGAATCGGCTTAGTCAAAGCTTGATCATTTTTATTCTTTACTTTCATGTTATCATCTGTAGGGATGTACCCCAAACCATATCTGGATCCCTTAACGAGGACCAGAACAGGCTCAATAATTTCCTCGGAATTTCTTCCCAATACGAACCCTGACTCAAAATCATTCTGCAGCATCACAGTTGCTATCATCTTGTACACGGCAAGCATCAGAGTCTGTGCGGCCAAGTCTTCACCGGTGGCATTCACCAGCTCCACCGTGTAAAAGTATGTACCTCACGATATCTCATCAATGATTGGCACCTGTCTGCCAAGGTTACTCCCCTCGCCATGAATAACCAACTCTTCATTCTTCCACACGAGCTTCATCATCTGATGGAGAGTAGAGGGGACGGCTCAAGCCATATGGATGAACGGCCTTCCCAGAATAAGGTTGTAACTGGTATCGATATCCAATACTTGAAATTGCACGCTGTATTCTACGGGGCCTATTTGAATGGTCAAATTCACTGCTCCCATTGTGTCTCTTTGAACCCCATCAAAGTTCTCACGTTGACCTGGTTTTGCTCAAGTTTCTCAAGGTCAAACCTTAGATGCCTCAATGTCAACAACGGGCAAATATTCATACCAGATCCGTCATCTACTAAGACGCGGTTGACAACCTTTTCACGATATATCACAGTGATGGGAAACGCCTTGTTATATGATCTCCCTTCAACAAGCAGCTCTTCGTCACAAAAGCTGATTCGATGCCCTCGAATAACCTGATGAATCATGGCGGCCACGTTATCACTGCGGGTACCTTCGTATCATCAAGAGCTTTCATTAAGACCTGCCTGTGGGATTGAGAGCTCATCAGCAGGGCCGATATGGAGATCTGAGATGGAGTCTTCTCCAAATGTTTGACCATGGAATAATCCTTTGGTTCCATCCTTCTCCAGAATTCCTCCGCTTCCCCTTCGCTTATCAACCTTTTGGCCTGATCTTTCTTCTCTCCTCCGAGAGCAAGCTCGTCAAGAGTGTAACACCTTCTAAACCTTGTCATGCCTTGAGCAGCAGCAGTTTTAATAACAAACTTAGGCTTGACGAGAGGTTGTGACGGCACCAAGGCAACAACCTTTGCAGGTGTCAAAATAGCAAACTCTCTCTTTTCTTTGACGCTTAAAGAAGCAACGAACCTTTCCAAATCATCGTGAACGATGGGAGTAATCATCTTCGTTCCACACCAGTCTTCATCTATCTTGATCATATTGACATTGCTGCCTCCATGATTCGGCAGTGGATTTGTGTTGACATTTGGTGCCGTCGGTTGGAGAAAGACTACTTCTTGATCAATCAGATCCTGAATTTTGTGCTTGAGATTGATGAAATTTGTAGTATCATTCCCAACGCTGTTGGAATGATAAGCACATGTTTGATCTGATTTGTAGAACTTTGAATTGACATCCACAGGTTTGGGCCCCATAGGGTGGATGTATCCAGCCACAACCAGTCTCTCATATAGTTTGGTCTGACTTTCAGTGAGTGCAGTAAAGTTCCTTGAAAGCCTCTTCTCAAATCTGGGTCGGGGAGAGTCATAATTGCCTTGTTGAGGAGGAGGCACCTGTTGATAATTTTTGGTATTTGGACGGGGAGCTTGGCTTCTTGGATATTGATTTGTTTGGTAATTTGGCGATGGAGCTTGGTAATTCGTAGGAGGATTTTGGTATAGTGGAGCTTGAACTTGATAAACAGGAGGGGGTGCTCGGTAGCTCGGCTGTACGTTAGCACAGTTAGGAGCAATACCTTGATAGGGAGATGGAATTTGGTAAGGTTGAGGGTAATTTGGGTAAATGGGGGAGAGATTTGGAAATTTGGGGGTGGACTTTGGTATACGGGAGCTTAGACATTTGGATAAATAGAGGTAGCATTCTTATTATAGGGATGACAGATGGCGTATAACAAGATTGGTAGGACTTTGGGGAACGACCTTGGGAATATGATGAGCTTCTAGGGTTTTCCTTCCCCCATATGAAACAGCAGTACCTTCTTCTCTTTTCTTTCTCAACAAACCTGAAGATCCAGGTGATGCGGCTACTCGGACTATCTTTCATGATTTTAAACCGTCTTCGATATTCTCACCAATCTTGACTATCAAGGCAAACTTTTCTCCAATGAGCAACATGATTCTATCATAATATTTTGGCTCTTGCATGGGCACGAACACTTCAACGACTTCTTTCTCAGTCATGGGTGGCCTCACCCTTGCCGCTTTTTTTCTCCATCTATAGGCGAAGTCCCTATAGCTTTCGATTGAATTTTGCTTCATCTTCTCCAAAGAGTATCGATGGGGAACAATTTCCACGTTGTAAGCAAATTGATCGATGAAATCTTTGGCTGAAAAGTTGCATCTCCCACTTTGAATGACCAAACAAAGGACTTGTATCTTCGCCCATACAAAATCTCAGAATTTCCCATCTGAAACTTGAATAAAAGGTATTATTAAAGGTGAATTCTATAAGAGGTAGGTGATTATCCGAAATTCTCTTTAAATCTAAAACAAATACTCTCAACATGTCCTCTATGGTCTGTATATCTATGGTTAAAATATTGTACTGAGATTTACTTCATTAACAAGACCTTTTCGAAATGATTTCCAGAAATCAGAGGTAAATGGAGGACCCCCTATATGTGATGATAAAGAAAAGGGAATCCCATGCAACCTTAGTATCACACTGATTTGAAGTCTGGTAAAATCCTTAACTGAATTTATAGTCTTGACAGCCAAGAAGTGAGTTAACTTGTTGACTTTGTCCACTATCACACAAATAGAGTCATATTTTGCGAGTAAGATGTGAACCCATAACAAAATCCATGTTTATCACTTCTCACTTTGATGTACGAATGTTAATATCTTGAGTCACACCTACTCAGTTTTGATGTTATACTTTAACTTTTTGACAGTTAGGACAGTTAACCACCAAATTTATGATGTTTCTCTTTATGTTGTTGCATAAAAATACTTCTTAGTGATTACGATACATCTTCGTTTAACTTTGATAATTATAATATGTGGAATTATGTGCTTTTGTAAGGATTTGCTTCCTCAAATCATCCATATTAGGAACAAATAAGTGACTTTAGTAACAAAGCACAAGATTACCCCTTTCAGAGAAAACCTCAACTCTTTGCTGATTAACTGAAACTTTCAACTGATATAATATAGGATCAATATACATTTTTAACTTAACCTCCACTACCAAGGAAGATTCTGACAAATTCTGAACTATCCCACGAGTGAACATCCTTGGCTAATTCTTTCTTCTCTTCTGGAATATGTGCTAGACTACCCATTGATACTCTGCTGAGGGTGTCAACCAATATATTTGACTTACTCGAATGATAGAACCTATACATGTCATAGTGTTTAGGAAATTCAATCCATCTCCTCTAATGAATATACAACATTTCTGGTTGAACACAAACTAGAGGCTCTTATGATATGTGAGCAGATCAACATTAACACCAAACAAGTAGTGTTTCCAAATTATTAGGCATAACACTACAACTTCAATGTCAAGGTCATGAGTCGGGTAGTTTTTCTCGTAGACCTTATGTTTTTAAGAATCAGCTATGACCTTACCTTACTGCATCAACACATAACCTGGCTGACCCTAGATTGATCACAATAAACCACAATAGCATTTAACCAATTTCATAGAGTAAAGACAAGAGTTGTCATCAACATGGTCTTCAGTTATGACAAGATTTTCTCATGCTCATCGGACAACTAAAACTTCACCTTCTTATCAGTAAACTTGGTTAATGGGGAAGCTATGGATAACAATCCTTCAACAAACCTCTGGTATTAACCAGCTAAATCCTAAAAACTTCTAATATTAGTTTGAGTGGTGGGTCTAATATAATGTTATACTGGCTCATTTTTGTGAGAACCCACTCGGATCCCTTTGCAAGATACCACATGACTAAGGGAAGATACAAATTGTTATCAAAATTCAAATTTGATGAACTTAGCGAATATTTGGCGATCTTTGAGAATTTATTGAACAACTATCAGATGATTCACATGCCCTTCCTTACTCCAAGAATACATGAGGATATCATCGATAAAGACAGTGATTTAAAGTCCAAATAGTGTTTGAAAACCCTATTCATTAAGTCCATGAAAACTACAATATCATTGATTAGTCTTAAAGACATAAATACAAAATTCATATTGTCTATATCGAGTACTGAAGGTTATCTTTGGGAATTTATTATCTCGGACTCTGTGATTATAGCGGTATTTGAGGTCTATTTTAGAAAATAAACTATAAGGCTGGGACGAGATAAATATTCTTCATTTTGACTTTGTTCATATGACTATAATCAATGCATATTATGAGATAATTGTCTTTCCTTCTTATGAACAATATTAGAGCACCATATATAGAGATAGTGGGTCAGATGAAGACCTTTTATAAGTTCTTTATACTATTTTTTCAATTTCTTTAGCTTAGATTGAGACATTATGTAAGGAGGAATCAAGATAGGCTTGGTATATAAAAACAGATTTATTTTAATGTTATTACCTTTTCGGGACTCTCGGAAGATCTTTCGAAAAAACTTCTGGCAACACTTTTAGAAAATCATTTACGATTACGGCTGACTCAAGAGTTGGGTTTTCAAAGTACTAATCGTTAACCAGATTAAGAAAATATATATACCTATTAGAAATCATCTTCAAAATATTAAGGTAATAGATAACATGACCAACATGAAATTATTTACTATCCTTCTACTCTTAGACTGTCTCATTCAGAATCTAAAATTGATATCCTAGTTTTGTAATCAACTGAGTCATAACAAGAATGTAACAGATCCATGCCAAAATGATATTGAAATCTATTATTTCTTACTCTACAAGGTTTGCTGAGGTGACTTTCTCAAAAATACTGATAATGCAATTTCTGTATGCCCATCTACCTTTAACTGGGTCAAGACCTACAGTAGAGACTCACAAGGATACTGAAATAGTTTTGGGACTGACAAAAATGTGTAATTCTATATAACGAGTGAAAAAAGGAAAGTGTAGCCCATGGATGTAACGTTGCATAAAAATTCTAAATGGATGACTTGCAACAAACCATTGACCACATTAGGATAATCTTCTTTTTCCTCGCAAGCTTGAAGAGCATACAATGTTATATGACACTGACCACCATCTCAACTAGATGAAGCACCTATCTGACTAGGGGGACCAGTTGAAGCTGCTGAAGTTGTAGATATATACATGTTACCTCTTGTACTTTACTTGAAGAGGATCAATCCTTCAACCTATGACCTGACTAACCACACCCAAAGAACCTTTCTATACCTGCATGAATCTCTCTTGGATGATTCTTACAACACTTTTGACAAGTTGGGAAATTTTGGTTACGTGAAGCACTCCCTTGTGACTTAGAGTCTAATGCTCTCCCTTCCCCCTTTCTGATCATGTTGAAACATGGGTGACAAAGCGCTAGCTTATTAAACGTGTTGGGTTTGTAGACCTCTACTGAAACATTAAGCGATTTCTACTACGTGGCATCTTCTGAGAGTACTCATAGTTATCCATCCTAGTCTTATTGGTATCCTTGTCCATTTACCTATGCGTATCTCCCTCAACCTCCTAAGAATGGATAATTAGTTTGGATATATTCATATCTGTAAATAACATGGACTTTCCGCACTCAGTATTCACCAGATTGGATACTTCAAACAAGAACCTGCTCATTTGTGCTTTTAAATCATCAACCATATGTGGAGCATACCTGGAGAGTTGCGTGAACTTCAGCTTGTATTGTTGGACTAGAATAGAACTCTACTTCATGTTTATGACTAATTAGTACATATCCTCCCTAAACACTCTCGAGAAGAACCTAACCAAAAAAACTCAAGCAAAGTAGTTTTATGTCACACGAGCTGCATTCCCACCCCAGTTGTCTTTCCATTATGTGAACAAAATATAACCACATCCTTAAAATGGTAGGATGCCAAGTCCACCTTGTCTGTTTGCCTAAACTAATGAATTTATGTGGTTCCTCACCTACCTGCAACCCCAGAACTTAGGAGGATTCATAAGCATAAAATCTTGAACCATGGTTATAGCTAGTCGACCTTCAAGGTTTGCCTAAACTAATGTATGTTGATTGTTTTAGTTGGATACATTTGAGACAAAAGCTAGGTTGCATTCTAGAATTTTGCATTTGTAACCTCATGTTTCGGGACTGGAGGAACTGTGTTAGCATTTTATGTATTAGTTCTACAAGGAGGCATAATAAAATGCATAATAATGTATTACAAAGGAGAAGTTGAATTACACATTGTGAACAATAAAAATAACAAAATAAGAGAAAATTCTTAGAACACCTAGTACCCTCTCCGTAATAGGTGTTGTACACTACACACCCATGCAAGAAGTAGTGCCTAATGCGTATCTCAAACACCCTAAGACTGTTGAACTGATTCTCTCATATGAAGTTTTTCACATCCCATGGCTACCCCATAAACGTATCACAATACCTATGATTATGAGTGACCCCAAGCTAACCTTGAATCTGGTAGATAAAAAGCATACTACAAAAATAACTAAGTAAATCATGTACTATGCGGAAGCTAAAAGAAGTGGATATTTTGAATGTGGAAAACCCAATTCGTCTAACTATTTGATATATCATAAGATATTTGTTATGACCAAACAACACTTAACAACTTGAGTTGAAACTAATATATTCTATAAAAGCGTCTAAAAGTATTGAGTTTCAGGGACATGCCCCTAGCTAACTCTATCAAGACTGAAAATTGAAATAAAGACTTAAAAGTAAAAAATGTGTATTGTCCTTGAAGAATGAGAAATCACCACTAAATTTGATGAATTCAAACTGGGAGTTGGACTAAGAGTGATCTGGATGCTTAATTTCTAAACCTATATCATAAAACAATGTAGTACAAAAGTATATATCAGTACTTTGAATGAACAGAGCATGTAGGATTTGTATATATATAAGCTAAACAAAGTTATAAATTGTTCTGAAGCAAAATTAAACTAAACTGGATGGAACGAACAAGTACTAATCATAAAGCTAACAGGCTAAATTGTATAGTGATGTAAATGCTAAAAATATGTAAATGCAATAACATTCTGACTCTGGGAGGTTCGGTTAACCAACATAAACCATGTGAGCCCTTTTAGGGGTATAGGGTTGACTATGGTGTGGTCACTTAAACGAATGCCAAACAAATAGGACTTATGAACCTATGTTGGCACGTCGTTTTGGGACTTAAGGGTACTTGAACTCTAATCCAACTTAGTTCTAAGTCGATTCCAAGATGAATACGAGAAGCTTAAATGGAGTGAAATAATGTGTATCTCAAAGAACTAATATGCTAACTAAGAATGCAACATATATATACTGAAGATTTGCATTTCAAACTTTGAGGAAAGATTTAGACTTATTTTCCTTGCATGTATGATTCGTGATATTTTATAAATTTACACAACCTAGAAGCCATAGGTCTGAAAAGTTTATGAGATATAAAAGAACTAACTTAATTTAAGGGACCTTATAAGTCAAAGAAACCAAAAAGTAAAATCGAACATAAATGCTGATGAAAACTTAACATAAATTCTTTGGATTTCGGGGCTGAACTTGAGGAAAACCTCTACTTGTTCTTGGGAGAAATTATCACCTCTTTGTAAGCTTTTTTTTTAAGTTGGATGATATTAGGAAAATTAGGGTCCTAGGTTATTTATAACTCGATTATAAGGCTTAGAGTGAGTAAACAAATCTAATTTAGGCATAAAATAACATAGTTTAACTGCATAACTTATAGGGGAAAATAAAAAAACTACCGTGACATAAAAGATTATAGTCCTCTTTCACAAGCTCATTTATGGACTTTATGAAGCACCACGGGTCGTATGGGAAACCGTGGTTTCTCATAGAATTTGGGAAGGTACAGAGTCATTTTTTAAAAGCCACTTAACGGACAGTCTAGTGGTCTGTGGTACCTCACAAGTCATTTGGTGGTTTTATTTGTTTTCAACGCCAACTTGGCAGCTCGTCTTGAGTTCCATGGACCTTGTAGTGTTCCTGTTCCTCCATCTTGTTATTGGGTGTGAGACACAATGAGGGTGACGCATCATGGTCTTATTCACGGCATATGCCCTGCTATGGGGTCCAGTGTTTTCCTCTTGTTCAGTCTAAGGTGTTATAGTTTAGTGAAGTTTATTATGATTTCTACATTTCATCAGGGTGATATACTTTATTCTTTCTATAATTCTATTTTTTATCGTTATCTGTGGGTTTTAGGTTTTCTTGTCTTGGAGGGACAAAAAGAATGATATCAAACACATTTTTCAGTTCGCGACAATGTTTCAAACTATGTAGGAATGCATATCAAATATTTCGTATTATCATTTTTGTAATTCATGGTAGGGAGACATATGAAATGACATCATATAGGTTATAACCTTATTTAATGAAGTTGTGATTTCCAATTGGCCTTGTTCATTATGCTATGTGGTTGTTAATGAGTGTTTGTATTTACTTGTTGGCTTGGGTACAACGCTGGTAGACTAAAAATGAATGAATCGGATACCATGTTGGTAAACTAATTATGCATGCTCGAGTACTATGTTGGCATACTAACAGCCAAAGTTTGGTTTCTGTAAGAGTTTCATGTATGTGATTTTTAGTTCGTTGAGAGGACCCAATATTTTCATTGTGATCATGTGAGAGATTTACTTATACATTATTTGACCCAAGTGTTGTTGTTTCAAGACACGTGACTCAGAGTCTATGTGGTTGATAATTGTTGTTATGTTATACATTGTTCTATGTTACTATATTGTACTGACCGTTTACATCCATATATTTGTGTCTCCATGTGATCCCACTAGTACTCTATGGTTTGTGTAGTGGTATCCATGTTCTTTTTCATGTTGAGTAAAAGACTTCTTCTGGCGGTTATTTTGAGACCTTTGTTGAGAGATATCTAATTTTTAGTCCAAGGGTGAGCTCCATCTTTCAGGATACCATGGATCCTTCTAAATCTTCTTATCCATTTATTCAGGCATAGGCTTATATCTTTTAGTTGATGTTCAGTTTGGAGGTTGCGTCTCAAGTTCAACTATTTAGAGTTTTGGTATGATGATTTTATGTTGTGGGGTAATTTTTGTGTCACTATTGTTTTAATTATTTAATTTAGTTTATATGGATTCAATTCTTTAGTATCTTAATGGTTTTCTATATTTTCTTGCCAAGAGTTGGTTTTATTTATACATTTTTGGTTAGTCCGGGTTAGTCTTTAATTCTCCCACAAGGTTGATTAGTGTTGGTGCCACTCACGGCGGTTTCAGTCGTGAGAATATCATCCTCGTTAGGATGATATAATTTCATTTCAACATAGTTACGAAATTAAATTGATTTATCCATGTAAAATTAAAAAACTACATTTAATATTTGCTACTAAAATTTATTTTATCATACATTATAACAGGATAATAAATTAATACGACATGGTATGCCAACTAAAAAATCTATTGAGAGAAATAATTTGTTTCTATGGAATAAAGTTATAGTTTGATGACTTAATAGTAAAAATAATTAAAATAATTTTAGTGTAAAAAACATTCAAAATGAAGATTACATGAATTTGTCTTTAACGCTACCAACCAAAAAAGTGTTCAAAGAAAAAAAAAGTAAAGACACTAAGTATATATATAGGTAGTTTCTTTTTACCCTAACTTTGCCTTCTCCGCCTTTTGTGTTCATTCTATCATAACAAGATTCTTAATCCAGTTAATCGGCCACAAAAAAGTTTGAGGTTTACACTTATGCCTTGTTAATTTCATAGATCTATCTGTGTATATATATATCTTCTCTAATAAAATTATCTAGGATTTTTTTGTTTTTTCTTTTTCTTTGATGTTATTAATATTCTCTTATAATTTTACGTATTCATGTTCTAGTACATCTAGGGGAATGAGAGAAGCTCGATCATTTTGAGTTTAACCAAATTTTAAAAGAAATAATTATTGATATGGTGGGAATTAATTTTACTTGTTATAGATCTAAAGGTAGTAGCCACTTTTAACAATTTTCTTGGACTGAGAAGTTTTTTAAATTGATTTTCTCTAAACTTCTTAATTTGGTTTAAAATAAAATCCAATATAAGATAATTTTTTTGATCACTAATCTAATGAATATTGAAAGATGCATGATTACAATAGATCGAATTTCGATTTTTTTTATGGATCTAAGCTTTACATATCTTTTCTCTCTTTATACCTACAATATATTTTTATTTTAAAAATGAAAGTTCTAATAAAAGTGATTTTATCATCTTAGGTTTTACCATTTAAAGAGAAATAATTCTTTTTATGGGTAAAAATAATTTAAGTTGTTATAGATCTAGAAGTTGTGGGCTCCTTTAAAAAAATTTCTTAAAAACAATGACTTTAAAAATTGATTTTTTTTTCAAAAATTATAACGTTTTTCAAAAGAAAGTTTGATTAAGTCTAGTTTTTTAATCATACCACCAATGTACTTGGTAAATTGTTTGAGCTTCATCACTACAACAATAACTATACTTGTTCTTGAATCTATAAATTGATGGACAAACATCTTTTATTTTGACTTTTTATGTGTATGTTTTCTAGCACTTTGATTAAGTTCTTATGATATTACTTGACACATAAATATCATTACTAGCACGCTTGATGTTTTTATATATATATTATATATTTTTTAAAAAAGCTTTTCTATATCCATCTTACAAAATATCTTTTTACTTGGTTTTTATTTTCTACCAGGATATGAATAACCAGCACCAAATTTTTGTGGACGAAGATGCAATGTTAATGGATGATTTAGAGGTATGCTTTTGAAAAACATGTCTACTTTTAAGGTGCTTAATTGTTCCTTATAAGCAATATACAATATTTTTTGATAGATAATTGAACAACTTTTTTATGATAATTGTGTTATGAAAGGAAAATAATGTTCTTCTCTAGAGGTAAAATAATTTAATCATTTCATGACAACAATATATAAATACTCATACAAATTAAAAGAGGTTAAATATTTGATGTTAAGGTTTGTTGTTGATTGTAGTGATTGATAGTGACGGTAATAGACGATGGTAGTTTGTGGGGTATTGATTGTAATAGTTGGGAATGGTGAACAATGATGATGATGATGATTGATAAAGATGGAGTATGCAGTGAATGAATTGAATTAATGAACTATAATATTTCAGAAACCTTTGAATGACATGTTAATTATATGAGATTTTTTATCTAATCATTTATTTCTATCAAGACTCAATAGATGGTTGCATCATAAAAAAAAATTAGTTAATGACTTAGGTTCAAACCTAAAAACATAGAGATTTAATAGTTTATATAGGAATGATTAATGTTATATCTTTATTAATGCAAACATATGAGACATAAAAATTAATACTTGCTAGTAGCTACCCACATGTACATATTTTTCTCTGTAATGCAATATCATTAGTTAAATATGCATTATGTCAAAAATTATAAGTCTTCATAGACAACCTTTTTCTTATATATTTAATGCCTTGATTTTTCATAGTCTCAAGCTATGACATGACCAAACTATCTCAAATGATAACAACCATCATTGATCTAGTTACATAATATATGTTATTGATGAATACACATTTTTTAAGCTTTTCTTTCTCGCTGAAAGTTCAACGATTTGTCTCCAATTTTTTTTTTAAATCAATTTTTTTTTAAAAAAAAATTATTTTAAAACTTAAAATAAAATTTTTAATTTTTTTTAGAATTTTAATTTTAATTTTTTTTACTACTTATTCCAAAATAAAATTTTTTTAATGATTTTTTAAAATAAGTAGTAATCAAATTTTTTTAAAAAATATAAAAAAACTTTGGAGACAAATCGCTGCACTTGCAGAGAGTTGCTCTTAATTTATATATTTTTTAATTTCAATTAAAAAAATTTAAAGAAATCGCTGTTTAGGCAGCGATTTATTAAAAAATTATTTTGTAAATCGCTGCTTTAAAAAAAAATTAAAAAAAACAAATCTTGCAAATCGCTGCTATTGCAGCGATTTTGCTTTTTCCGGTGAGCGACATCGCTGCTCTTCTAGCGATTTTGCCCTTTTGATTAAAATAAAAATTCATATACCGTTTTGGAATTTTCGTTAACATTTTATACCCTTTATGCTCCGGACTCCAACAGATATTACCATCACCCTCATATCACACTAGCTCAAATAGCGAGGTCACTGAAGACAGAGATATGGATACAAACCAACAACTAATATTGCCATCACTATATATCTTACTCTCTTAATTAATAAAGCTTGCATCACTCGTCAAAACTAATCAAAATAATGAGAGGTTGTCATCAATAAAAACACTCAACTAAGAGTGGGGTTAAATCCCGCAATGAACAATGTAACGTCAATTAAACAGATTAAGGCTAACTAGATACTTGTTTGAACCTATACAAACAAGGTTCACAAATAAAATAGAAGGAAATTTTTATAAGTAGACTTCTAATGGGGGTAAAGACAATATCAAGTAAGGGATGTACGAAAATAGGAAAAAATTGAGATTCAATCAACACTCAACGAATCACTACAATTCAATTCAAGATCAATCACTTATAATATGGTTGCAATTAAAAAGGTTAAGGCTCAAAGGGGACAACTAACGATAAATTTAGTGCAAAAGTGGGATTTTTAGGCTAAGTGGACTTCAAGGACAATCAAACAAAGCCTAAGATCATTTCTACCACCAAAGTCAATCAAGACCAACAATTCAAGACTAATCGGGAAAGATATAGTTAACACAATTGATAACAAGGCATTATTGACAAACACTCAAAACACCTGGCTTGCAAATTGATTAAGATGGTTCAAAATCCAAATCTCCTTTTAAAATGCAAATAACATCAAACATTTAAAAAGTTAATGAATTAAAAGTCACAAAAAGAGTTGTGAGTGTTTTAACAAAATCATTCCTTCACACCTTCAAAAACCAAAGGGGATATGATTTACTTCATTCATGCACAACTATATTCCTAGTACCTATAAAGCAACAACCTCCGAAAAAGATGACGATTTTGCCCTTAAAAAGTGGTCACCATATATCACCGGGCAATTTCATGCATCTATCAGGGTAGGCTACTCAGTCTTCGCCACATATAACACCAATCAAACACTACCAAAAAATCGACAATTTACCCTTAAGAAAGTCTTCACTCTATTCATCGTCGGGCATCCTCAATCCACATCTCAATTATTTAAAAAAATAAAGAAAGCAAAACTATGACTAAAGGAAACAAAATCAATAAACCAAACAACCATAACATATCAACAAGTCCAGTGAGGGCACACCATCCACAAAACCAAAGTATAAAAAAAACCCGACAAGGGCAACATCAAATCTAAAACATAAACAATGTATGCTTGACAAGGGAACAATCACAATCAACGTAAACGAAAACAACAAGGGAGCACCCCTATTAGAAATGAGACAGTGTCGTCACAATCAACACATCAAAAGAGAATATGAGGGACTTTGTGTATTGCCTCACTTTGAACTTAAATCGGTAGGGTTTGTGAGGACCTCCTTATCCAAAGCAATACTACCATTTAAGATCTTAAGCTTCCCTATCATCTTTCTCAGGAAATTGCTCTTTGTCTGCTTAAGCTCCAGGAAGACCTCTGTTTTTGTTCAATAAACCCCTACTCAAGCGCTCAAGCATGTGAGACATCGACCTCGATACAACAGCTACATAAGCTATAATGTAGCAATAGTAGGTGGAAGAACACACTCCGAGATGGTGGCTCTAGATGTGCCGGAAGAAATGCTTGACATAATCTCCCTAGCCTCGTCGATTTGGTAAGAAAGATGCCTCATGGTGGCGGGTACATATTGAAGTGGCCTGACAGATGTGGAAGCACCAGATGCAAACTCTATCTCAATGAATTGGACAAAGTCAGGGTTGGCCATATCAATATTCCTCTTTACTTTCTCCTACATCCCCTTCTTCAAGGGATAAATCTTTTTTTCCCATCTTCTTCTACTCATCTATAGGGCGTTTTACCACCGCTAGCCTCATAAAAAAATATAGTAATCAAATATGGGAATATAATACTGTTGTCTCTCCCTAAGCCAACTCAGAAATTTGGTCAACAATGATTCTCCCAACATAAATCCCCATGCCATCCATAATAGAAGCAATCAAATAACCTATCTAGTGTCACCTAAGTGTTATGGCTGGAAGGCACGATCAGAGCCCATATGATAGACATTCAAGACTTAATCTCGGTTGAGAACTCATGTAAATTAATTCTTCAGTTTGAAGTAAACCACCACCATATAGCTTATCAACAAGCCCCTGATTCCCTATCAACAAGCCCCTGATTCCCTAACTCATTGTACTAATTTATGAACCCTGATTATCAGAATCTCAAAGTCCATACAATTAGCTGGATGAAAGTGGACTTGAACAGCTTAGATTGTTGTAACCACGTATCCATTGAAGCATGGATCAAAGACATTGGCATAAAAATTCGCCACTAATATGGTATAATTAGCCTTCATATGCTTAGCAGTAAATCATATTCATCCACTAGTCATCAGCTTGCCCTAGAATTCCAGCATTCCATCCTCGAGCTTTTCCAAGCAAATAGTTTTATCTTTGATTTCCAATTGGCCCATGTATTTAATGTATTTTTAGCCACATTTTGGCGATGGGAACCTTCTCTTATCATAGTACTCGTCTTTCTCAATTTCCGAAGCCATTTCTTGAGCATTTGGTTCAGTTTCATAAGTCATTTCAAGCACAAAGTACCTACAAATGAATCCAACATGTTAATGATTTTTAGGACACTCAAAAGGTACACTGCATTATTAAGTATTTATACTAGAGAAATCATCAAAAGGGGGCCTAAGCTAAGCTATGAAAATCTAATGTTTCAGATTTGTCATAACTGAATCTTCCGTGTTCACATAAGAGTGTCGCGTTTGCGTCCTAGTGTACATGACTACTATGCTTTCACGGATATAGGGGCATGTTCCCGGAGAATCTAGTATTATATTTCTTTGCGTTTGTAGCTGGAGGGCCGCATAGGCAAAGTCATTCTCTAGAAAACAAACATTGGTTAAGGCATTTTCCAAATACGTAGGGTCCAACAACAACAACAACAACACCAACAATAATAACACCACCTCCATCACCACTACCACCACCACCACCACCACCAACAACAACAACAACAACAACAACAACAACAACAACAATAACAACACTAAGAACAACACTGAGTTTGCTTAGTAGTTACTGGTAGTACGAGTTGTTGGGTTATGGGTCTTTTTCCCTTCCTATGTGGATAAATAAAAGCTCAATTTGGACCAACCCATTTTTGCCCATAGGCCCATTCTTATGAGGCAAATATAAACCTATTTAGGGTCTTATTTTCAGCAGAATACAAGAGAGTTTTTTCAGCAGCCAAAAAGAGAGAAAAGAGATTTTCGCAGTCAAATAATTCAGCCCTAACAACCAACTTCAAATTGCGATTCCCGCTTCATTTCTTGTCCGATTGAGCTGATTTTTGGACAGCATATTATATTCATCTCAATCTTTGATTAGGAACTGACAGAGTTGTATTTGGTGGCCTGCAGCTTCAGTTTTGCTGTCGTGAACAGTAGCTGCGAAATTGGTGATTTTGCTCCTTTAATTCTCTAGATTTGGTGCAATCTTATTATGTTGTTGCTCGTTGTTTGACACTTGTTTTGTGGCCAATTTTGGAGAACAATATTGTAACGGTGATTATAGTGGAGCTTTTGGTCCCGTGGTTTTTTACTCTTCACATCGAAGGGTTTTCCACGTAAATCTTGGTGTCTTGTGTGATTGATTTATTATTGTCTTATTATATTTGTTTGGTTGAATTACTTGCTGCCTTATTATCATATTGCTTGTGGTCGTTTGTCTTCTCTTGGTTCAAATCGAAAAGGGAAAGTATAGACTTGGGTATTCTTCCGCTGTTATCCTGTCAGGCATTCTTTGTTAGTGCCTTGTCTTTCCCAACACGAGTTGCTACACAAAGGGGAAGGGGTTAAAGAGTTTCAATTCCTAGGTTACAAGAGCTTGTAATTTGAATCCTTGCTTCTTTTATAGTTAAATGGAGCTGGGTTGAAATCATGTGAGTACAGGTTGTGGTTTCTCCTCCCTTGAGTAGGGGTGTTTCCACGTAAAATTGTTGTTTGTTTTACCTTGTGCTATTTACTTTCTAGATGTATATTTTGTCAAGGGAGCTAGTCTATTGATTGTTCATGGACGCCTACATTCTGTCAACTCTCAATTCCAATTTATATGACTTACTTTTCGTTTTAGTCATCCCCAAAAAGAATGACACATATATATATGAGTAACAAATTAGCTTTAAAATGTGAATTTTGCCCTCAATGAAATGATTTATAGTCACACAAGTTCTAAAAGTGTTCCTTTCTTTCTTAGACTCCGTGTTGAGTCAAATTAACTCACATAAAATGGGGGTGGAGGGGGGGGGGTGGAGGAGTACATGTTATGTTAGTGGCTTGATAATATTAATTCCTTTTAAAGAATAACAACCCCAATAAGATATATACCAGCAAATAAAAAGAAAAACAGAAATGAATTGGGAAATTAGAAAATTACTTTGATAACTAAATCCCACAGAGAGGATGGCACATAGCATAACATTTTTTGTTATAAGTGAACGTGATATAAACATCATCACTTAAATGTTCATCTCCTATCATTTGGGAGGCTATATAGTACATTTACAACATCACTTAGTGCATATATTGTACAAATACATAGCCGAACATGCTAATTATGTTCACTAGTTAACTACAAGCTAGATAAAAAGCAAGCAAGCAAGCTAGCTACTGGATAATTAAAAAGCCACAGCAGCAGTTGATGATTTTCTCTTAGATGAGAAATATTCAACACCTTGATACATCTGGACAGCTTCATAACTTTTAATATTGTAAACTTTTGCTTCACTTGGATGCAACTTAACAACATGAGATTGTTGGGGATAGTATTTATAAGGAGCTGGATTATTTGGCCTTTGTGGAGGTGAAGGTCTTTCCTTTCTTTTGCCCCAAAATTCATCAATAAGATCAAACCCTTCTTTCCCTATCTTGGCTAGCAACTGCTCTTTCCTATGTGCCATATCTTTTGTTTAAGTAGAGAATGTTTGTGGTAATATCTAAGCTTAGTATAGAGAACGAGAAGTAGGTTGTGTTTGTTTAGATAATTACATGGCTATACACCCTTTTTATAGGCACAAGTTTCACAATCATGATAAGGTTGAAAAGATATTGTATCTAAGGGTGTCTTTGGTATTCAAAATACTTTAAATGTTGAACTCACAGGAAATTACAGTAAAAAATGTGTACTGGTCCACAATCCCGATTTCATAATATTTGTCCAGGTTATATATAGATCTTTTTTTTCTTATTATGCTTGTATATTAGGCTAAATTATGTACATCACATCATTTAGAGTACGATTCTTTCTCAATCTTGCTGCCATAAGATGCTTTATCAGCTGAGGAGTATCTATATATCGAACACAAGAAAAAAAAGTTAAAAAAATATTTACACTTCAGAAAATATTTCTATAAAAATACTTTTCATAACAAATGTCGCCCTTCACCTAACTTGTGGTGATTCCTTTACGATTATATGTGTTTCAATTTAAGAATAAAATTAAAAGGAAAGGCAGTGTGAAGGTAGCTGATTCTTTTATGTGGTTGTAATTAAGTAAATACATTTGGAAACGTATAAAGTGGTCTTTGGATTTATATTCTTTTTTGATATTTATGACTCTTCACCTTCAAGCAAAAGCTCCCAATTTTTTTTGACTCTTGACCTATCATTCAACAATCAATTATTCTCTGTCTCAAGATCAAGATTAAAAATTATTATGATCATCAAGCAAGCCAAACTTGTGAAGGATATATAAAATTATTATATAAATTGTGATAGTAAATATAAATTTTTGTCAAGTCTTTTAAAATCATATGAAAAATACACGTTAGTTCGCCTATACATATGTTAAGCAATTTATGATAAGATAATGACACGTCTTGCATTTTCGAGATGGTATATAATTGGGAATAAGTAGGTATGTCTAAGAGGTGGAAATTTCTTGCTCTTTTTTAAATTTCAATCTGTTCTCTTCTTTTAAATCTTTTCTATCTAAGATGAGCAAATTAAAGTATCTTTGCTACCTATAGATATATCATTGACTAAATATTAATTACTTACTGGTACTCCCACTGTCGACTTTTATTTGTTATGTTGCACTTCTTAAAAGTTAATTTTACTAATTTTTAAAGTTAAATTAGATTATGTTAATTTGATTATTTTTTTTAAAAAATTAGGTATCCAAAATTATATGAAAAATACTACAAGTTGTAATTTTTGGCATACCAATGTGATGAAAATATATGTCGTAAAATTTTGATCAAAGTTCTTATAGTTTGACTCTAAAAAAGGAAAGCATGAAAATTAATTGTGGATGGAGGAGAACAATTTAAAAATACCAAAAGCCATCTATATAAAGTGCTAAAGACTAAAGTTCAATTCACTAGCCAAATCTTGGTAAGACTACACCATAGGCTTATAATTGTAGCAACTACATATGTTATTTCTTATTCATAAACTTAGATGAAACAAGAAAACATAAAATAAAGGGAATGTCTACATCTGATCCACAATTCAATTATTGTTTCCTCTTGGTTGAGTGGAGATAGTGGTAATGGTAATATTCTTGTATATCAATAATACGAATAGAAAAGATAAGGTTTCTATTGCCTTGCTAAATGAAAAAAGGTTTATGGATATACCTCCTCTACAATTTTTAGAAAGGATACATAATTGAGATTCGAAAGAACAAGACTCACTTAAAAAATATGGTTTTTAGCCACGCGAAGGGTCATGGCTATATGATACACACTATGGCTAAACACACTTTGCCACAGTTCTATTCATCATTTAGTTGAAACTACAACATGCTTCTTTCATATCTACAAACGTTATGCCTGTTACCAAAAAAATAGTCTCCTTATATATAAGTATCGACTAAACTAAGCCATTATATAAAGTAAATCACCAAAATAATATGTTTTTTAAAATTTTACAAAACTAGTATTAACGTATTTCACAGTAACGTTTTAGGGTATATTTTATTTTTTAAAAGCTGACGGCGTTAGATTGATATACATTACTCATAGTAACGTTTTACTGCTAAAACGTTATTGTGAGTAACGTCTCACTCTTAACGTTCTAGTGTAGATTTCTATGGGCTTTCTATTGATGTAACAATGGCAGCAACTATTTAGAAGAATTTACCATAAACGAAGGTCCAAATTCTAAAATCGATCTTACCACAACGATCCTCACGAAAAACCCCACAATCAAGGCTCTTGAATCACCAGATTCGGACCCAAAATGGCCAAGAAATCACCTTCTAAAATTTTTCCAAAAGTTGAGCTCGAAAATGAGCTATGACAGCAATTAAAACAAAAAATTTACCTCAAATCGGGACCCCAAATATGATTCAAGCTCATCGATGCATTGCCCTTGAAAAATATAACAACTTAGCCTTTTGACTCTCCCAATTTGGAGTTCTATAGCTTAACATATCGCAACTTTAAAGTAAGACATAAAGGCTGAAATTTGGAATTTTATAAAGGACGAAGCTGGTCGCTAATAAACCAAATATCTGGTCGTTAAAACCCCAAATTCTGATTGTCAAAGGGCTGCACCATATTTCAGCTTTGTCTAATTTCTTCAAAGTCTCCGACGGGGTACTCGGAATCCGTTTGGAACCTGATAAAAACAAAACAGATATGCTTCCCTATCAAAGTTGACATTTCGGACTCAATGGCACAGTCAAAATTTCCATCAGAGGTCATCTCGATAAAATGTGGGTCCCACTTCCATCGGCCATTTTAAGTCAAAAACCACAAAAAGGCTCGGAAAAATATCGGAATCCTGAGGACACAAAAGAATGATTAAACAAGACCAAAATCAACATTACGAAGCTAGCCGCGCTGACAGAATTCTCATCCGAGCGCGTTTACTCAGAAATGTTGACTAAAGTCAAACTAAGCCTTAACTTAAAGTTAAAACGCTTAATCGCACCGACTCAAACTAAAAACTTCTGGAGTCATGTCGACCATGCTAATAGCCTAAAATGACCCTTCCGGAACTGATGGAATCATCAGAATTGGATTCGGATGTCATTTTTTTAAACTTTTGATGGAGAATGTTCGTTTAAGGTTCATAAGCTCAAAAAACACTAAAGCTCACACAATAACCAAACGAACGACCAGATGACCGAACTGTCAGTCCCAGCAAGTCATAAATGACTTGTGATCACTATAGGAACGCTCTAAACGATGCACAGAAGATAAAACACATAAATTAAAAGAAGGGTCATTACAGACGGACCGTTAGTACTGACCTTCGTTTGGTCCGACAACAACTTATCTAGGGGTCTTTTCCCACTTTGTTTAAACATTAAGTTACATCGTTTTGACCCTAAATAATCAGATTTTAGTCAGTTTAAGCCTATAAACATAATTAAAACGTATCCAAGTCAAATCATCAAATCAAAACTTATAAAATTAGAAGCAAGAGAGGAGAAAAAGCTCAAGAACCCTAGTTCAAGAATGCCACAAGCTCCAGCAGTTCCAGTCCCAAATCTTAAGTATTTTTCCGTGGATTTCATTACCAGGTATGTATGATTTCACTAGTTGTTTTCTTTAACCCATTGGTCCCTAGTTTTCAGTCAGATTCTTGATTTTATTATCATGATTAGACCTACGATTTCTAGAACTTCAACAGAACTTCATGAACTTATTAATTATATGTTCCAAATCAGATTATCATGTTATTATTCAATTTATTGCATGAATTTCAGAACCATAGCTTTGTATTTCTTTATTTCTTGAATAATACATGCTAGATTAGATATTCCAGACACTTTAGATATACATGCCTCAATTATAAATGCATAATTACCAGATTAATTGTTGCATTCTCACTTTGTATGTTCGATTTCAAGCTATCCAGTATTTACAGAAACTCAGACATAATCACTATATTTACAGAATCATTGGGAGTAGCATAATACCAAGTTAGACTAGGGTTCAACGTACGCAATTAGTCCCAGAACTACTAGCCAAGTGGGTTATAAGTCCTATGTGGGCAATCAGTTTAGTGATCACGCTAGCATGCCTTTATACCTTTGGTAGGGTATATTGGGTCCTCTCGATGTGCCGTATACATTGGACTCCGTATTTAGCTCATGTGGTTTTATTATAGGTTATTAGTAGCTCCCACAGTTCAGTCAGACTCTCTACTTTGACTAGTTATCAGTATATTCAGTATTCAGTTTTAGCATGTTATAAATTGGTCATTGCATCCAGTTATCTCAGAAATCAGCATATCATATTCAGATTATTATAATTGCTTTTGTGTTTGTTTAGTTCTGTTTATTTCAGCTTTATTCTATCCTACATGCTCAGTACCTTCAAGTACTGACGCATACGTGCGCTACATATTCTCGTGATATAGGTTCAGGTTCTCAGCATCCAGATCACGCATCCGATCTCCAGTTCAGCAGATTCAGTGGTGAGTCCTCATTCTCTGAGGGCAACAGTTATGAGTTTTATTTTAGTCTTTAGTCATTTAGTTTCAGTTTTTGCTTGATTTAGCTGGGGCTTGTCCCAGTATTTCTAGTCTACTTTAGAGACTTATTTAAGACATAGTTAGATTCAGCTTAGTATTGAGTTAATATTTCCTTTCTATTAAACTCATTATTTTCAAATATTTCAGTTATAGAATATGGGTATTCCCCTTCTTTTAGATTTCATTATGATTTAGCTTCCGCATCAGTTTATTATCTTTAGTATGCTCATGATCATGCCAGCAAGGTTAGCTTGGGATCACTTGTGGTCTTATGTTTCGTGTCTGCGTCTCGGGGGTAGCTCGGGGCGTGACAATTTCACCAATATATATTATTATCATCCAAATTAATAAACATATTGACCCATATCAGAATCTCACCTTTTAATAAATCAAAATGATAATTAATATATACAGATCATAATAGGTATATCAGGATTAAGAATATAAGTACATTTAATAGTATAGTGAATATCATTTTGTCAATCAGTCTAAAACAACTATCTCTAGTCGGTCCCGTTCAATACATACAGAATGTACTAGCACAAGAAGTTGGAACTATACCATTCCGATAATAAAGATAAATTACATATAATCTTGTGCTACAATCGGGCCCAATGGCATGTCCAATTTCCATTCTAGATTGTGAACCAAAAGCTTTATACTTATAAGAACCGATGATTTAATCCTCTGTGTATAAGCTAAAACTCTACACACCAAATCATCTACTATATAAGTAAATAGACACTATAAACGAATATATAATCTATTAAAATTGAACAGATATTTATTCTCTAATAAATATTATTTCTTAACACATGGTTAATATTTATATCCCAATAGACTTATTATTCAACAATTAATTATTCTCCATCTCAAGCTCAAGATTAAAAACTTAATATCATCAAGCAAGTCAAACTTGTGAAGGATGTAGAAAACTAATAAATAAAGGAAATTAAAACAACTTATATACAAAATTACTATTAGATGAACATTGACAACAAATAATGTGTTTTAATTTTCAATTTTAAAAGATATATATATCGTGGCAATTATACTGTAGATTGATTTTTATTTTAACGGTAATATTTATTATTGAAAATATAACAGCAATTGAGAAAATAATGTTGCATCCAAATTAGCTATGGCTTTTAGTGGCATTTGTAAGTGCTTCTTATAAAATTTCATACATATATTATCACTAGATGTAATATAAAAATAATTATATTATTATTGTTAATTAATTGAAAAAAATCTTCTATAGACGAAATTTAGTTATTTAATTATCACTTAATTTCATAATTATATTCGTAGTCTCAATTATGTTGTACCTTTCAAATTTTGAGATTCAAACAAATATATATTCGATATTCGATCATAATTTTTCATATATCTTTTAAATAATTTAAATTGACAATCATTATGACTTATATTATTTTATAGGTACGTTCCAAAAATATAAATTTGTTTCAAAAAATTTAAAGATTTTATATTCAAATTTAAGATTAAATTAAAGTTTTTGACTCTCAAAAAAGAGAAAAATATTATATAAATTGTGACAGTAAGTATAATTTTTTGTCAAGTCTTTCAAAATCATATTAAAAATACATGTTAGTTCGCCTATACATGTGTTAGCCAATTTATGATAAAGAAAATGACACATCTAGTATTTACGAGAATAAGTAGGTAAGTCTTTTTTTAAATTTCAATCTGTTCTCTCCTTTTAAATCTTTTCTATCTAAGATGAACAAATTAAAGTATCTATGCTACCTATACTTATATTATTGTACTAACTTTTTATACTTAGTAGTACAATTTAAAAATACCAAAAGTCATCTATATAAAGCATAATACATAAATATGTTCTTTAACTTAGTCTTATTTTACATTTATACCTTTAAATTTTGAGTTGCACAATTAGACACTTAAACTTGTATAAAGTTGAACAAGTAGACGCCTGAGTCATGTGTGACCTAATACACACAAGACACCATATAGGACTCAAATTACCATTTAGGATGCCACGTAATACACGTGTGACTTTTTTGTTCAAACTTATACAAATTTGAATATCTACATATGCATACTCAAAGTTGAAGGACATAAATGTATAAAATGAAAATTAAATGGTTTATTCACGTATTATGCCTCTATATAAAGTGCTAAAGACTAAAGTTCACCAGCCAAATCTTGGTAAGGGTCCTACCTACACCATAGGCTTATGACTGTAGCAACTATATATGTTAGTTTCTTATTCATAAACTTAGATGAAACAAGAAAATAGAAGATAAAGGAATATGTATATTTTTATTAACTATGTCGTCTATATCTGATCCACAATTCAATTATTGTTTTCTCTTGGTTGGGTGGGATACTGATAATTATAATATTCATATATATCAATTAAACAAATAGAAAAGATAAGGTTTCCACCGCCTTGCTAAATGAAAAAAGGTTGATGGATATTCCACCTTCATACTTTTTAGAGAGGATATATAATTGAGATTCGAAGGAACAAGATTCACAAAAAAAATAAATAGGGTAAATGTGATACCAAAATAAGTAATACAATAATATTGATGAAAATCTAGTAGTGTCAAAAGACTATTATTCTTTTATAAGAAACAACACTCTTTTATTTCTTACAACTCACAATAATATTACTCCACACTTTTTTCTCATAAACTAAGAAATAACTTGTGGATTACTCTCTCTACTCTCTATTGCTTCTCTATTTTTTATGGCTTCGAGTATTCAATTAAAACTCTATTTATATAGTTTTGAATCTCTTGATTACATCATTAGTGACATAAATATGGTAGTCAATTTCCACAAAGTTTTGCTGCCAAACTCTATCAAAACTTTACCAAATTTTGACTACCAACTTCCACAAATGTGACTTCCAACTTCACATTTGTGGCTAGTCATTTCAACAAGTGTGGCTATCAAATTAGTTGTTGCAAAGATTTTAATCCCACAAACCTCTCCCTTAATTTTGATTTTTCTTCTCCAAGGCTTGATCTCGATCTCTGAAAATCTTCAAAATTGAGAGGTTTTGCTAAGATATCCTCAACTTGATCATGATATTTCAAATACTTGAGCTCTACCTCTTTCTTGGCAATGTGTTCTCGGATAATAGTTGATACATTGTGTCTATTTTCTTGCTACGATCATGATACACTGGATTCTTTGCAAGTGCTTACGCTTGTTATCAACACAAATCATGTGGCTTCAATTTATGACAAATTGAGTTCCTTCAACAATCTCCTCAACCAAATTTCATGACACGTATATGATGTTGTTGCTACATATTAAACTTCGCAAGTCGAGAGAGTAACAATTGGTTGTTTCTTTGAACTCCAAGAAATAAGACAACCACCCAAGAAAAACACAAAAGCAAATGTGTTTTTGCTATCATAAACATCTACCACATAATCACTATCACAATTTCCCACAAGATTAAAATCATTAGAAGAAGAATAAATTATCCCAAGGTCGATTATACCTTTTAGGTAACTTAGAATTATTTTAGCAACTATCAAGTGAGTAGAGGTAGGAGCTTTCATGAAGCGACATACTACTCCAACTGCAAAGAGTATATCTTTTCTCTGATATGTCAAGTACCTTAGACTTCCTACGAGACTTTTGAACGTGTGGAGTCCACCCTTTCTCCATCATTAAACTTTGAAAATTTTATTCCACTTTTCATTGGGGTGTTCATAGGGTTATAATCAAACATGTTAAACTTTTTCGAAATCTCCTTGTATAATTATCTTAAGATATGGAGATGTATTCCTCAATTTAATTCACTTCTAGGCCAAGTAATATGACACGAGCCCTATGTCCGTCATCTCAAACTCAAGAGACATAAGTTTCTTGAGAGTTTTAAATTAAGATGGGTTGTTACCCGTTAGAATGAGATCATCAACATGAAGACAACAAGAAGAATATCTCCATTTGGTATGAACTTTAATGTAAGAGCATATTGATGGAGAAAACGAGAACCCATAGTTTTGAAAGTGTGTGTCAATGCGACTATTTCAAGCTCATGGAGCTTGCTTCAACCCATATAAGGATTTCTTCAACCCGAACACCTTATTATCTTTGTGATTTTTGACGACAAAGCCCACTGATTGCTCAACATAGGCTTTTTCTTTAAGATGACCATTCAAGGATGCTGATTTAACATCTAGTTGATGGATTTTTCACTTCATTTGCCACCAAGAAGATCAATAGACGGATTGTCTCCATGGGGAAACAGGTAAATAGATTTCCTCATAGTCGAGTCATGCCTTTGTTTGTAGTATTTAGCTACAAGCCTTGTCTTGTTTCTCTCTACCTCTCCATGGGAAGTTTTCTTAACTTTGTATACTCATTTGACTCCAATTGCTCGATGATCCTTGGGAAGAATTGTTAACTCCAAGTGTCGTTTTTCTCTTTTGAGTAGATCTCCTCCTCCATGGCTTCTCTCTGCCTTTTATTAGTAACAGTTTCATCAAAATTCATTGGTTCACTATCAGCAAGGAGAAAATACAAAAAATCAAAATTAGTAATTTCTTCTATGTCATCATAGATTTCTTGGATACTCCTCATCCTATGTGGTCTTTGACTTGAACTCTCTTGTGTAGACGAAGATGCAACATTGGCTGGTGAAGGAGGTGGGGTTGCATCATGTGCAGGCGCCATGGTCTCCTATTCTTCTTCATCTCCAAAGTATGGAAGAAAATCATATGTTTTATCTTCCAAAGCCTCTCAATTCCATGATGCGTTTTCATCAAATTCAACATCACGACTCACTACAACCTTGTTATTGCTTGGATTGTATAATTTATAGCCTTTTGAACTCTCATCATATCCAACAAACACATACTTCACACTACGATCATCAAGTTTAGCTCTCCCTTCGTGTGGAAAATGGTCATAGGCTATTCTCCTAAAGATTCTCAAGTTCTTAACACTTGGCTTTCTTTCGCTCCATGTTTCTTGAGGTGTTTGATCTCGCACATTTTTTTGTTGGAGACCTATTGCTCAAATAATGCACAAGAAATATGTTTGGCCTGAAATTCTTTTGGTAGATGTTTAATTTTCAATATGCATCTATCCAGATTAAGAAATGTTCTATTCTTTCTTTCTACAACTCCATTTTGTTAGGGTGAGTAAGCTACAGTTTCAGGGCGACGAATTTCATGAGATTGACAAAAGTTATTAAATTCTTTTGAAGTGAATTTACCTGCTCTATCGGATATTAATGATTTTATTTCATATCCACTTTCCTTTTCTAAAAGAGCTATGAAATTTTTAAAGACAACAAAAACTTCACAGTTTTGCTTTAAGAAGTATACCCAAGTCTTTATGTAGTCTCCTTTAGAAAACTCATCCTTGCATGTTGTCCAAGAAGACAAGCTTCACACAACTAATTTGGATTGGATGATTAACAAAATCCCATCAACCATGTTCTTGTCTCCCATTGATTTGAGCGCTTCAAAGTTCAAGTTCCCAAATCTCATATGCCAATACCATGAGTCATCTTGCACATTGACCTTCATACATTTTGCATCGGTGGTTTTAAGATTCAAAGGGAACAACCTATTCTTTTCCATATGCACTTTAGCAATAAAGTTACTTGAATCTCTAAAATAAATATGCATATTTTTCATATGAATATTATATCCTTTTGCAAGAAGTTGACCCAAACTCAAAATATTAATTTTGGCACATAATAATCATTGTTAATCAATTTATGGCCACCGTCTTCACAAGATATCAAAATTGTACATATCCCTTCAAATTGGATCTTTGAGGTACCTCCAAAAGACATGTTACCTTTCACCATCTTCTTTATCTCCACAAAATTATCTGTGTGTCCACACATATGATTTCTTTCTCCATTATCAAGATACCATGAACTACAATCATCTATATCTTCTTCTTTGAGTGCTGATAATAATGTTGACTCATTTCGTCTTTGTTGTTGTTGACAAGATTAACTGTCTCTTCAACATTACTAGGACATTTAAAAGAGTAATCTCCAATTTTATGAAAGTTATAATACTCAATTTTATATTTGTCATACCTTATTTCATTTGTTTCTTGATAGGCTTCGTGTCCTCTACCTCCTCGCTGACCACGACCACGACCTCTAATAATTGATGACTTTTATCTTCATTGTTGAATTTATTGGTATAACTTCATCTCTTCCACAGCCTCCATGACCTCTACGGCCTCGCCATTGTCCATTTACTTTGTAACTCTTCTCACCTTTAAATCCGTTAAAGGATGCATGAGTTTTAAGAAGTTGCTCTAGTGACTCTTCTTTTCTCCTTTTCATTTTTTCTTCGTGAGCTATAGTAAAGAATCTTCCAACTGTTCTAACATCATAGAGTCTAATTATTTAGACTCTTCAATAGCACACATCACATAATCAAGTTTAGGTGTTAAAGAACAAAGGATTTTTTCTACCGCACGCATGTCATCTACTTCCTATCTTTACCTTCTTAGTTAATTTACAACCACCATCGATCTTGAACAGAAATCTGAAATAGATTTAGATTCTTTCATTTTTAGAACTTAAAAATCAGACCTTAATGTTTGAAGTTTTATCTTCTTTACTTCATCTACTCTTTGGAGAGAATTGTATAAAATCTCCCAAGCTTCTTTTGAGGTGGTTGCAACATCAGCCACCTTCTCAAACATGTAATCATCCAGACGTTTATGAATAAGAGCGAGGGTCCATTGATCTTTCTTTCTTGTCTTTGATAGGACCTCTTTTTCATTTGAGGGCAAAGTTTCCTCATAAAGGGCTTTTGTACAATATCCTAAACATCTTGAGAGACAAGAATGACTTTCATTCGTAGACACCATTTTCATAATTTTTCTCTTGTGAGACAGGGCACTGAAAGGACAACAAACTATTATTTGTCATATATTTGATACCACGTTGTTGGACAAAATGATAATCACACCTATAAGCCAAGAAGCTGAATTGTTTCTTTGGTGTGAATATATAATTTTTTGACCTTGTGACCATACCGGTGGGTGGAGGGGAAACGAGAGATGACATAATTTCTGGAGGATTGGGTGGTTGTTGGTTCAATATTTATGGGGGAGGAGTGGAATCGGGTAATGGGGGATAGTTGTTGTGGGCGGAATCATTAAATAGTGAATGAGGTTGATAAGTGATATGAATCATAACTGATGAAGTGGAGACTACTGGTAGTTGCCTTTCACTATGCACTCTGGAGTGTTTGAATAAAAGTGAATTGTTAGGGGGATAGGAATATGCAGTGGAAGAGTTGGAACGATATTGGAGTCCAAGTTGTATTGGACTTCTAGATGAGTATCCTTATAGACTTGGAACTCTATGATTTCCTATTTTAACGTGGAAAACTAATTTTTCAAGTGTGAGAATATTTCAGTAAAAGGAAAATTATCTTCACAAAATTGAACATCACAACTAACAAACATTTTTGAGTGCGCTGGATCAAAACAGAGGTGTGCATGATGAACAATAGAGACTCTTACGTAGACACACCATGTAGATCTAGGCTAAAATTTGTTTGGTGTATACAGTTTAAGCCATAGATAACAAAGACAACCAAAATATTTTAGCGAAGAGTATTTTGGTGGTTCGCCTAATAATGTTTTACAAGGAGAATAATTATTCAGTCCAAGTGTAGGGAGTCTATTTATGAGATAGACACCGTGGTGATAGGCAAAGGACCATAGTTGAGATGGTAGTACGGGTTCATTGAGAAGAGCTTGAGATGTTTCAACAATGTGATGATGTCTTCGTTCAAAGATGGAAACTCGTTGGGGTTTGTAAGGTGGGAATATTATATGTTCAATGTCGTTGCATTGTAGGTAATGTTTAAGACCTGTGTATCACCCCCTCTATTATATTAGTATAAAGTGAAATAATTTTTTTAAAAAAATATTTTTCCACTAAATGATGAAATTGTGCAAAAATTGAAGTGACTTCACTCTGTTTTTTAATGTATAAAACAAAGTATATTTGGTGTAATGATCAACAAGAATGCATCAATACAACTTTTTATCAAAGGATAAAAAGGGTAATGGACCCCATAAATCACTAAACAAACTTTGAAATAGTGCATGTTAACTTGTTATATTCTAAATAATGACAACTCATAGGAATTAACAAGGACTAATTTGCAGCCTAGCACTCATGAAAACATTACGAAAAAAACACAACGTTAAAGATCAAAGACCAACCAGAATCCTAGTCCAGATTTGCGAGGCAAAGCTAAACGGAATGAGATCTTAAAACACGCAAAACAAATGGCTAAGGAAGGAAAAAAGATATATGTAAATCATTCAGCCAAGTTACAAGGACTAAAGATTATCCAAGATTCAAGGAAGATATTGAAGATCAACCAAGATTCCAGGAGATCATCTAACAAAGGAAGGAATGTGTTTAATCATGCACATATCTGATATGGACATGATTCAACAAATCAATTCAAATAAATCAAGGAATCAATCTAAGGATCCTTAATTTACAACTCCCTTGGGTTTTTGAAACAGAGCAGCACCATTCATATCTATATAAACTTGTCTTAGTCTTAAGTGTGAAGTACGGAACTTCACTTGAACTTACTTGTAATCTTCTTTTATCTTTGATAAAGGTTTGTACACGAGAATAAACCATTGTAAAAGAAAAAGAGAAAGAAGATTATGAGGGTAGGTTATACAAGTAGAAGTAGTGTCAAAAATAAGAGTTCTTCTTTGCTTATCAGACAGGATTCGAAGACTACAGATTTTGTACAACCAAGTTTGCTCAAGCTTTTAAGGAAACCCTTGAAACCCAAGGGAACTAGACTAGGCACAAAATCGGTGATCTGATCAAGTATAAAACTTATACGTTCATTTACTTTCAGCATATTAATTTGTTTTATACTGTTGCACTAACTTGCAGGTGAGTTGACCCCTCCTCACAAGAAGTCGACTGGACGAACTTTTAACTCACCCCCCCTCTTGACTTTAAATTGGTATTAGAGCAGGTTTCATCATATGAGTGTTTAACCACACGTGAGCAAAGATCCAAAATGGCACACTATCAGATCCCTGGAGCCTTACTTCAAGATGGACAATCTTCACTCCGACCATTCATACTTTGATGGACAACATTTCTCTCATTGAAAAAATAGATTCAGAATCTTTATCTCATCAACTGATCATCAAGCATGGATCGTAATCAAGAAGTTCCCAAAGCCTATTCCTAGACTAATTTAAAAGGATAAGCTATTTGATGATGATCATTTTACATCACCAAAGAATAGTAAAAAGTGATTCAAACTAATGCTAAATCTATAAGTTTGTTGTATTGTGCAGTGAGTGGAGAAGAATACGATAAAATATTAACCTGTGAAACTGCGAAAGAAATGTGGGATAAACTAGAAGAGATGTATGAAGGAACCACCAAAGTAAAGGAAGCTAAGATAAGTTTACTTGTAAATGAGTACGAGTTGTTCAAAATGGCCAAAGATGGAGACATTGAATCGATACTTTCAAGATTTAGTAAAATTTTCTACAAACTTAAAACTCAAGGAATATTGTATTCAAATCTACTACAAGCCAGGAAACTCGTAAGAAGTCTTCCTAAGGCTTTGGGAAACTAAAGTTGTCATTCTTGAATATGGGAATCTATAAAATATGACATATGATGAGATTCGAGGCAACTTAATGAAATATGAACAAAATCATATTAATCGTTACAATAATGACAACAAAAAGAAAACATGGCATTCACGGCTGAGAAAGTTGACATAAGAGAGGAAGTCGATGAAAATCAAGATGAAGGAATGACACTCATCAACCGTGAAGTAAGACAAATGCTTGGACAAAAGAGACACAGACCTCAACAGGATTTCAAGAACAAGAATTTCAAGAGAAATGACGATCATTTTTACTGCTTCGGAGAACCATGACACATCAAACAGAATTGTCCAAAACGAAGGAGAAGAAAAAATCAAAGAAATGAAGATCCAAAAAGTCCCGAAGCATGGGGACAAGGAGAAACAACTCAAGATGATTATGATGAAATAGTAAATTTATGTTCATGACACTAGGGGAAGCAAGTGATATAAGATCCTATAAATTCTCAAATTTTAATTACTTAAAGAACTATGTTAGTTGATTGAAACATTTCGGATCATTTTGGGGTAGAAGCAGAAAGTACGGTTTGTCACATTCTCAATCGGTGTCTTATCAGACCCATTCTAAAGAAGACTCTTTACGAACTCTAGAGAGGGAAGAAACCTAACTTCAACTATTTTCATCCTTTCGAATGCAAATGCTTTGTCAAGAATAATGGTATGGACCAAGAAGTGTCGAAGGTATTTTTCTAGGCTATGCACCCATTACCAGGGCCTATTCGAGTCTTTAATATAAGAACTTTAAGCATTGAAGAATTTGTTCATGTGGTATTTGATGACACTAATAAAAGAATATAGGAAAGTGAAATAAGTGAGGATGAAATTGACTCATCCAAACCAGCAAAAGATGTTCAAAAAATGTATATTGAAAATCTCTCTGAAGACCCAGCTACTGCAGAAGTGGAGTCAACTACTCCAGCTGACAAACTCAATATTCCCAAGGAATGGAGACACAATGATAGCTATCTTGAAAACTTCATTCTGGAAAACCAAATGATAAAATGCAGACAAAATCCTCCCTTAAAATAACAAGATTCATTGGCTCTCATATCCCAAATGGAACCAAAACAAATTAATGAGGCAATGGAAGATGAGTCATGGATACAAGTAATGAAAGATGAACTTGGTTAATTTGAAAAGAATCAAGTGTGGACTCTTATTGAACGACCTAAGAACTGTTCTGTGATAGGAACCAAGCGGGTATTTAGAAACAAAATGGATGAAAACGGTAAGGTCATCCGAAATCAAGTCAGGTTAGTAACTCAAGGTTGCTCACAACAAGAATGAGTCAACTACGATGAAACCTTTGCCCCTATGGTAAGCTTGGAATCTATTCACATTATTCTAGCATTTGCTTTTTACAATCGCTTCAAACTTTTCAAAATGGATGTTAAAAACCCTTTCCTAAATGACTTTATTAAAGAAGAAGTTTTTATTAAACAAACTCCCGATTTAGAAAATCCCTCCTGTCTTGATTATGTTTTTAAACTATCAAAAGCTTTTTATGGTCTTAAACAAACTCCAAAAGCTTGGCATGAAATACTCAACACTTTTCTTATTAAAAATGATTTTCAATGAGGGAAAATTGATACTACCTTGTTTACAAAAAAAAAATTGATTCCTGCATTCTTAATTCAAATTTATGTTGATCATATTGTATTTTGATGCTCTAATCTTTCACTCCGTGAAAGTTTTGCTAACCTCATGAAAGTTGAATTTGAAATGAGTCTCATGGGCGAGTTGTAGTTCTTTATCAATCTTCAAATTAAGCAATCAGAGAAATGAATTTTTATAAACCAAGGTAAGTATACAAAAGAGTTGATAAAAACGATTGGATTGGAAAAGGTAAAGACTTTGGAACTCACATGACTCCCTCTACGTGTCTGGAATCTGTTTCAACAGGAAAAGCAGTTGACAAAAAACTTTATCGTGGAATGATTGGTTCTCTACTATACCTCACTGCTAGTTTACCAGCCATCAAGTTCAGTGTCTGCAAATGTGCATGTTCTCAATCCACTACAAAGGAATCACATCTCACAGCAGTGAAACGAATTATTCGATAACTCATTGGAACTTTAGACATGGTATTATGGCATCTTTTTTCTGAAAATTTTAACTTAAATGTGCTAGTTTACCAGACATGAGGTACAGTGTCTACAAATGTGCATGTTTTCGTAAAATTCTAGGAGATCTTATTTAGATGTAAGCAAGCTTTTGATGCTAATTGTTAGAATACATATATGCACAGCCGAAGCATATCAGGATCCTTACTACTTACATGAATAATATATAACCAATACCGTTTATGCTAAAACAAATATCATGTTAGAACACATAAACATAATGAATTTAATTCAAGAATTACCTCTTGAATCGTCAGCGCATACCTTCAATCGAATCCCCAAGATAGACTGACTTTCAAGCGAATCTACAAGATAGCTATGGTCTTCTACAGTGATCCCTAGTCACATCTGAACTCTGTCAATACTTCGGTGGGCAAGTATTGAATAGAAAACTAATTCCTCTCTTTGCTAGGTTAGGAGAATCCCTATTTATATATAGAGATGTCTTCCTAATTCAAAAAGTACTAGAAAACCTAGTTTTTCTAGAAGACTAGAAAGACCCATATAATTCTTCGTTTTTTGCATAGAAATAGGATTCTGAGTTCGAGTTAAATATGGGCACTATAAGGACCACAGAATTGATTACTGAGGCTTCCTATTATGGAAATAATTCCAAATAATTAATTTGAATTATTCTTACCATAATGAATTATAAATCATTCCACTAGAAATTCGTAATTGCACTCCTCTGTTTCGTAATTCCTCGTAAAACACTTATGTAATTCCCCATGTTAAGATTTCAGATACTAATCAATAAATTAAATTACTGACGAATTTAACTTAATGATTTATTTCCTATAGAGCACTACTTAACTTATTTCATCTGTTGGATTCATAAATCCACTTGCAAGATTTGACACAATGAAAACTTATAAGTTTCTCAAAAAGGCATATCAATCAATCTCTATTAAAAGACATGAATTCCATCAACTAACTTATTATTTAACCAATATATATTATTATCATCCAACTTACCAGGCATATTGAACCATCGATTTATCTCACCTTTTAATAAATCAAAATGATAATTAATATATACACATCCTAATAGTTATATCAGGATTAAGAATATAAGTACATTTAATAGTTTTGAGAATATGTTTTTGTCATATAGTCTAAAACAACTATCTCTAGTCGGTCCCGTTCAATACATACAAAATGTACTAGTACTAGAAGTTGAAACTATAACATTACCATAATCAAGATAAATTACTGATAGAATATATAAACTATATATAAAGAAGATGTAGCTTTTGCTTCTGTTAATTTTCTACAGCTACAGTACTAGTGCATCTTATATAGGAACATTAACAATACTAGTTCTATAAGGACATTAATGTAGTATAGATACACACAACGTCACTTCTAATAGGCATCTTCTACAATTGTATTGCTAACCAACTTCCTCAACTAATGATGTCTCAATTGTCCCCTTGCAAACGGAAGGTGGGTAACCAACTCTAAGTTTGTCCCTTAAGAACTGGAAATGAGCAGATGACAAGGGCTTGGTGAAGACATCAGCTAGTTGATCCGTGGAAGAGATAAACTGCACAAGTAGGTCCTTTCTCGCCACCTTATCCCTGACAAAATGTAAATCAATTTCCTCATGCTTGGTACGAGCATGGAATATAGGATTAACGGATAAATAAGCAGAGGCAATGTTGTTGCACCATAAGATAGGAGCTTTTGGTAGAGAGATGCCAAGTTCGAATAAGAGCGATTGAATCCAAGTTAGGTCAGCGGCAGCATCAGCTAAAGCTTTATATTCAGATTCAGTTGAAGACCTAGTAACTGTACATTGCTTCCTTGATGACCAAGACACTAAGGCGGATCCTATGAAAATAGCATAACCTCCTGTCGATTTTAAATCATCTAAAGAACCAGCCCAATCAGCATCCGTGAAGTCTTGATTAAACTGAGTATTAGGCTTAGGAATGAAAAGACACATATCCTTGGTGTGCTGCAAGTATCGCAATATCCTTTTGACAGCAGCCCACTGATTTGTGGAAGGATTATGAATAAATTGACACACTTTGTTCACCACAAAAGAGAGTCTGGATGGGTGAGAGTGAGGTACTGAACAGCTCCAATAATTTGTCGGTATAGAGACGGATCATGAAAAGGAGGGCTGTCATTTTTGTGAAGCTTGATGGAAGTAGACATGGGTGTTACCGTGGCTTACATAGCTGCATTTTGGCACGTACCAATAAGCGTGAAATATAGTGATGCTGCGATAAAGAAAGGCCAGACTTTGTACGTGAAACTTGGATGCCAATGAAAAGATTCAATGGTCCAAGATTTCTGATGGCGAAGGCAGAACCCAATCGAAGAATAATATTCTCCAAGAATTCAGAACACTCTCGATAAATATTATATCATCTACATAGACAAGCATGTAACCTTGATTCCATTTGAATTATGGACAAAAAGGGAGGCGTCAGACTTTGAGCTGGAGAAACCCATATCTAGCAAGAAGTTGTGAAGCTTTAAATACCATGCACGAGGGGCTTGTTTAGTCCACATTAACACTTGTGTAATCGATAAACATGATCGGGTAGATGTGGGTGAAGAAAACCAGGGTGTTGAGCATATATACCTCTTCACGAAGGTCACCATGAAGGAAAGCATTTTGGACGTCAAGTTGTTGCAAAGGCCAGTCATGAGAAGAAGCAATCGTCAGAATAATACGAATTATAGTGGGTTTGAACATGGGACTAAACGTCTCAAAGAAGTCGTGCCCTTCTTGTTGATGAAATCTTTTGGCTACTAACCTAGCCTTATGACGCTCAATAGTGCCAGCGGAATTTTTCTTGATTCGAAAAAACCCATTTTCAGCCCAAAACATTCATCGAGGGTTTGTGAGGAACAAGAGACCAGGTTTTCTTATGCAAAAGAGCAGTCATTTCACAAGCCATAGCATCATGCCACTCCGGTGATCTATTAGCAATGGTGAAACATGTGGGTTCACTAGTTGGGGGAGCTGGTGATAAAGATGCAACTGCAAGGTTGGAGGATGGTGGCATGTGTCGTAGCTGCAAAGTGTGAGTTTGAGAAGAAAGGAAATTGTTCCTCGTTGAAATGTACATGACGAGCAATATAATCTGCCTGACATTGGATCAAGACATTTATATCCTAAGTATCTTGTATTGTAGCCCAGAAAAACACACGGTGTTGTGCGAAAATCAAACTTGTGTTTCTTATAAGGACGTAGATAGGGAAAACAAAGACACCCAAATGCTTTAAGAAAACGATAGTCAGGCAGAGTGTTGTGAACCAATTCAAAAGGAGAAGAATTATTATTTGATGGAGAAGGAAGACGATTGATTAGATAAAAAATAGTCTCAAAAGCAAATTGCCAAAATTTGGACGGAGTAGAGCTATGTGTCAGTAGGCTGAGACAGGTTTCTACTATGTGGCGATGCTTTCGTTCTACTTTTCCCTGTTGTTTATGAGTGTGGGGGCATGAAAGCTGATGAAGAATCCCTTGTTTATTTAAAACAGGAGTGAGCACATGAAATTCGCCACCACCATCTGTTTGGATAGACTTTATGGTTGTATTGAATTAATTTTCAACAAGTCCTTTAAATTGAAGAAAAATATGTGAAACATCTGATTTCTAACATTGGAAATCCCCAAAAAAATTGCTATAGTCATCCACAAATACAAGAAAGTAATGATGACCTTCTGAAGAAAGAAAAGGAGATGGTCCCCAAACATCCGCATACAATAATTGTAAAAACGAAGAACTTTCATTGCTACTAATGGAAAGATTTAATTTGTGAGACTTCCCAAGTAGGCAAGCAGTACAAATATTATTCAACTTAGACCTAGAAATCGATAAAACATGTTGGAGGACTTGATGAAGGACTCGTTTGTGTGGTGACCCAAGCGATTATTCCAACAATTTTGAGAAGCTTTGGCTGAAAGATATGCGGAGGGACGAAATGTTGAGGAGAGCTTGAGTGGGAGAGTGTAGAGACCATCTTTACTCAAACCGGAAAGAAGGACCTTCCTGGCAGCTTGATCCTTAACAAGAAAATAGGAAGGATAAAATTCAAAGAAGACTCTATTGTCAAGAGCAAAACGTTGAACAGAAAGTAATGGCTTAGTAATTGATGGAACATGAAGAACATTAGTAAGACAAAATGATTTATTTGGTGAATGAAAGAATGAATTACCACTGTGGTGGATAGGTAAAACAGCCCCATTACCAACATGCAATTGATCTACCCCTTTGTACGGCTCTGCTTGATGAATGTCGTAGAGATTTGGCGTTATATGGTTTGTTGCTCCAATGTCCGGGAACCATGATTGTGTCAATAGAATCGGTGCCTGATGCGAGAGATATGTGGAAGGATTAATCGTGTGACTCCAATGCTGAAAACATGTGTTTGGTAAGTGATTGGTACCATTAAATATTTGGCAGCGAGCTTGGTTGTCAAGAGACAGCTGCCAAGGTTGAACATTCGAATTATTTCGAGAGGAACCTCTACCACCTCTTCCTCTAGAGTTTCTTTCACGACCACGATAATTGGAGGTATTATCTTGAGAGCGGTTATTGTTTGTGTTAGATCGTTGACTAAAGTGAGATTTATGTTGGTCAGTATGTGCAAGAGGTGATATAGTAAGGGAAGATAAGGTATGTCCATGTATGAACTCATGATTAAGTAATAAACTATGATGTTCAGAATATGTCACGGGGTCAGGCCTTGCAGAAAGAGCAGTTACAAGGTCCTTAAAGTCAGAGCGGAGACCTTTAAAATATAGATATTAAGATCCGCAAGACTAAGAGGTCTACCAACGAAAGCTAACTCATCAGAAATAAGCTTAGGCTTTTGAAGATATTGGGTGACAGGAAGATCATCTTACTTGAGATTTTGAAGGGACATATGGAGGTTAAGAATTTGAGTATTGGAGGGGGAAGAAAGAGCCTTTTTGAGAGCATCCCAAACTTGTTTAGAGGTAGTGACACCAATCACAATCGGTAAGGTCTCTTCAGAAAGAGAAGATATACGCAAACTTAATATGAGTTGATCCTGTTGGATCCATTGGGCATGATGAGGATCAGTCTCGGGGTTATCTTTTCCTTCTATGATGTTATGGGAAGGCGGACACGGAAAAGAGCCATCAATGTATCCTAATAAGTTTTGACCACGGAGAAAGGGTAACAATTGTGTTTTCCAAAATAATTGGTAGAAGTAAATTTAATGGAAATAAAGGTGAGAGAGGAGGGAGCCGAGGGAGAGAATGTTGGGATCGAATTCACGCACACATATTTCGTGGTAAACTTTCACGGCAGTGGGGTATATTTATATTAATAAATCAGAGTATTACTAATAGAGAAAACATTGATCGGAGTTTCGGAGGAAGAAGAAGAAGTGTGAAATTAGGTCTTACGTTTAACTCACACCCCAAAAACTATCTCAAAGGGAGGAGGATTGCCCAAGCTTTATAAGGAGTCCACCCATCCCATTAACCACCGATGTGGGACTTTTGTCATTCTTTAACACGCCACCTCACGCCCAATGCTTAGCATTGGGTACGTGGACAATTTTAATTTTAGGGTCCTAACATCTTGTGAGACTTTAATTTTAGGGTCCCAACATCTTATGAGACGGGCCCTGCTCTGATATCATGTTAGAATATATAAACTATATATAAACAAGGTGTAGCTTTTGTTGCTGTTAATTTTCTACGGCTACAGTACTAGTGCATCTTATATAGGAACATTGACAATACTAGTTCTACAAGGACATTAATGTAGTATAGATACACACAACGTCACTTCTAATAGGAATCTTGTAGAATTGTATTGCTATCCAACTTCCTCAACTAATGATGTCTGAATAATTACTTATAATCTTGTGCTACAATCATGTCCAATGACATGTCCAATTTTCATCCTAGATTGTGAACCAAAAACTTTATACGTATAAGAATTGATGATTTAATCCTCTGTGTATAAGCTAAAACTCTACACACTAAATCATCTACTATACAAGTAAATAGACAGCATAAACGAATATATGATCTATTGAAATTGAGCAGATATTTATTCTCTAATAAATATTATTTCTTAGAACATGATTAATAGTATATATCCCAACAGACTTATAGGTCTAACAATTAATTATTCTCCGTCTCAAGCTCAAGATTAAAAACTTAATATCAACAAGCAAGTCAAACTTGTGAAGGATGTAAAAAACTATTAAATAAAGGAAATTAAAACAACTTATATACATACTATTAGTTGAACATTGACAATAAATAATGTGTTTTAATTTTAAATTTTAAAAAAAGATATATAGTTCGTGGCAATTATACTGTAGATAGATTTTTATCTTAACGGTAATATTTATTATTGAAAAAATATAACAGCAATTGAGAAAATAATATTGCATCCAAATTAGCTAAGGCTTTTAGTGGCATTTGTAAGTGCTTCTTATAAAATTTCATACATATTATTATCACTAGATGTAATATAAAAATAATTATATTATTATTGTTAATTAATTGACAAAAATCCTCTATTGACGAAATTTAGTTAACTAATTATCACTTAATTTCATACTTATTTTCATAGTCTAAATTATGTTGTACCTTTCAAATTTTGAGATTCAAACAAATTTATATTCGATCATAATCTTTTCATATATCTTTTAAAGATTTTAAATTGACAATCATTATGGCTTATATTATTTTGTAGGTGGTTCCAAATATATAAACTTGTGTCAAAAAATTTACAAATTTGATACTCAAACTTAAGATTAAATTAGAGTTTTTGACTCTCAAAAAGCAAAAAATATTGTATAAATTGTGACAATAAGTATGATTTTTTGTCAAGTATTTTAAAATCATATTAAAAATACATACTAGTTCGCCTATACATATGTCAGGCAATTTATTATAAAGAAAATGACACGTCTTGTATTTTCAAGATGGTATATAATTGAGAATAAGTAGGTAATTTAGTCTTTTTTTAAATCTCATCTGTTCTCTCCTTTTAAATCTTTTCTATGTAAGATGAACAAATTAAAGTATCTATGCTACCTATGCATATATTATTGTACTAACTTTTTATTACTTAGTAGTACAATTTAAAAATACCAAAAGTCATCTATATAAGGCGTAATACATAAATATATCCTTTAGCTTAGCTTCATTTTACGATTATATCTTTAAACTTTGAGTTGCACAATTCGACACTTAAACTTGTATAAAGTTTAACAAGTCGACACATGAGTCATGTGTGACCTAATACACATAAGACACATTTAGGACTCAAATTACCATGTAGGATACCACGTAATACACGTGTGTCTTTTTTGTTTAATTTTATACAAGTTTGAATATCTATCTGCGCATACTCAAAATTAAAGAGCATAAATGTATAAAACGAAAATTAAATGGTTTATTCATGTATTATGCCTCTATATAAAGTGCTAAAGACTAAAGTTCACCAGCCAAATCTTGGTAAGGGTCCATACGCTTATGACTGTAGCAACTGTATATGTTAGTTTCTTATTCATAAACTTAGATGAAACAAGAAAACAGAAGATAAAGGGAAAATGTATATTTTTATTAACTATGTCGTCTATATCTGATCCGCAATTCAATTATTGTTTTCTCTTGGTTGGGTGGGATAGTGATAATTGTAATATTCATATATATCAATTATACAAATAGAAAAGATAATGTTTCCACCGCCTTGCTAAATGAAAAAAGGTTTATGGCTTTACCACCTCCATTCTTTTTAGAGAGGATATATATTTGAGATTCTAAAGAACAAGATTCACAAAAAAAAATAAAAAAATAGGGTAAATGTGATACCCAAATAAGTAATACAATAATGTTGATGAAAATTTGGTAGTGTCAAAAGACTACTACTCTTTTATAAGAAACAACACTCTTCTATTTCTTACAACTCACAATAATATTACTCCACACTTTTTTCTCATAAACTAAGAAATAACTTGTGGATTACTCTCTCTACTCTCTATTGCTTCTCTAGTTTTTATGGCTTCAAGTGTTCAATTACAACTCTATTTATAGAGTTTTGAACCTCTTGATTACATCATTAGGGACATAAAAATGGTAGTCAATTTCCACAAAGTTTGGCTGCCAAACTCTATCAAAACTCTACCAAATTTTGACTACCAACATCCACAAGTGTGACTTCCAACTTCATATTTGCGGCTAGTAATTTCAACAAGTGTGACTGTCAAATTAGTTGTTGCAAAGATTCTAATCCCACAAGCCTCTCGCTTAATTTTTATTTTTCTTCTCCAAGGCTTGATCTCGATCTCTGAAAATCTTCAAAATTGAGAGATTTTGCTAAGATATCCTCAACTTGATCATGAGATTTCAAATACTTGAGTTCTACCTCTTTCTTGGTAATGCATTCTCGGATAATTATTGATACATTGTGTCTATGTTCTTGCTACGATCATGATACATTGGGCTAAGCATATAGACATAAAACACCATTTTATTCGTGATCATGTTGCAAATGGTGATTATGTGCTTGAATATGTTGATTTTGAAAATCAACTAGCTGATATTTTTACAAAACCTTTACTTGAGGAAAGATGTTTCCTTCGAGAAGATCTTGGTATAATGGGGTCTGCTAATTAATGTTACCAGCCTTCCATAATCATGTTTTATTATTAACTCTCCTTTTGTTTTCTGTAGCGTTATTATGATCATCCCTCTTCTTTATAAAACCTTTGTCTTATTCACGTCCCATCAATATCTTCACCGCCTTCTCCTCTTATTCTCCCCTTCTTTTTATTTCTCTCTTTTCTCTTCACCTATCCTTTCTTCAATATGACCCGAACTCACTCCATGACTTCTTTGCAAAAAGCACCCATCTCTCCCTTTGCTTCTCTTGAAGTGGAATTTATCTTGTTAGAACTTTTTTTGAGTCAAAATCAATGGTCCATTCCTCTTCCTCCAAGAAACAATAATCTTCATCAAAGAAGAAGGCCAACAAGAAGGTCCGCACTAAATTCCCAGACATCTTCACTGAGGACGACTCTTTGCTTTTTTGGGGATTGGAGCACAAGATCCGATTTTCCTTGTTCTCAAAATGACCCCTTGTGTTTGGTCGAGTCATTAATTTGGAAAAACTTGAGACGTCTCCCTGCGCTGTAAGTATTTTTTCCATGCTTAAAAGCTATCTATGAGCTTGCGTGTGGAATGAATTTTATGAAGAACATCTTCATTTTTTTTATGCAAATCTTTGGTTATCTGCTGATAGTGGTGAGTGGGAAACCATAGTTTTGGGTAACCATATTTGTAACACCCTGTAGCCAAAATAAACCAAAAATCAGTTTTTCAGAAAAATCTGCAGGTGCAACCAACGGTGGCAGCGATGGTCCGTAGGACAGACGACGGTCCGTCCTGTACAACCGTCGATGAGATCAGAGACTCTCAAAAACTTTAGCCCAGAAAAGTTGGTTAAGTCTTGGACAACGGACGGACTTACGGTCCGTAGGACAGACGACGGTCCGTCTTACACAACCGTCGGTGGGATTAGAGACTCCCAAAAAATCAGCCTTGAAAAATTGGCTAAGTCTTGATTGACAGACGGACCGACGGTCCGTAGGTCAGACGACGGACCGTCAGTGCTGGTCGTCGTTTGGTCCGACAGCAACTTATCCAGGGGTATTTTCTCACTTAGCTTAAACCTTACGTTACGTCGTTTTGACCCTAAATAAACAGATTTTAGTAAGTTAAAGCCTAGAAACATAATTAAAACATATCTAAGTCAAATTATTAAATCAAAAGTTATGAAATTAGAAGCAAGAAATGAGAAAAAGATCAAGAACCATAGTTCAAGAATGCAACAAGCTCCAGCAGTTCCAGCCTCGATACCTAAGTATTTTTCCGTGAATTTCATCACCAGGTATTTAGGATTTCACTAGTGGGTTCATTTCACCCATTGGGTCCCCCCTAGTTTTCAGTCAGGGTTTCTAGAACTTTGATAGAACTTCCTGAATTTATTAAATATATATTCCAAATCAGATTATCATGTTATTCCTCAGATTATCGCATGAATTTTAGAACCCTATCTTTGTATTTCTTTAGTTCTTGAAGTACACATGCTAGGTCAAATATTTCAGACAATTCAGATATACATGCCTCAGTTATAAATGCATAATTACCAGATTCATTGTTGCATTCTCAGTTTGCATGTTCAGTTTTGAGCTACCCAGTATTTACAGAAACTCAAACATAATCAGTAAATTTACAGAATTCATTGGGAGTAGCATAATACCGAGTTGGACTAGGGTTCAGTGTACCCAATTAGTCCCATATCTACTAGCCTAGTAGGTTTTAAGTCCCCTCTGTGGGCAATCAGTTTAGTGATCACGCCAGCATACCTTTATACCTTTGGCAAGGTATATTGGGTACTCTCGATGGGGCGTATACATCGGACTCCACATTTAGCTCATGTGATTTTATTATCGGTTATTGGTATGTCCCACTGATCATTCTGACTCTCTGCATTGACCATTTATCAGTATATTCAATATTCAGTTTCAACATGTTATAAATTGGTTATTGCAATTCAGTTAGCTCAGAATTCAATTTATCATGTCAGATTATTATACTTGCTTTTATGTTTGTTCAATTATGTTTTATTGCAACTTTACTCTATCCTATATGCTCAGTACCTTTCAAGTACTGACGCATACGTGCGTTACATCTTCTTGTGATATAGGTTCAGGTTCTCAGCATCCATATCATGCATAGATCGATTTCCGATCTCCAATTCAGCAGATTCAGTGGTGAGTCCTCATTCTCCGAGGACAACAATCATGATTTTCATTTCAGTCTTTAGTCATTTAGTTTCAGTTTTTGCTAGATTTAGCGGGGGCTTGTCCCAGTATTTCTAGTCATTAAGAGAGCTTATTTCAGACATAGTTAGATTTAACTTAGCATTGAGTTAATATTTCTTTTGTATTAAACTCATTGTTTTCAAATACCTCAGTTATAGACTATGGGTATTCCCCATCTTTTCAGATTAAATTATGATTTAGCTTCTGCATCAGTTTATTATTCTAAAGTATGCCCATGATCATGCCAACAGAGTTAGCTTGGGATCACTTGTGGTCCTAGGTTCCGTGTCCGCATCTCGAGGGCCCCTCTGGGTGTGACAAAACTTTGTATCAGAGTACTAGGTGTAAGTGTCCTAGGATGTATTAAAAGCCGCACTAAGTATAGTCCTTTTCATGGGTGTGAAGTGCACCACATCTAATGAGAGGGAGGCTATGAAGTGTTTTAGGAAAAAATTCACTTATTGTGCGTGAGGTATGATCTTATTCCATTCTAACTTAACGTTCTACGTTTCAGATCATGCCTCCTCATAGAGCTAATGCTAGGAATGTGAACGCCAGGAATGCAAACGGAACTCTCCAGTCCTAGATCAAGAAGTCTCTAGTGGTGAGTGCAGAAATGTCATACAGATGTTGGCTCGGAGTAAGACTAACCAGAACAATCGGGTTCATGCTCATGTGAATGAAAATGGTGGATCAGTTATAGAATATGGGTATTCCCCGTCATTTCAGATTAAATTATGATTTAGCTTCCGCATCACTTTATTATTTTTTAGTATACTCATGATCATGCCAGCATGGTTAGCTTGGAATCACTTCTGGTCCTAGGTTCCGTGTCCGCGTCTCTGGGGTAGCTAGGGGCGTGACAATATCATTCTTAATGTGTCTCTGTTTAAGGAAGTTTTTGGATCTGAATTTACTGGTAGTATTCCATTCATTCATGGTAATTTCTTGCCTGATCAATTTGAAGTTTCTTTGGATAATGATAAGGTTTTTATTGCTTAAATTGGGTCTGGTATCTATCAATTTTACCACCTATCTCTTGGGTTTGAGAATCACATTCTCCCCCATATTATGTCTACCACCCTTGTTCCACGAAAGGTCTCACTCAGTAATATCTCCAATAGAGATATTTTCGTTGTTTATTGTCTTTTAAAGAAGCTTCCTATTAATTGGGCATTTTAAATTGCGGTATTTGGTTGAAAGCATTGAATACTATAACTCCACTACAAGCTTACCTTATGTCTTGATTATTTCTAGAATTATTGTCGACTCTCTTGTTGATCTCTCTATGTACAGGCCTACATTGATTGATGCTACTTATGACACTCGAACTTTTTCGAGCATGGGTTACAAGTTAGTTAAAGAGACTTCGTACAAGGATTCTATCCAAACTAGGGCTGATACACCATGGTCTACAAGAATCTCTGGTGATTTTGCTTTGCTCCTTAAAGAGGCAGAGTACATTAAGGTAAGGTTCGATGGACTGGAATCCCATATGCAGGTTTTACAGGATATTCTTGGCAGGGTGCTACAATTGCACAAATACTCCAGCATCGATATTGAAAAGCTTCACCTCTAAATGGGAGGACTCAACGAGGATGCCACTCGCTTAGTGAACATAATCCTCAAGGAAGTTAACTCCATCAAAACTGGAGTTGACTCTGCTCACAATGAGTTGGTTGTAACAATGCATACCTCTTACTGTACTTTTCCAAGCACTGCCCTAATTCTCTTTTGTTTAAGACATTTTATTTAAGGAGATGTCTCCTTATCATTTTGGACTGTAAATATAGGGCTTCTAACCCCATTCTCTTTGTTTGTTTAAACTATTTTTGCCTATCAGGTTTGTTATTTTTTTTAATGTTATGTCGAAGGGGAAAAAATATTTACATGGCATACAAATAGGGGGATCACACAGACAGTGAGAGCACACAAGCGTCTGTTAATTCAAAAACTAACAATCATGGAAGTTACTTTAAACTCTCATCAATTATGGTTGTCATTACCAAAAAGGGGAAGTTTGTTAACTTATTATATTTAGAATAATGACAACTCACAAGAATTAATAAGGACTAATGTGAGCAGCCTAGGATTCATGACAACATTACGGAAAACAACACGTAGATAAATATAAAAGAACAACCAGAAACCTAGTTCGGATTTGTGGATCAAAGCAGGAAAGGCAAAGTATTTTCAAATCAAAGAAAGAAAGTCAAGAGATCTTAAAACACACAGAACAAACGCTATGGGAGGAAAATAGATATATGTGAATCATTCAGCCAAGTTTCAAGTAAGATCAGTCAAGATTAAAGAATATCATCTAAGAAAGGAAGGAATTGATTTAATCATGCATATATCTAATATGGACATGATTCAGCCAATAAAAATACAAATAAATCAAGGAATAAATTTAAGGAATCTTGATTTACAACTCCCTTGGCACCATTCAAATCGATATAAACTTGTTTTAGTAGTAAGTGTGAAGTACGCAACTTCACTTGAACTTTTTTGTAATATTCTTTCATCTTTGTTAAAGCTTTGTACGTGAGAGTGAACAATTGTAAAACAAAAAGAGAACCAAAGATTTTGAGGGTAGGTTATACAAGTAGAGGTAGTGTCAAAAATATGAGATTTGATTTGCATATCAGACAAGATTCGAATACTACAAATTCTATTCAACCAAGTTTTCTCGATCTCTAAAGGTCAAAAGCTAAGGGGACTGGACTAGGCACCATATCAGTGATCCGAACCGGTTTTAACTTTCTATGTTCATTTACTTTTGGCATATTACTTTGTTTATACTGTTGAACTAACTTGCACGTGAGTTGACTACTCCTCATAGGAAGTCAATTGGACGATGTTTTAATTCACCCCCTCTTAAATTGAACTACATTACTATTTAAACTGAGTTATTGAAATAGAAAACGATGAGCTTTATTTGATGAGCAAGAATTACAAAACTGAAACTTTTTTTGGTGGAAAATAGAAGTGAAAATTTATTCACGGATGAGTCTAGGATTTTCAGATGAGGGTGACCTAAGAGAAGGTGCCACAATTGACTGGAAACTTTGGTGGAAGTGAAGTTTCTGGAAGGTGACATATGATCTCTCTGGGCCACTTATAGAGTCCATGTTTATTTCGGCCTTGTACCATCAATCTCTACGTTTTTGAGATCCTTCATAAGAAAAGAGTGTGGAAAAAATTCGATTGAGATTAGATTGTCAGTGCAAAACTTAGCAATAGAAATAAGGTTTATTTTGATAGCTTGAGCACAAAGAGTGTTAGAAAGCATGAAATTGGAGTTAGAAGGCTTAATTTGAGTTAAAAAACCAGTGTTAGTAATAGGAATAGTTTTACCGTCACCCATGAACACTTCCTCATTGCCAGTGTATTCTTTAAGATTATCTAAATCTGTTGTGACATGATGGATTGCTCCAGAATCAAGTATCCTAGGATTTGCATCTTGGTGATGATTCGACACAAAGTTGACCTTATCTTGAAAGTGGTTGTGCGATTTTGAGTGACACATATCAGCTGTGTGATTGATCTTTTGGAAAATTCAGCATTTCACCGCTTTCCTGGGTTGTCTCCTATTTTGTTGATTTCTAGAGACTATCTGTCGTGGAGCTTGTGGTTTCAAAGATTTATTAGGGAAGCAACAATCATTCTTCTGATGTTGGGGCTGAAAGTTCTTCCTTTGTGCAACTCCAGTCGTGATGATGGAGGATGACCTGTCAATATTTTGATGTTTGATAAAGAGTTCATGGTCCATGAGTTCATACTGGGGCCAATGGATGCCATCGTTGCCTGTTGAATTAGTTGGTCTTTGGAAAATCACATCTCATATTCAGGATTTGAGATGTTACTATTAGTTTGTGTGATAGTGGTTGGCGGAGAAGATTTGGCACCAGTGAGATTTGGCAAAATCACATCTTAAATGATTAATTTATTGCGTATAGAATTGATTTCCTCTTAATACAATTTTGCCTTAGGCCATGAAATCTGTTGAGTCACCCCTGTGCTTAATCAAGATGCATGTCACTCACAAGGGGAAAAGGTGGAGCTTAATGAATCTATCACCAGGGTAAGTTGAAGAGTATGTCTGCTAAGATGGTTAAGCAATTACTGAGAAAGGATCAGACTGATTGGACTCACTTGTTCACCTTTTCAGCTATAACTATGCATAATATAAAGTTAAAATTGGATTGGGCATTTTGTTACTCCTTTGTTTTCTCTTCTTTCCTTTCTTCTCTCTTCTTCTCAATTGCTTACACACATTGATTCTTATCTTTCAAGAATGGGTTCTTGGAAGCTTGTTAATGGGAGTTTCTAGTTCGTAGTCTTGTAATGTCATTGTGTTCTTAACCAATAGACAAATAAAATTCTCATTTTTTTAATCTAATTTGTTTTATAAATATAATTACTTATTAGTATCACATTCTAGGGTATGTGCCGCCAAGGGACCTCTAAAAAGAATAGCAATTGAAACTTCGAACCTACATATGCTATTTTTTGTTTGGTTATGCATTATAGTTAGCTAGTGAAGTTGAAATGCTTCTCTTTAGTTCTTATTTGTAATATATCTATGGATCTAGAAATTACATATGATGGACGTTATACTTTTTTACCTAAGTCGTAAAAGGAGGTAAGGTCCAACACCGACCTCCATTGACTTGTATCATTAATTTGCTTAGTTTCTATTGAGGCATTATATATAAGAAAGTTGGAAAATTCTCGATTGAAAAGTATTTTCTTAATAAAAACTTCTAAGCCTCTCACTTTTATTGCTATTAAAGCCTGCAAACTCAACTTCTTATTGTGGGCCCAACCAATAATAGTTGTGTGATCTCCATTGAATAATTGACACTTGGATAATGTGTTTACTTCTTAACGTTTTTACCATCTCTCTCCTACTCACCCTTCTTTTCATTCTTTACTTATTTTCTTACTCCTAATAAAAATGAATTATAATAATATTAAGGCTAAATGATATTGTTTTATTATTATATTATCATAATAATAATAATATAATGATAGATTAATTTAAAATTATTTGGAACCGATTGAGAGGAAAAATGATTAATGGGAATGAAAGAGCTAATCAAGTTACTAATTAATAAAGAGCGCAAAGAATTTTTTTAAAAAAAATGTGAAAAGAGAAGCAACATTGGACAGAAGAGCTAAAGTACTTTGGAGGGAAAAGGGGGAAATTTGGGGGGAAATAATATGATAAAGTATATGATGTCAAAATGGACCCACAAATCCAAATGTGAAAAATTAAATGGAGCCTCATACAAATACTTTTGGTTGTGCTTCAATCATATTTAAATTTTTCTTAGTCTTAAACTGCTCAAGTGAAGAACACTCGCTACGTACACCTACTATGTCATCACTCCCTACCTCTATGTTGTAAATCTTACGGAAAACACATTCATCACGAACACTTGTAACGAATTCACCAAAGCTTGTAATTCACAAATAACTCTTATAGGAAATTTTCATAGCTTGAGGTCTGTCGAAAGACACTATCCTTAAGGATATTTCATCAAGTATGTGTATATCCCCTAGAATTCAACAAGTTCTTCTAGTATAAAGTTAGGAGGCAGAACTAACAAATCTATATATATATATATAAATGAGGATCATAGAGGAGGTGATTTGGCACCTCTCTATGACCTCCATTCATTTTTTCTTATTTTTTTCTTTTACTTGACATTTTTTTTTATTTTTCAATTATTTTTTTAATAAACTTATACCTCTTTAATTATATAAATTATATTCTTAAATTAGTAATTAATAATATTCATAACCCTCAAACCTTTCATATTCATAACCTCTTAAACTTTTCATATCATAACTTCTAATTATTTAATTTCAAAGGTTGCGTTAACACTATAAAATCACACTAAAATTGTTTGTTATTTTGTAGTCATCTTTGGTAGAGAATTAGTGGAAGAAATGTTACAATATTTGTAAGCTTTGAGGTGCATTATTTTTTCAATTATTATTTCATATATTACTTTTAATTAGCAAGTAAGGCTAATATGTCATCATATTTTTATTTCTTCTAGATAAATTATTTTGTTTTGTTATCTTTGAGATTTATTTTATGACTATTAATGTATTTGTTATTATTTTTCTGACTCTTGTATATAGGATGAAATGATAACATCAAGCGATGAAGATTAGTGGATTTTGAGTTAAATATATTGATTATTTGTCCAAAATGATTATGTAGGAGAATTTATGATTAAATGTAATTTTTCCTTATTCTTTATGAGATATAATATTTTATTTTGTTAACTTTGAGATTCATTTTAGAACTAATAATTTATTTGTTATTATTTTTCTTGACTATTGTATATAGGATAAAATGAGAACATTCAGAGATGGAGGTTAATGGATTTTGAGCTATATAGTGATTATTCTTTATTTTTTTAGGTCCTTATGAAGTAATGTTTCTATTATATTATTTCCTTTTGAATTATTTATATTTTGTCAAAAATGATTATATGTGTTTAAATGTAATTTTCTCCTTATTTTTTATCTTTTTCTTCTTTTGGTAGATAATTTTTTAACTTATTTAATTAGATTTGCCGATTATAGAAGATATATCTATAGTGAAAATGGTTAGACATTCTTGCATGATTTGAGTTTACAAGGAAAAATAATTTGATATGTCTAATATAATTACAACCCTTTCTTTGTTGAATCATACATTTAATATTATTTGTTTATGTTCATGAAGATAGAAATCTTGAGTTTTTTTTAATAAAAAAGCATATAATTTATTCTCCTTAGACCTCTATATGATTCTTAGATAATTAAACTATATATAATGATAACATTCTTCAAAATAATTATTTATTTAGGTAAATTCATCTCTCACTTTTTTATTGATAATATTAGTTTATTGTGTTTGTGACTTATAATATTTTAAAACATAGAAGTAGAAATCGATATACTACTTAAAGAAATATGTGCATATACTTTCATAATCCGGTGAAATAATTTTTATTAACAAAAATGACACAACATAAGAATGTAAAGTTAATTTATTATTTTTAAAATACACATGGTTTTATCAAAAATAAATTATTTATTAATATGTAAAATTACAATTCTTAAATTTTTCATTTTTGTTGTTTTTCTTAGAATATTTCAAGTTGTTTATTAATAAATCTTTATGTTTTCATATTTGTTATTTTTCGGGAGTTCTAAAGTTATTTCAAAATTACGATTAATTTATAATTTTAAAAATTTAGTTGGTTTCCTACCTTTCTATTTACTTATAATAAAATATTTGTCTCAATAACTCTAATTTGTTCATGTTCTATAGTTAATGTTCTTTATTAGTGTAATAATGTACAAATATTACTCTTTTTATGTTATAAAAGTTTAAAGTCATATTATTAATCCTCTTAGTTACTGTGACTTTTTATTCTTAGGAATTTATTATGTTAAATGTAATATTTATTTAAAATGTGAAATATATTTTTTAATATTTTGTGTTTAAGCCAAACAAAATTAAAAAAAATAGGAATTGTGTATGTACCATCTTCTTGAATCTTTTTTTCGTAGTTAATTCTCTCTTTTGTTCTCTTTTATGTTATTTTTAAATTTTACATTTTTTTCCAATATAAGTTGTCCCAAAAATAATTGGATATCTAAACCTAAGTATAATGATGATGATAATAATAATAATAATAAGTAAGAAATTTAACTAATTAAGATTTTTAAACTTCTCTTTATTTAAAATTTAATTATTAAAAAGTTATTAATACAAATATTAAATTAATCTAATAATGTACAATAAAAATAATTAAAATATGTGATGATTGGGTCATGACGAGGTCAAGTAATAGTAATTGTGGATAATGATTTATAATAGTGTTGGCTAACTATATAGTAATGAATACTAACTATTAATAGCAATCCGAGTTATACATTGCCGAAAAATTATACTAAGAATATAATTTATAAAAATTACAATTAAGAATAAAAGAACGATTAGATTTAAAGTTTACATAAATATATATAAATTATACTAAGAAAATCTCAAATAAAAAAGAAAAAAATGATCACAAGTTACATTTAAGTAGTTCTAATATCACCCAATTCTTATTAGTTATTACCTTCCCTTTTTCTCTATAAAATTTATTTTTAATATTTAACTTTTCAAAGTTCACATATATTGATTTCTTAATAAATTTCATATTTAATCTAATTATTTTTCATAGTTTTTCTTCTATAAAATTATGTGATTAACAAAAAATTCTTTTTATTAAAGTAATTATTGATATTAATATGAAATTTTATTTTAATTTTTTTATAACCGCGCGAAGAGCGGCTAAGTAGACTAGTATTCAATAAAAGAAAACCTAGCATAAGAATATATGAAAAGTAGAATTGTTATTTTGTCTCCACTCTTATTCGGTAAGAATTAGATTTATATATAGAAAATTAGTGACCTCTCTTATATGTTGATAGTTGAAATAGTTAAAAGTCATAAAAGACATTTATCACAATTAATGAATTGAATGCAATTCATTTCAACAAAGAGACATTTGTAACAACCATATTATGACAGAAAATAATGGCTTATTAAAGGAAAATAATAATGGCAATAAGATATTATTTATGAATAGAAAATATTTAGGACATAAAATAATATTCTCTTTCAAGTATAATAAGAAAAATAATTTCTTATTAGATACAAAAATCATTTTTCAACAATTCCCTACATATATCAAATAGAATCTTTAGGAGTAAAATGAAATGAGAAATTTTGGTGCGTATGAGTCTAATGCATTGAATCTGATGTCCTTAAACTATGAATCATACCTAGATAAAACAAGATTAAACTTACAGAATAATTGTGTAGTTTAGAACTTCTATGAACCAATAATTCTTTTGTAAGTCCAACGTTTTATTCTATCACATTATGCTCTCACAATCTTTGTCATTATCGCAGTTTTACGTTAAGAGGCCATCCGTGTGCGCTGGTTTTAATAAGTGCTCCAGAAATCTGTCACAATTTCATAGAAGCGGCACCACCACCTATAAAGTATATGACTTAGATTGAGAGCTTAACTCATTCTCACTTGTCTTTCAAACTATTGCACTATATTCACACATCATGTAACGACCCAAGGGTATACCCTAGAAGTTGCACGGCGTACTTGACCTCGGAGAGGTCTTATACAAGCCCCTTAACTTCATTGCATGACATCATATAAAAATGGAGGGCATTTAAAAGCTTTTCTTTAAACAAAGTACAATAATCTTTTCATAATAACGGAAGTCTTTTTAACATGTATCTCAAAACCATCTACCATTACAAGAGAAACAATGTCTTTGCACGTAGCGCACAAAAGTCTAAAACATAATAAAAAGACATAAAAGGAACATAGGGGTATTGTCCTCAAATGCTATGAGGACTCACCAATATTCAATATTCTTCAACTTAGGAACCTATCCTCCAAGTACTCAATCTCCCAAAAGCCCCTAAATTTGGTTAGAAATGTAGGTAATATGCATTAGTACAAAATGTACCAACTATGAAAGCTAACATATAAAACATAAGATATCTCAAAGGTTTAGTCAGTAATAGACATAATCATAATCTAAGCATCATATCATAACAAGCCAACATAAGTCATACATAGATTCATACTTCATCCATTAGTCCTTCATACTCAAGTAAATATTTCCCAAACTACCTCCCAGTATACATGTGCAAGGCTAAGGTAGCATCCCATTCTACTACCAAATCTTAGTACCTCTCTTTGGTCATCCTTGATCATAGCCCACTCTCATACTTAAGACCCAGGTTTTCATTACATAAGAGCACTATACCTCTAGATCACCGCAAGGAACACTTGTGCAATACATGTGGGGCATCACATTCTACGTCACACACTAAGCATATCTTGAGGTCACCCTATTCTTGTTTTACCCCTTTCTAAATGTCACTATGGTCCTACTTTCATCTTTGACAAGGAACTATCATCTTAAGACAATTATATCATGGAAGGCAACTAAAGAAACTATCCGAGTTTAGCATACATCACATAAGAGGTCATTGCTTAGGTAGCTTCAAGTTATACTTGTGCTACGTAAAAAAGGCATCCCATTCTACCCTTCATACTAAGTACTTCATTAGGCCAACCTAATCCAAGCTAACATATCTTTCAGTCTAGTCTATTAAACTTATTATACTAACTTAATAGACCTTTTACCATGGAACATCATGCCATACAATCCAAGCTAACAAAGGGAGGATAGTAGAATACCAACCTAGCCACCATGCAACCATTCATGTAGATGCAAGCTATCCATAGGGGATTATAAATCCTCAACCCAAAGCTAATCTTAGCAAAGCCACATATATGAATCCTAAGCTACCAAGAATTGTTTTTTGCCTAACCAAGTCAAGTTCTCATGAAGGCACTCTAGTCATGCTACTCCAAGCTAACCCTAGAAGAGTAGCAATCCTCACACCTTGTGTCATGCCTGCAAAAATGCAAGCTGCCATGACAAGCATTCTACCAATGCATGATCAAGATAACCATGGGAGAGCTTAACTCCTCCAACCCAATCTACCATAAGAGCCACCATACCAAGCTACCATGATATTCTATCATCCCAAGCTACATAATTCAACTATCCATGAGAAAATCCATAGGTTCAACCCCAAGCTAATATATTCTAACAAGCATCCTTCATTTTAGGTGATTAGCGTTTTACATTATACATATATGCAAGCTACTCATCATATTACACTCATTCTATAATCCTAGTGATCAACATTATGATTCCAAGCCCTACACTTAACCTCTCCTTCATTATTTTATTACTAGTATAGATTTCAATACACATTAGTTGTAAGACTTAGTCATAAGCCAATCCTAAGCATACTTCATCATAAAGTTCCAATTCTAATCAATTGATATCACTTTATATGATAGATGTGTAGATCTAGGTTAAATCATGATTTCATACTTTATTCTTGATTAAGTCCTATACCCATTAACAACTCAAGAGAATCTAACAAGAATCATTAATTTCTCATTCAAAACCTAAACCCACATAATCTAAAAATTAGGGTTAAACATGAACTCAACATAAATCCTTCATAATAACATGAAATAACCTCAATATAAACATATATGGGCACAATCCAACCTTTCGGAACCATACCCACCTAATTAGTATACATTAGAACCAACCCTACCTTCAATTAGGTTCTTCTTCACAAAATAGGGTAATCTAGAGGCCTCTGTGGGTGAAAGAACTCTTAGATTAAGAGTTTTACATACCTTTAATCAAAGCCTTGAACTAATCTTGAAACGTTGATGAAACTTGACCTAGATGATGTCTCCTTCTCTTCTTATTCAATGGTGATTCTTCTTAGAGAGAAATTTTGGAGAGGAGGGTTTTGAAAATTGGGTTTCTAACTGGGTAATGGTATTTTGGATTTTTAAAAAGGTTTATAATGACCTAAAAACCGTGTCTAACTATTCCAAAAGTATCGAAAACACCCTACAGTTTCGGATTTCAAAACTGAGAGTCAAACTTGACTAAAAAAATGACGCGACCAAATCTGGGACTTAGCTACGCATCACGAGGTCACCTTCAGATTTTGGCTCTAGTATAATTTGAGGCAGAATGGTTCGTGTTGGGCCCACACATCTCAACTCCAACTTTTGGCCTTTGAGTGTTGAGGGTGCAACGCGTCAATACCTCAAATCTTGAAGTCCGCATGCTGCCGTGGCAACTTCTCTGGCCATCGTTTAGTCCTCCTTGGGGACCCTTAGGGCTGTCCTCGGGGAGTCGCATTTGAACATTTTGAAACTGTACATGTCAGTCTATTTTTAGGAACCCTTGATAAACAATTTTACCTTCCAATCATACTCCAAAACTCAACAACAAAACCCTTCGTCGCACTAGTTCAACTTGGCTAGTTTTCAGATGTCTAGGTCGTTCTTTGACGTTTTACCTCCAAACTCTTAAAAACTAATTTTAAAAGATAAACCTAATTATTTTAACCAGTTATTAACTCATGAAACTCACGTGAAGCTCTAGGTCACCATATTTCATTTTAAGGGTCATTAGAATATCCCCCACTTAGGAACATTCTTCCTCGAATGACACCTTCCTAAACACTTCTTAAAGGACCATCTCTAAACTAGAATCCCATCGTGTATGCATTAATTATAAATGCACACACCCAAACAAGTAAACTTCAAATCCAAGCTAGACATACCTAATGCAACTAGATCAATTATAACAAGGCTTACACACCTTCATAACATACAAACAAAACCATTACTACCTATAATCATATAGAGACCTTGTGAAAAAATGGATCACTATGCCCCACTTGTGAGTAAGGACACACATGTCTTTCTAACATAAAAATTCATGATAGCAAGCATAACATCAAGTCCAACCAAGAAAGTCATAAAAACAAGCAAATCTAGAAATTTTCACAAATCGCAGAACAAGCACATACTGAAAAGGGATATAAGGAGATCACTGTTAATCACCCTTGGATTGGAGAGCATAAAACCTATTCCTACTTACAGGATCATCTCCTACATCACTAGGAGAAACTTTCTTGCCTTCCCTCACATTAGCCTATGCCTTAGGGCAATCCTTATTCATGTAGCCAATCTCACTACACCCATAACAACCATTTCTACCTTCCAAACACCTACCCTTATGTCTTTGACCACAATTAGAACAAGTAGGTCATAAGGACTCATTGTCTTTCCTTTGTAGTCTAGGGTTAGACACCCTCTCATCCTTATACTTAAGAGCATTAGAATAACATTGTCCGGAAACCTTTTGTTGATTCTTAGAATGACCATGCCCATCGGACCCATCATTGTCCACCCTAGTTCTCTTTTTCTCCTTCTTAAGTTTTGAATCATCTATTTGTTGTGCAAACACCATGAGACGTGAGATATATATTTTATCAATAATCATTGCCATACGACATTCTTCTTCTACTAGTTTGGACACCCTCGTCATGAACCTATTCATCAAATTCTTAAGACTTGTTACCAATGATGGAGCATATTTGGACAACAGATTGAACTTCAAAGTGTACTCCTTAACACTAAAATTGCCTTGATTAAGGTTTATGAATTCCTCAAACTTAGCCTCCTAAATCTCTAGGAAAGAACCTATCAAGGAGAGCCGACTTAAAAGTTTCCCACTCTATAGGACCCGCCTCTACCGTCCTAGAATCTTTCATTACTCATGCCAATTTTGGGACAAATCTTTCAATTGATATGCGGCTAGTTCTACTTTATCCCTAGAAATTAATCCCATAATAGCAAGAGACTTATAAACCTCATCTATGAACCCATTTGGATTCTCCTCCACCTTGTAGGTACTAAACTCTGGAGGGTTCATGCTTAAGAACTCCCTAATCCTATAGGCACTCATTCCACCTATACGGTTTGCCAGAGCCACTACCTCTCTATTGACTTCGGTCGTCATGGCTTGAGCCAACAAATTCATAGAAGCCCTAAACTCCTCTAGACTGACATTCCCCATTAGAGGGCCATTAGGTACTAGAGGAAGAACTCGTTCAATTTGATTTGGAACTTGGGGAGGATTCTTTTGATCCCCATTGTCATCTCCTTCCCTTCTAGCATTAGCCCTAGTGTTAGCCATAACCTGGACAAAATCATAAGCAAAACATTAGAAAAGGGCATAATAAATCCAAAATCTACAGCACGACTAAGAGAATTAAGAAGTGAGACTTTCCTACACATTCCATAGCCTCCTACTCATAGATGTATCGCGCGTCACACCGATGAATAAGACTCTACTAGACCTTGTTTTGAGACATCCTAGGACCATTTTATAACCTTATGATTTGATACCAAGGTTGTAACAATCCAAGGTTACACCCAAGAAGTTATACGACGTACTTAACCTCGGAAAGGTCTTATACAAACCCCTTAGCTTCATTGCATAACATCACATAAAAATGGAGGGAATTTAAAAACTTATCTTTAAACAAAGTATGAAAATATTTTCATAACAGAAGAAATGTTTCTAACATGTGTATCAAAACCATCTACCATTACAAGAGTAACAATGTCTTAGGACGCATTCCACAAAAGTCTAAAACATAACAGAAAGACATTAACGGAACATAGGGGTATTGTCCTCGAATATTATGAGGACTCACCAATATTCAATATTCTTCAACTTAGGAACCTACCCTCCAAGTACTCAATCTCCCAAAAGCCCCTACATTTGGTTAGAAATATAGGCAATATGCGTTAGTACAAAATATACCAAGTATGAAAGCTATTATACAAAACATAAGATATCTCAAAGGGTTAGTCAATAATAGATATAATAATAGTATAAGAATCATATCATAACAAGTCTACATAAGTCATACATAGATTCATACTCCAACAATTATTCCTTCATACTCAAATCAACTATTTCCCAAGCCACCTACAGGTATATATATGCAATGCCAAGGTAGCATCCAATTCTACTACCAAAGCTTAGTACCTCTCTTTGGTCATTCTTGGTCATATCCTACTCTCGTACTTAAGACCTAGGTTTTCATGACATAATAGCACTATACCCCTAAATCACCTCAAGGCAAGCGTGTGCAATGCATGTGGGGCATCCCATTCTACCTCACATACTAAGCATATCTTGAGGTCACCCTATTCTTGTTTTACTCTTTTCTAAGTGTCACTATGGACTTACTTTCGTATTTGACAACGAACTATCATCTTAAGTCAATCGTAACATATAAGAAAACTAAAATAACTATCCAAGCTAAGCATACATCACATGAGAGGTCATTGCTTAGGTAGCTTCAAGTTATACTTGTGCTATGTATAAAAGTTATCCCATTCTACCCTTCATACTAAGTAGTTCTTTAGGCCAACAAATCCAAGCTAACTTATATTTCATTCTAGTCTATTAAACTTAGCATACTAACATAATAGACCTACTACCATGGAATATTATAACATACAATCTAAGCTAACAAAGGGAGGATAGGAAAATACCAACCTAGCCACCATGCAACCACTAATGTAGATGCAAGCTCTCCATAGGGGAGCCTAAATTCTCAACCTTAAGATAATCTTAGTATAGCCACATATATCAATCCTAAGCTACCATTAATTCGTTTTGTCCTAACCAAGTTAAGCTTCCATGAAGGCACTCTAGTCATGCTACTCCAAGCTAACCCTAGGAGAGTATTGATCGTCCATCCTAGGATGTCATGCTTACGCTAATGCAACCTACCATAAAAAGCATTCTACCAATGCATGATCAAGCTAACCATGGGAGAGCTTAGCGCCTTTAACCCAAGCTACAATGAGACCCATCATCCCAAGCTACTATGAGATTCTACCATCCCAAGCTACATAATTCAGCTATCCATGAGAAAATACATAGGTTCAGCCCCAAGCTAATATATTCTAACAAGCATGCTTAATTTTAGGTGACTAGCGTTTTACATTATACATACATGAAAGTTATTCATCATACTAGACTCATTCTATAAGACCTAGTGATCAACATAATGACTTCAAGACCGACATTCAACCTTTACTTCATTATTTTCATACTAGTATAGATTTCAAGACACATTAGTTCTAAGCCTTAGTCATAAGCCAATCCTAAGCATACTACATCATAAAGTCCCAATTCTAATCAATTCAATTAACTTTTTGTATCATAGATGCATAGATCTAGGTTAATTCATGATTTCATACTTCTATTCGTGATTAAGGTTTATGCCCATTAACAACTCAAGAGAATCTAACAATAATCATCAATTTCTCATTAAAAACCTAAATCCACATAATCTAGAAATTAGGGTTGAATATGAACTCAACATAAATCCTTCATAATAACATGAATCAACCTCAATATAAACATATATGGGCAGAATACAAACTTTTGGATCCATACCCGCCTAATTCCAATACATTGGAACCAACCCTACCTGCATTAGGATACTTCTTCACAAAATAAGGAAATCTAGGGGACTCTATGGGTGGAAGAACTCATATATGAAGAGATTATCATACCTTTAATAAAAGCCTTGAATTAAGATTGAAACCTTGGTGAAACTTGACCTATATGTTGCCTCCTATTTCTCATCTTCTTCAATGGTGGTTCTTATAAGAGAGAGAATTTTCGAAGAGATGAGGGTTTTGAAATTGGGTTTCTAATTGGGTAATGGTGTTTTGAGTTGGGAAAAGTGTTTATAATGACCTAAAAACCGTGTCTAACTATTCCCCAAAGTACCTAAACACCCCTACACTTTTGGACTTCAAACTAAGGGTCCAACTTGACTTAAAAACGATGCCACCAAATCAGGGACTTGGTTGCACGTCGCGAGGTCACCTCCAGATCTTGTTATGTATTACAATTTGAGGTAGAATGGTTCGTGTTGGGCCCGCATCGCAGGACAACTTTTGGCCTTTGAGTGTTGAGGGTGCAACACGCTAGGGACCTCAAATGTTGAAGTCTGCACGCTGCCTTGGCAGCTTCCTTGGCCAACGTTTGGTTCCTCCTTGGGGAACCTTAGGGTGGTCCTCGAGGATTTGTACTCAAATTTTTTGACCCTGTACATGTCAGTCTATGTGTAGGAACCCTTTATACTCTATTTCACCTTCCTACCATATTTCAAAACTCAACCACAAAACCCTTCGTTACACTAGTTCAACTTGGCTAGTTTTCGGGGGTTTAGGTCGAACTTTGATGTTGACCTCCAAACTCTTAAAACCTGATTTAGGAGCTATTCCTCATAATTTTAACCAGTTATTAACTCATAAAACTCATGTGAAGCTCTAGTTCACCCTATTTCATTTTGAGGGTCATTTCACATTATAGGAGGGACATACTTTTATAGTGCTAACTTGATCAACTAATGACTTGTTATTATCCATATGAATCTAATTCATGGGATATCCAATCACATAGGTTGGGTTACCATTATTGTTGATTTTCTCAAATGACAAAGTTCTTACTCCCCTTGATGTTTCTTTAGTCAATGAATTGATCAGAATCACCTTAGACTACACATTATGTATATACGTAAATAATTCATATCTCTACAGTATTTTCATCACATTGTGTTTCAAACACATGTATTTAATTTAGTCACATAAAGTTTGTTTTATTCCAATTGAAATACACACTAAGAGTTGTGTTAACCCCTTAGTCTAATCACCAATCAACTCCACAACAACTAACTCTAATTAATTGTTTTTATATTTGGCATTCACAAATATGTGTCAACTACTTTAACCTTTTTCATCATATATTGTACCCTTTTTGTAAAACTAAATATTCAATTTATTTAGTATTGTACATATCGTACCTCTCATGTATTACCAAAGACTCTTTTCAAGATAATGTATCTAATCATATCATTTTCAACAAGAAGAACATTGAAAATATTTTCACTTTTAAGAACTCAACACTACTTTATATTATTTTACTCAACTCTAGCATTGCGTTCCATCAAATCACAATTGAAAATTCCAAATGTGTATATGCAACACTTATTAACATACAGTTAAAAGCTTAGATCATGTTTTTCTCTATACTTTTCTTTACGATCATGTAGCACAATATCAACAACGTACCCCTACAATTTCAAATATTTCATAATAGAGGAATAACATTCATAACCTAAGCAAGAAATCCATACACATTCAAATAATTTTATCATAAAAAGATCAAATCCTTAAGAAGAACTTATCATTCGTCTTAATTTATATACACACACAAAGCGGAAAAAACTGAACATATATATGGGCAAAGAAATGTCATCTCGCCTTTTTAAATATTGTAATATTAACATATAATAAATATCATAATTAATGATTTGTCCATATAGAAGAATACTTCTCCAAAGTAGATTCAAAAGTTAATATTGAAATGTCAATTCATTAGAAACGAGGAAAAGTTTTCATCACATAAGAGTCATTAAATCACCTTACGTTCAAATAATAATATGACCATTAAAACTAATTACATATTCAAGATCTACTGATTTAGCAAAGAAATCCACAACCATCAAACCATACACAATAATATACACCACAATGGTTATAGAAAGGTGGGCTAGCAAGAAAACGTACTCATGCTCATGACCATAGTTAGATAGCAATTTAAGAGCAAAGATGCTTTCCATTTCTTTCCTCTAAGTTTCACACAAAAACTTCTCTAGTTTAGAGATGATTTGCTGGTCATGGTTACAATACATCAAGAAAATATTGTTAGCATATGTCATGATGCTGACCATCGTGATTAGCACCCACACTAACCCTTCGATGGGAGAATCACTACTACAACCAAAATCAAGCAACTAAACCAAAAACTAAAGCATTTAAGAATACGAAAATAGAAATAATGGCTAAAACTTAAGTTTCCATAAACTTCAAACAAAATCCTAATAAGAACTAACATTTCGGAAGTAATGTCTAGATAATAACAGATAGTATTAAATAATAGTATTAAATAATATTAGTATTTACTGTGTACTAATCCTAGACCTATTAGGATTAGTACTCCTTAATCCTAGTCCTATTAGGATTAGCACTCCTTCCTATATCTCCTATATATACTTCCATGTATTCCCTTATTAGGTTAACACTTCAATACAATCAATATTCCTTCATGGTATCAAGTGCCAGAAAACCTAGATCTTCTTATCTCTAGTTTTTTTCTCTCTTTAGGGCACCGATCGTTCCCTCTCTTCTATTGGGCGGCGGCAGCCATGACAACCGAGGTGGATCTCTCGATTGACTTCCTTCTGGCGTTAAACTCTTTCTCAGGCATCTTCATGCCTTGATTCACAAAAAATTATCAGACAAAAATTACCCTATATGGAAAATCACCGTTCTTACAGCCCTTGAGGCCAATTACCTTCTCAAATACGTCGATGGAAGCACAGAACCGCCGCCGGCAGTCATCACCGCCACGGACAAATCAGAAAAAACCAATCCGGCCCATGCCGCCTGGAAAGCCATGGATGGCCAGATCCGATCATGTTTGATTGCGGTCATCTCTCCCACGGTTCAGAAACACGTCCGATCCTACACAACTGCTTCAGCCCTGTGGACGGCCCTCGCAACACGCTATGCATCAATTTCCCACTCTCATATTTTTCAATTGTGTGATCGTCTCCACACAATTACCAAAGGCACGAAAACTATGGCGGAGTATTTAGACGAGGTCTCCACTATCATCACAGCCCTCGACACCGTGAACGAAATCATTCTCGAAAAAGATCTCGTCATGTGCGTTATTCGGGGGCTCCCATCAACTTACTCCTCCATTAAACAGGCGGTTCGCATCAATACAACGCCCGTTGACCTGACTACTCTCTCCTCGTGGCTAAAAAGTGAAGAAATCAACGTGGATATGGAGAGAAAACTTCTTCTCCGAGAAGCCGCTGTTATGGAGCCGGCCACCGCCCTCACCGCAAGCCAGAACTATCGCGGGGGGGCGTGGTGGCGGCCGGCAGTCGAGCCGCGGCGGCTACGATAGAAACAGCGGAGGCCGCGGGCGCGGCGGTCGGCAGGGCAATCGTCCGCCGTACGACGGTCAGCAGCACGGCAGCAACAACAGCCTGCACTCCTTCAGCAGTGGCGGGCAGTCATCTTCCAGCGGCGGGCAGGGCACTTACGAGCGGGATCGTCCAACTTGTCAACTCTGTCAGAAAACAGGACACACCGCTGCTCGTTGCTGGTTTCGGTATGAGGAGAGCCAAAATAGTGATAACCGTGCCAATTATGCATCTCAAGCCGGCCCTTCCTCTGAATGGCTGTTGGATACTGGGGCCAACATGCACGTTACTTCTGATCTATCCAAGCTTAACGCTCCAAATCCATATCATGGCTCCAATGGTATTACTGTTGGCAACGGTGAGTCCCTTAATATTTCTCACACTGGCACAGGTACTATTAAAAACCCCACCGCTATCTTTCACCTAGGTAAACTTACCCACGTCCCTTCTATTAAATCCAATCTCCTTTCAGTTCACCAATTCACAAAAGACAATAATTGCTCACTCTTGTTCACCTCTAATGATTTTCTGATCCTAGACAATACTACCAAAAGGGTGATTTTTCAGGGCCCCTGTGAGCATGGTATGTACGTTCTTCCTGGCACAAGTTCGTCTGCCCACCCAGTTTCAGAAAGCGTTCCTGTGGCTCTGGTGGCTCTTTTGGCTGATGGCCACACTCTGTTGTGGCACAGTCGTCTGGGTCACCCGTCTACTCAAATAATAAATTCTTTAATGTCTCAATTAGGTTTTTCTTCCATTCATGTAAACAATTGTGACTCCTGTTCAGTTGCTAAATCTCATAAATTACCTTTTACTTTATCTGAGAAACCCCAAAGCTCCAAGTCCCCTGGTCGAATGAGGTACACGTCTGAAAACGTTCCTCCAGGGACTCGGCTTCATGTGTTGCGTACACGACACGAGTCTGTTTACTCGACATTCAGCACACAGTACAGTTATCCTTCTTGTCTATGTAGATGATATCATTATTACAGGCTCTACTGCAGCTCTCATTCAGGATGTCACTCGAGCTATGCATACTACCTTCAAAATGAAGGACCTTGGCCCGTTACATTATTTTCTGGGAATGGAGGTTTCTCGGACAGGCAGCGGCTTGTTTCTTCATCAGTCAAAATATGCTCGAGATCTGTTGCAGAAAGCTAGACTGGAAAAATGCACCAGTCAACCAACACCGATGGCAGTCTCTTCGTCTACGAATTGAGCTGACACCCCCTTTGCCGATATCACCCACTTTCGCAGCCTCATTGGGGCTCTACAGTATCTGGCCATTACCCGTCCTAACATCCAGTTTGTTGTCAACCGAGTTGCTCAGCGCATGCATCAACCAAGTGAACACGATTACCATTGTCTAAAATGCATTCTCAGGTACATTTTTGGCACTCTTGGTCGTGGTTTACTCATTCGACCCGGGGACTTGGAGCTTCGGGGTTTCTCAGATTCAGATTGGGCGAATGATAAAAATGACAGAAAATCTACATCGGGGTTTCTCATTTTTTTGGGGCCGAACCTAATCTCCTGGTGTACAAAAAAATAACCCAAGGTCTCTCGGTCCTCGACTGAAGCTGAATACCGCGCCCTTGCTCTTCCTGCTGCTGAGACCATGTGGGTCACATATATTCTTCGCAAACTCTGCGCCACTCACACTGTTCCTGCTCTCTATTGTAACAACAAATCAACCATCTGTGTGGCCAAGAATTCCGTCCTACACACCAGAATGAAGCATGTTGATATCGATTGTCTCTTTGTTCGCGATGAAGTTCAGGCCGGCACCATGACTGTGCAGTAGGTACCCACTGAAGAACAACCGGCTGATATTCTCACCAAGCCTCTCCCGAGCCGACAGCACGATTACCTCAGTTCCAAGCTTCCGTTCACTTCCGCTCAGCTCAACTTGAGGGGGGATAATAACAGATAGTATTAAATAATAGTATTAAATAATATTAGTATTTACTGTGTACTAATCCTAGACCTGTTAGGATTAGTACTCCTTAATCCTAGTCCTATTAGGATTAGCACTCCTTCCTCTATCTCCTATATATATCTCCCATGTATTCCCTTATTAGGTTAACACTTCAATACAATCAATATTCCTTCACTAGAACCTGAAAGTCAATGTACCAAAACATCTAACAATGAACCAAAGTCTAAACAAGAAGGAATACATCCCAAGCTAATAAACCAATAATTAACTACAAAAGTCTAAGTATGAAATTTGGACATAGACGGAAGGAGAACACATTGCATCCTAGAAAAACTGGCTACTCTTGAATTCGATCGACAATCACTAATCTACTAAACGAGGTCTTTCAACAGCCACCTGAAGATTTCATGTACTCAAAAAAGAAAGAGTAGATGTAGTATTAGTACACAATCACAGTGTACTAGTAGGATCACGCAACTATCCAACTAAATGAAACATATATAAGTAATTACCACAATATAATCACATGCATATATCGAACATACACAATTTTATACACATTTTACGAAAAAGGTATAGGTTTCATATTTCTTAAGATGAATAATTTTGTCAAATAGTTGGTCTCTCTCATAGAACTCAAACTCAAATAGTTAGCATATCGAAATGTGGTACCCGATCCAATGTTTGTGTCGAAACGTGGCAACCACTTCCAATTAGTTATGCGAGAATGTGACAACTGATTTCAATTAGTTATTAAAAAACGTGACAATCGATCCATTCAACACACCACAATCATAACCACAAGTATATTCTCAACATCATACAATCAAGAAGTGATGCATGACATATAGTTATTCATCTATCTTAAGTGTAATAAATAATGCAACATTTGCATACATCACACAATCATAGAATCAAAACCATCACCTACTTCGAAACAAGATTGAAACCTTAAAAAACATGGTTCTTCTCTTGCTGGATTAGTTTCGCTTGTTCTTGGTCTGCAAACATACATAATAACACAAAAAACAATAAACAATTACTAATTATCCGGATCACTAACAAATTTAACAACCGTAGATTGTACCCATGATCCTAACATCCCAATTAAGGTTGTTTCCATCATAAATTCCAGATCAAAATAATTACCAACTAGATTATGTTATACGGATCGAAAAAATGGATTAGTGAGTTAAACATACTTTTGGCCTCAAGAATTGTGAAAACTGTCAAGAATCGTCTGGGTTCATTCCTTATCTCTAAAAATTGAGAAGTGAATAGATGTTTTGAGGTTCATTTACGACTTTAACTCACTCTGGTCCGCCACAACGGCCCTCACCCCGCTACAGCGTCCCTGACAGAGCAACCAAAATCTCCGCCAAAGCGGCTTGCATAAAATTGTGAGCTATTTTAATAATTCCAAGACCCCCATTTCACAACACACCATCAACCAACGACACCCAGAAATTGCAATTCAAACTAAGATCGATTCCGATGGTTTTACTCATCCGAATTCAATCCCTTAAAGTCATAAGGGTTCCTTAACGACTTATGCATCTACTCATGTAGACGAAATCATAATTAAATCACCCGATTATTACCAGATTTTTCTATACCTTATTGACTCCGATTTCTTTCAAATCTAGACTATGTTGGAAAATTTCAAGTTACTATGAAAATATTTTCAACCCAAAAATATTCGGTGTTGGCTTTCCTATAACGACGAAAATCCGTCGTTACAACATATCATCAAATCAAAATAAAATTTCCGCTGAACTTTTCCTCATAACTATTTTATAAGTACCAATCTAGCGCAAATATTAAAATCATATACCACCTCATATAATGCAAATATATAGATGTAAATATTTAAGAAGAATTTTTCATTCTAAGAACTGAAATTAGTTCTTGAATCACCAACATATATAACTGTTCTTTTCCTCTTCTCCAATTCGGGTGTAGGATACAATAATTTCAATTCAAACAAATGTGTTCGACTATGTTAGAATCTAGCATCCAAACTTTTGCATATTAGCCACAAGATTCACCGGAGAAATGACTACAATTATTTATATCATCCACCTAGTTAAATTTACATTTACTTATCGGGATTACATTCTGCAAATATCTTTTCATTGAAGGACATGATAGTTTAATTTACCACATACTGATCAATAAAAACTGTAAAGAAGCGTGGTACGTACCTGATTAATATGAATACAAAGATTAATTCAATCCACCTTCTATTTGTTTTTCGAATGAAAATTCGATGTCGCTTCATCAGTAGAAAAGACCCAAGAACCATAATAACTTTACCTCCTCTTCAGAGAAAGTGATTTCCCATGATACTCATAAATCAACGTGAGCAATGAAAAAATTGAATGTAATCAGATAGTCTTATCAATATTTTGTACGTAATTGATTTTCCGTAAAATAAGTCAAATATTCTTGAGATTGTTGTATGTTAAAATATGTGTCCACTTATCAGTCAATGGACCAGGTCCCTTGACAAACAAACAAGTATGAACAGAAAGTAAATGCAGTTTAACAACACAATAATTTTACGTGGAAACCTCCTTGCTTAAGGGAGTAAAACCACGACCTGTCTCACAGGATTTTCACAACTGTTTCACTAATCTTTGCAAGAAAAAGTAAAACCAGTTACACAAATGTGAGAAATGGTTTTTAATATCACGTTCAAGCAATGACTCTATTGCTTGATAAACCTAAGTAGAAGTTATTCTACCCACTAAGCTATTCCTTCTAGACAACTTAGAATTTAGGCACCACCACACTGATTCCTTTATAGATTTAGGAATAGTTTAAAATGTAAGATCAAAAGAATATATTCTTAAACAACTACACAATATGCTCCTGGGTTTTCAATTGTTGAATAATTCTTCACTTTAATTTTCTATAGCCTTTGCAAGTGTTCTTGAGAGTACTTTTTCAAGTTGCAAAAACTAAGGAATAATGTTTAGGAAAGTGACTTTGTATAAGTCCCTTTCCTTAAACTCTTTCCATTGGTTGGAGAGGTCTGACTTTTCTGACGCCGTTGGGAAATGTGCACCCACTTTCTGTACCTTCTCCAGCTGGCAGTCAACAGGCTATTCATGTTGGGAACCTGGTACCATTACAAGGTCCCTGAGTTTATCACATCATAAAAACTCATGTTGAGAACCTGGTACCTTTACAAGGTCCCTGATTTTGTCATATCATCAAAACTACAAATAACATTTTCCCCCTTTTTGATGATGACAAACAATACTCAGGCACCACTCCAGCTTCATAACTAGTTCCCCCTAAATTACTAATCCATCCTCCTGAAAAGAATTCTTTCTCTAACTGTATTCCCCCTTTCTGTATTCCCCCTCACAAACATGTCTACCTCCTTATCAGTTATAATTCCCCCTTTTGGCATCATAAAAAAGAGATACAGCAAACCAATAGTATCAACAACAATATCAGATAAGATCAAAGCTTGATAGCAATCAAACACAAAGGAAAGCATTCACAATAGATAATAGCTAGAACACCAGGGGAATAGGATAAATAGCATTCCAAGATAAAATTTAATACATTAATAGCAAACTGAGAATCCAACAACACAAAGACAAGCCACACAAGGAAGACACATGAAATGATTGGGACAGACTAAGAAGGAGGAGGTTGATGAGAAAGGGACTGAATAATGAGTGTGAGTCGATCATTTGCAGCATCATTATCCTTTATTGCCTTTTCTTGCAAGGCAATAACCTTGGCCCTCGGCTCTGCATTTTCCTTTTCCGGGGCTTGAACCATAGAAGTACCAGGTCCCTTTGTCTGTGCAGTGAGCAGCTCAGCTTTGAGTATAGCAATTTCAGCATCTTTACAACTCAATTGCATAGTTAATTCTTCAACTTCATGCTTGAGTTGGTCCTGGTCTTCTATGAGTTGAGCCATTCTCTTGGGATTTTCTTTCCCTTCAATACACTCACATTCAACCAGAGTATTTTCTGAAAAAGCTTGTTTCACTGTACCAACTTTGCCAACGCTCAAAGGAATTTTAAAGTGTTTGAATACTTCAGTAAGAAAGTATCCATATCCCATTCCATGTATTCCTTTCCTCTCAATGACCGTCTTGTACATGTGTTCGAGAATGAGCCCTAGGAGATTCAAAGGTTTAAATTTGCACAACAACTCCATCACAAACAAATCAGCAGAAGTAGCTGAATTCCTCTTTTCTGTCCGAGGAAGTAGAGTTTTGTTTACAAACTCAAACACTAACTGATACTCACTCTTCATCACCTTCTTAAAAACCCCTGCACACTTTGTTGTGGGAAGCTTCGAAACCAATGCCATAAACTCAGCCAAACATTTTTTCCCAATCACAGACCAGGTACCCTCTCGACGTACCCTGAGAATTTTGCCCAACAGAAACTCATCCAGATGCACTGCAATATCATGCACTCTTGTAAGGATACTCCCATCTTTCTTAAATTGAATGTTGTAGTAGAATTCATGCACTTCCTTTTCATGAAGAATAGGAGATTTCCTGTTGAATAGATGCATCCATGACTGAATCGCCACCATGTCATGGAGAGAGTCCATTCCGGGAAGATTGATTATTCTCATGTCAAAGACTCTCCCAGCCAGCACATACTGCTTTCTCAAGTTGTCAACAATTTCTTGTTTGTTGACCTCCTCTTCAACTTTTCGTTGGGTACCAGGTCCCTGTGATCTTTTCCGTTTTCTTTTAGAACTATCCTTCATGGATTTTGCTTTCTCAACCCTTTTTGGATCCCTTGACTTTGTTTTTCCTGACTTTTTCTTCTTGTGCTTCTTTTCCATCTCTTCAGCTGACACTTCTATGACACCAGATTCAGGTATTTTAAAGTTTGACACTTTGAATGTTTTGGCACTCCTGATTTCTGCATAGATCTTTCACTAGCCTTCAAAGCATCAGCCAGCAACTTCCAGCATCAGACCTAGTAGTAGGTCTTCTTCTAGCAACCTCTTCCACTACCTTTTCTTTTCCCTTTCTTGATACAATAACATCCCTCCTTTCAACCTTCCATTGGATAGATTCATCATCACTTTCAGAATCAGAGGAGTAAGAAGATGGATACCTCCCAAAATCTGGAGTTTTATCAAAAATGGGTTGAGTCTCTCTAATCTCTTCAATTTGAAAAGGTTCATTTTGTTCTACCCTGGCTTCTTCTCTCATCATTGCAAGACTTTAAATTACCAACTCTTCACTTGCAGCCAAAATGTTTGACTCAGAAGATTTGTTTCTTGGAAAATCTTCTTCAAACAAAGTATCTAAAAGCATTTCATGATAAGGACCAGGTCCAGTAGGGACACTAGAGCTGTTCAGATCTATGGAGTGAAATGGATTTTCAGCAATATCTTGGTTAGAACTCGAAGGAACATTAGATCTGGACTCTACTGCTTAAGGAGAATAAAAGGCAATAGGTTCAATCTCACTAAGAGCAGTGAGCATTTGCTTAGAGGTTGAAGAAGGATCAAACATCTTTACCAGAAGAAGAGAAAAAGAACAGCAACTTTTCGAAGTCAAAGAAAAGGGGATAATATTAATTCTTTTCAAAGAATAACAACCCCAATAAGATATATACCAAAGAATTAGAAAGAATAAGAGGAAATAAGAAGGAAAATTAGAAAACGACTTCCATAACTAAATCCCAAAGAGAAGATGGCATATAGCATAGCATTTTTTGTTACTATAAGTGAAGGTGATATAAACATCATCACTTATGTTCTCATCCCCAACAATTTGGGAAGCTATATCGTATATTTACAACATCACTTAGTGCATCTATTGTACAATATTAGCACATACCCAAACATGCTGAGTATGTTCACTAGTTAACTACACGATAGATAAAAGCAAGGTAGTGGTTGATTAAAAAGCCACAGCAGCAGTTGATGATTTTCTCTTAGATGAGAAATATTCAACACTTTGATAACTCTTGCTTCACTTGGATGCAACTTAACAACATGAGATTGTTGAGGATAGTATTTATAAGGAGCTTGGTTATTTGGCCTTTGTGGAGGTGAAGGTCTTTCTTTTCTTTTTCCCCAAAATTCATCAATAATATCAAACCCTTCTTGCCCTATCTTGTCTAGAAATTTCTCATTTCGATGTGCCATTTCTTTGGTGTGTGTAAGTGGAGAAAGTTGATGTTGGTAGAGAGAAAGAGAAGTAGGTTGTGTTTGTTTAGATAATTACATGGCTAGAGACCCTTTATATAGGCACAAGAGTTCCATAATCATGATAAGGGTGGTGGAAAAGTATTGTGTCTAAGGGTGTATGTGGTACCAATATTCACCCCCCCAACAACCCCAATTCCAATTTAAGTTTCTCCTATAAATAATGGAGTTTCCTTTCGTTGTAAATAAGATTCATGATTCATGAATATACTTCAAAAGGAAAACGAAGTCTTTTCTCTTCTCCCTACTTTATTTTTTTTTAATTTATATAGTTTCATAACACGTTATCAGCACGATTTGCTTTATTCTTAAATACATGTGATAGAAGACAGAATAAGTGCAAAAAATATATTGCATAAGTTATGTAATAAGGTTCTCATATCTTTAAGGTATGATTTATCTTTGCTTTGTTACTTATAATTATTTATGTGAAAGATCTGGAGTTACCATGTGATTAAGTATTCAAAAAGACTTATCGACTTTTTATACGTTTTATATTAAACAATTGAGAAGAGAATTTCTTAGTTTATTTTAATAATTAAATGAGCACAATTTAGTGAACGGTATGTTTTCAACCTTTATATGAGGTATGTGATCAATTAAGTTATATCTATTAACTACTAATGTTAATTATAATAAATCAATATTCTCAATTTTGTGTGTAATTATAATGTACGATCATATTAATGATCATCAAAAGTGATAAAATTACAATTATTTTGAAGGCTTGAGGTTGAGACTTATTATGGGTAAGACGATGGATTTAAGTTTTATCACACCAAAAGAATAAGACGATGGATTTACGTTCAATCGCACCAAGAGGGTAAGACATTGAGTAAAAGTCCCAGTGCACTATGATGAGAAGATATTGGGTTTAAGTCTCATCGATTTATGGTCTAAGACATTTTTATATAGATAAGCCATTGAATTTGAGTCTTAATGATGGTATTGATGATATAATGATGACTAAAGAAAAATTAATGTGTTTTTTATGAGAAGTCATGAAATTTACTGAATTTGCTTCTTAAAGTGAATGTTGTAGTAGTGCATAATATCTCTAAAGAAGAAAAGTGATTAAATTATGCACATGAATATGGAATGAGGTAATAAGTTATCAAAACTTGTTGTACTTCGATGATTGTGTTCTATTCATGAAGAATGAGAACTTTTGACAAATGATAAAAATACAGTTCCATCCTCTTAAGTGAAGGTGGTGTAAGCCACCATGCTAGGCGTGGAAAACATCACGACCGTTGGTTGTAGATGTGGTATCACTAAGAATGTCTCTGGGCTGATATGTGTTATTTTTTTGTTTGTATTGGACAAGAATCGGTGACACATTTTTAGTAAATCAAACGTCTTCTAACACTTTCGTACTTAGGCATGATCGTCTGGGACATCATGGGTCTATATCGTCTAGGACATCATGGGTCTGTTATGATAAAATGAATTATAGATCATTCAAATAGACATCCATTAAAGAATCTAAAGATTCTTCTAAATGGTGAATTTGCTTGTTTTATTTGTTATCAAGAAAGATTGATTGTGAGACCATCATCAACGAAAGTTGAGATTAAATCCCCTACGTTCTTGGAATTTATATATATTATAGGGATATTTGTAGACCTATTCACTCACATAGTGAGTTGTCTAGATACTTCATGGTCCTAATAAATTATCCTTCTATATGGTCTCACATGTTTCTATTGTCATCTCGCAATTTAGGGTTCACAAAATTATTGGCACAAATAATATGATTACAGACATAATTTTCTGATAATCATATTAGTCTATTCAGTGATGGGATCACTGCTCACCTTTACAAGAGGTAGAGTAATTGAAAAAAATAAATTTGAAATTTACTCATATTATAGTAAATTACATATTTACTAAAGCAAGAAGCACATGGAAAAGTAAACTTGAAGCTTACGAGTATGAATAATTTTATTAGTTGTCATGAATAATTTGATCATCCTAAAGATGTTCATATTGAGTAATAGATATACATTGAACAACTAGAATATTCTTCGAGAATTCTTTTGTTGCTTGTTCTCATGACAAGTTTATTGGATCAACTAATGTTGAGACTAAATTCCTAAATTATGAAAAATATTAAAGGTGAATATGATATGATAAAGCGATCCATCTATAAGATAATCACATGTGCGTTTGTAGTCAACTTGCATTTAAGCATTCACATAATTGTTTGCAAGATAATTGAGTTAAGAGCACAACTTTTAGAATATGTAATCAAGACAATTTATCTTGATAATATTGATAAATATTCAAGCTAATGTGACATTAAAAATCTCGAATAGATAGTGAAAACATTGCTTATGAAAATAAGTTTCATGTGTTGATCTTAAATATGATTATCGAATACAAAGGTAATGTACGCATCAAAGCAATAAATTATGATCAATTTTTCTTTCAATTTATTTATGGTCATGGACCAAATATTTTTCATCAGATTATTTTGATATGTAGTATATAATCAATGAATATGCAATGACGCACAAAGATAGATTCTCCAAAAGATTGAGATATATGTTAGTTTGTCTAACATAAGAGAGAGACTAGAAGCACCACAAGAGTTGTAAATATTCCTACTGAATGTTCCTTAAGGATAGAGTCTATGATATGCCGGAAGCATGATAGACTAATCAATTCTTCAAAAAGTGGGAGGATAAAAGAATCAAAATGAGCATAATAAGGAGACAATGTGCTCTTGAAGAGCTTATGAGATAACACTTCATAAAACCTCATGAGAGGGGTACATACCTGAAAATAATGAAGTGATTAAATCTCATTATGTTATGTCGTATGGTGAACCAATACAAAGTGATAGTTCATCGACGATATATTTCATACAATATAGTGCAATATTGTAAAAGATTGTGAGGATATGAATTCTACGTCTATTAAAGCATGTTGGTGTAGAAATAATTATCAAGTGAAAAGTGGAATGATGCATCTTGGTAAGGGTAAATTTATTTGACTTGCAATCTAGGAACTAGAATATGTCATACATTTAATGTTGGATATTATCATTTGACAAAAATGATATGAAAACATTCAATGGGTTATCAAAATCTAGAGCATATACATGTTTTTAGAAAACTTGTTTATAATCCTCATAAGGATTAAATAGATTCAATATGAATAAAACATATATAAGTATTGTTATGCAAGTCGATGATTAGAATAGAATCTTTTGAAGAGTTTTCAAAAGGTAGTAGATTATTTGCTTAAAGAAATTGAAGTAAAGAACTTGCAGAAATCTTTGATCTTGTAGGAGATAGAAGAAAGTGTATTTCGTCAAAGTTTTTCTACACTCATGAGCTCCAAAGAATGGTGCTATCAACTAGTTCAAGAAATACTATAGTTGATTATTCACCAAGTCTCTACCAACTACAAATTTCAAGAAGAGGGTGCACTAGCTCGAAAAAAAGAAGATTCAAGTCTCTGGATCGATGTTCTCATTAGGGGAGTTAATACATGATGTACTTCTTTTCCTCACAAAGTTTTGTCCCGTTGGATTTTCTTTATAAGGTTTTAAATGAAGCATCCATAATGCATATTATTAAATATCTGCACTCTTTTTGCTTCACTAGATTTTTCTCCCAATGGTTTTATCTTGTAAGGTTTTAACGAGGCACATAATCTATAGCAATTCAAGGGGAGTGTCATAATCATATTTGTATTATGGTAAATGTTTAATCATATGGAGTCCTTTTAGGATATGGTTAGAAATCCTACTTGGGGACCAAGTTAAGTTTCTACTATAAATAAAGGGGTTTATCTTCATTGTAAATAAGATCTATGAATGATGAATATACTTTAAGAGGAATACGAAGTCTTTTCTCTACTCCCTACTTTATTCTTCTTCTTAAATTTATATAGTTTCATAACATATTTCATACAGTCTATGTTGTGTATGTGTACTTCTAATTCCTACCTTGCATAGTGGATACGGATTGAGAATTTTAAAGTGTATTATTTAAATACCTTATTAAACATAGATATGTTATTTCACTGTACTTTATGTAGAGACAAGTCGTGAAGGTAGAGGCACACAATCCGGAAGTTGATATGGCTATTATTATGCTTTTCTATAGGTAGAAAAGATGTTTAGGCTTTAACGCAATTATCTTATGTATTATTTAAACTTTTTATTGAGATATTGTTATTTTGTTTTATCTACGATCTACTAATTCTTATGTATCTGCCTATTTTTCTATTTACCTGACATTTCTATTCAAGTATGTGATTTATTAGTAGTGTATGATCTAGAGTTGTGACCTTCTTGAGGTATGATACATGGATGAACCTTATCATTTTTTTATACAGTGGAATTTGATGTGATTTTGGATATTGTCATACAGTTTTAAATTGTTATGTCAAGACTGTTATTTTGATTATGCTGAGTGTTCCTCATTTTCTGTTGAAGGGTACATTTAACCATTCATCTAAGAGGGTGATAGCAATTATAGAGCAAGGAGGATGGTAGTGAAGGAGTATTTGGCTTTATTAGCACACATTTGGGATACCAGTATAATAGAGTAAGATAATTATTTTTAGTATATTACGATTTTATTTATTTTCGTACGTACATTTTCAAGAATTAAAAGGCTTACAATATTACTTTAATTTGCATATTTTAATGGAAGAATATTAAATGAATGACCATAAGTACTTACTGTGAAACTATTGTGATAATCTAATTCAAAATTCATATAGATTAAAAAGTACATCTACGTAGAAAGAGAGAAAAAAAAGATGCAACTAAATTGTCATAAATATCATTTTCTATTAAATCATGATACATTATATTTATTATGATTGATAATTAACACATAAAATTAGAACAAAAAACATTAAATATTATATAAACCAATATTTTATACTTCAAAGTCTTGCAATAGCAATAAATGAAAGAATTTTTATTAAAAACGATTTAGTTTGTTGGTATTAATTTTCTTTCGAAAAATGAAAATTCAAAAGAGGACAAAAATTTCCTCACAGTGTTTAGAATTCTAAATATAAATAATATCTATAATAACAAAAGGATAATAGTATCTTTAATAAGAAAACAAGTTCTATAACTTTCAAGTTTGATTGTCAAGCTATCACTTTAACAAACTTATAATACAAGAGATGTGAAATCTACGAGTTTTAAGGTGAGCTTAGGACTATAAATTTTTTATATGACCTCCATAATTTAGATTAAAAATTCACTCTTATCTCCTCGTTCAAAAAAAAAGATCGTTGAAGTTGTCTTCTTTAGGGTAAAATTGTATTATTTATTTTTTTACAAAAGATACTTATATTAATGATTAATATGTACCAGTAAATGGGCGAGATAGGGTTGTACACCTGCTAGTAGTTTTATGGAGTAAGATAATTCTTTTTAGTATATTCCGATTTCGTTTATTTTTGTAGGTATATTTTAAAGAATTAAAAGGCTTGCAATATTCCTTTAATTTGCAATTATATATTAATGGGAGATTATTAAATGAATGGCCATAAGTGCTTACCATGAAACTATTGGGATAATCTAATTCAAAATTTGTATAGATTGAAAAGTACATCTATATACAAATAAAAAGAAAAAAGAGTACAACTAATTGCTACAAAAATATTATTTTCTATTAAGTCATGATATATTATTTTTATTATGGTTTGATAATTAACCAAAAAAAATATAACAAAAAGCGTTAATATTACACAAACAAATATTTTATAACTAAAAAGTCAAGTTTCATTAATTAGTTATTAAATAATTGCTTAGACGGAATGTTTTTACATAAATGATAAGTAGAAAAGCTATAGAAAAAGAAATTATTAGTGCAATATCAATATATGTAAGAAATTTTTATTAAAAAATAATCTTAGTTTTTCGATATAAATTTTTTTTGGAAAATGAAAATTTGAAACAGGAAGAAATTATCTCACGATGTTGAGATTCTCTAAAATATAAATTAACAAATATGTATAAATCGGAGAATACCTATAATAACAAAAGGACAATAGTATATTTAATAAGAAAATAACAACAATAACTTTCAAATTTGATTGTCAAACTGTCACTTTAACAAACTTATCATACAAGACGACAATAGTATTTTTTATAAGAAAACAACATCAATAACTTTCAAGTTTGGTTGTCAAGCTGTCACTTTATTAAGCTTATCATATAAGAGATGTGAAAGTTACAAGTTTGAAGGTGAGTCATCGGCCTTAAATTCTTTATATAACCTTCATTATTTGGTTGAATAATTCAATCTTATCTCTTCTTTCAAGAAAAATAAGATTGGTGAAGTTGTTCTCTTTTGAGTAAAATTTTTTGTTTTTATTTCAAAAAGATGTTTATATTAATGATTAATATGTATCAGTACATGGAAGAAACAAGGTTGTATGCTTACTAGTAGTGTTATGGTAGGATACAATGGGATCATAACTATTACAATTAGTAGAAGTGGTAGATCCTTTCAATCAAGTAACATGTTTCTATAAGATTGGTGATAGTTCTCAATAAGAGTGATAAGTTCCTTGCATTCTATATTGTCTTCTAAGGGTCACAATCCTTTTGCTAAAACTATATGGAGTCCCTGTATGAGAGTTGTTAGTTCTGCTTTGATATTGTTTGTCATATGTAAATTGCCTATATATTCTACTATTCATTTTCCACTTGAGTCTCTGATGACTCCACCTGTATTACTCATGCGTATTACTCCTACCAGGGTCCCCTTTGAGGAGTCATCGTTGTTTAGTTCATAGCATTTTATAGGGACATTCATCTCATAAGAGTTTTCTTATACTTTTTCCTTCATGGTTTTGCCTCACGTAAGGGTGTGGAACATAATGGCGTGATGAAGTGATTTTTAATGCATACGTTAGTTTTGATGTTTTGATGATAATTTTCGTTTCTTTAATCATGTGCTCCATAGGAAAAATATAAGTAGTTCTCTTCAGTTCAGGAATATTTGTTTTCTACGTGCCTGCAGGTTCCTTAAGATTCTTAGTCAATCTTTTCCTTGGTTATTTTTAAATTGATTTATGTGTTGTAGGACATATAGGTTTTTCCACATTTTTTACCACGTAAAATTTTGTAAATATATGGTCTATTATCTCTGTTTTGTTACATATATGGCATAGCTGATCGATGTTAATTCCTCTGGAATGTGGGTATTTTCTTGTAGGCAGCCAACCGTGCTGACATAACCAGATGAAGTAGTTAATTTTTCGGGCATTTGAGATACCAACTCCATATGGGTTATATTGACATTTTTATATTGCTTCGTTTTCTATATTTTTTTCAAAATGGTAGACTCATCTAGAACCAATTGAGTGTCTTTCATGTGGGAGAAACATTTGTAGTTATTAAGAATTCATGATTCATGTTCAATCTTATCCAATCGACAAAATGGAGGTGAACGTTTTAGAAGGTTTGAACAACCTAAGTTTACAATTACCATGACCTTTAAAATCAGTCCAACGTATAAGAACTTTAGGAAACAGAGGAGCTAATTCACAATCGTCATCTCTACCACCGTCATTTTGTTCCATATGGGTTATATGTAATAATAGTTACACATATGTGCTGGTAAATCAACAGGAATTATTGTTGGTACTGAAACTAATGGCACCACCACAGAAGTCGTCGTCAATTAAAACACTCAACTAAGAGTTGGGTCGAATTTCACAATGAACAATATAACGTCAATTGAAAAGAGAAGCTAATTAGATATTTGTTTGAACCTATACAAACAAGGTACACAAATATCAAATAGAAGACAATTTTTATAATTAAACTACTAATGGGGGTAAGACAATATCAAAGCAATGGATGTATGGTAATTGGAATAACTTGATTCAATCAACACTCAACCATTTGTTACAATTCAATTCAAGATCAATCACTAATAAATAGGCTAGGTCATCTTCAATTACGCTAATTATCTTTTAATCTCCACATTTTTTATTGTGATATCTCTTTTCAGTCTCAATCACACAAATTAAAAAAAATAACCCGCTACCTTAACTTATATTTGTTTTGAAGAAACTTTGATCTAACAATGGAACCCTGTACTTTCATCTTTAGATTTCAAATTCAAGATTCCAAGGCCAAATGTGATTATCAATCTAATTCTTCACTCTAATCAATCTCTTTCGAGCATTAATCAAACATCAGAAGCTAGGATTGAGCATGCATCTCAACCAAAATATTCAAACATAAAAACTAGATTGGACCTATTTCATGAAATCAAGCATGGAAACAAGGAACTACAAAAACAATATACCAATTAATTAAACACCCAAATAGCTTTTTCTATTTCTAGCACAAAAGTCTTTGTTTCATATAAATAATCACATCCACATTTCTAGAAATTTAAGAACAAGAAAATGAAAAGAGATCAAGAGATATTACTAAAATAGAATTCAATATTCAAATCCACAACTGCAATGTGAGGTAGCTCACTTCCAAAGTCTTTAACCCCATAAATCTTTAAATATTGTGAGGTAGCTCACTTCCAAAGTCTTAAACCCCATAAATCTTTAAATATTGGGAGAAAATCACTAAGAAATATGACCCCAAATTTCAGAGAAACTATAAAAGAAACTTACAATAAGTTTCGTCAACTTTTTTTTCACAACTCACTTAACTTTAAAACATGAGATACGTCTCTTAAAAACTTAAAATATGACATACCATATCATTATTAATATATTAATTACTCTTTCAGGATGGTACGGGTTAATTTAGGGTTCGTTTGTCCATGCAATATGGTATCATAATATGAAATCATGAATAAAATTGAAGTTTTGTTTAGACATGAGATATGAAATTTTTGTGTTGTATATTTTCTTATAAATAGAAGTATCACGCTCCGAGCCTACACCCTCGAACATGGTCAACGCTCAATAACTATTTTTAGCCCCAAGCAAAACCTTGCTCTGGCATAACATTTAACAGAAGACTTACTCATAATAAACGCACTTTAAAAGTAAACTATAACTAAAATGTCTCAAAAGATAAACTCAAAAATGTTTAAGGAAACATTCAACTGGACAAAAAGAGGCAACTCAAGTCTCAACATGAACAATTGAAAATGAAAAGACTCATGAACTAGTGTCTATCTAGTGATAAAGCCTCTAATACTATTAGAAATGTTGGGACAGGACCCTTGATCATCCTAACAACTAAAATAACTAAAAATAAAGAAGGGATCCTCCGGAAAAATATCAAAAATGAAGACTTGGATCATACCAGTGACAATATCCGGCGAGTCATCTTGCTCTCGGCGACTACTGATAGCATAAAGATGGTTTCCTTCTCTATATGCCCCTGAAGTATCTTATTCAGATGTAACTCTATATGGTGAAACAACTTAAGAAGACTAGGCTCTATTGCCTTTTTTACCATTTCTATGTCAGTTCTTAGAATACTCTATTATAAAATGACCATTCTGGCCATACCTGAAGCAACTAGTAGAGCCATCACGACACACCCTTAAGTGGCTCCAACCAGACTTAGTAGATGCACGAGTCTTAGTACCTCTTTGTACCTTACTACCATGCGAATGCGCAAGTCTAGCTCAGATGATGAAGTAGATACATTTTTCTTATGTTAGAAAGAATACTATTTCACGTTATTCCTTTGCTGCCTGGACTCGTTTGTTATGTCTTCTTTGTCCCTCAACTTGTCCTCCTCAACTTGTTGCACATGGATTATTAACCATGCTATGTCCATGACAGCTACTAGTATGACTATCATAATTTCCTTACTTGACAGACAAGACAACCAAGCAACAAACTAGATCATTCTACTCTTTATATCATCAACCATATCCTTGCTTCTCATTGCTCACGGGGAAAGAAACTTCCCATGAAAGCACTGTCAAAATAGTCTAACTCGCAATCGATTACGCGTAAGCACGAGTTAGAAAGCAATTTTTAAGAGATAAACTCTAACGCACGAAATGAGTATGAATGAAGTGAAGAAATTCCTAAATGTTGCAGCCTCTTAATTATAGATGTGGAGCTCTTCTGGCGCTCAAGAACCATTGTTGTGAACCCTCGGCCTAGCTTACTTACTCAGCGAAAGACTTAAAAACACAAAAATATTCTAAATAAAGAACTTGTGATTAAACTAAGAATGTCTTAAAAGAAACGTTCAACTAGAAAAAATGCTTACTCAAGTCAGATAGCAAAATATCTGGAATATAAAGCTAAAAGACTCATAACTAACTGTCTGACTATCTATGAAGCAACTGAGATGAATGTTGGGACAAGCTCCACAACACCCTAATGAACTAATATAATAACTGAAAGAAATAAAAAGTAGTCCTCCGAGATGCAAGGAGGATCACCAACAAACTCTGGAGTGCTTACGAGATCAATTATGCGCTGCTTGCTGATATTAGTTACCTGCATCTGTATCATAAGACGATTCACTCCAACTAGCATCAGTACTTTCAATGTTCAAGTATGCAAGTTGGAATGCGAAAACAAGATATAGGCTTGAAAGAATGATGAAGAAACACTTACTCTGGCTCTTATCAACTTCTAAATAGCATAACTCAATACAAAGCAATAAAACACATCCAATATATATAAAGCTTATAAAACAACTGAAAGACAACTTGGTTTGTTAAAGATAATACAGTAACAAACTCAACTTTACTCATATATGAAAGTAATATAACTTTTGTGGGAGATTTTCTAACCAAAAACCACCACTATGAACCTAAGTATGGTACAACATTTTACCTCATGCTGCCAAGGACCGTCCTATACCTTTTCATCAGTATAGAACCTGAACTACTAAGTGGATCCACTAGTTTATGCTAAAAATCACTAAAGAATCATCTAAAAAGTATGACCTTTTTCATCCCATGATGGCTACATATTTTATGGGGGCTTGAGTTAATATGAACTTGTGTCCCCATATAGGTACTCAACAATACTTCAAATATACTTAGCTCATATGTTTTTAAAGAAACTTATTCTCTGGTTTGAGATAATTACTCAACTTAGCTTAAAAGATCTTTTGGAATTAATGTTCCCTTTCCACGTTCAAAGCTCTTTTGGAAATATTAGTCTCCTCTTATCTTAAATGTGAAAATATTTACTCTTGGAAATACTTAGTCTCCATGTATCAATTTGAAGAAAATGAACTTTACTGTTACTCTTTACTCAACTTCAAAGCTTAAGTCTTAAAACAAAGTTAGAACATTTGTGAAAGACTTTTGAAAAACTTTTTTTGAACTTATCTTGACTTACCTATTGAGTGACTCATAACTGATCCTTTAATTGAATTATGGATCAAGGATTATAATTTGTGTTTGGAACAATCTCATGTTGTTTAGGAATGATTTTAGATAGTTAAACATGAGAAAAGACCAAACTATCAAAAATTAAGGGTGGGTCGGCGACACAAAATGGCATTTAATTTTTGGATTCAAAATTTTTTTTTGAGGCAGAACACCTTGTGTCAGCTCCGCGAAGTGAAGCATAGTTTTTCAAAAACAAGAACTAAGCGCGCGACGTGCAAGAACCCTCAAATTTCATACATTGGAATTTCTTCTTCGTTTCCATCCCCCAATTCACCCCAAACTCAGTTCTTTTTCTTAAATTACTTTTAGATACAGATACCCAGCAAATGCATCTAATAACCTAACTCGAAACGACTTTGATATACGACATAACTATCTCATAAACTTCAACAACTCCATCAAATTCAAGAACAATATCGGATGAAGAATAGGCATCAAAATCATCAATGTTCAAACTCTTTTAGGATAAATCTATACTGAAATAAATATTTTTGGCACGTGGGAGAACGTTTCCAATGTTATGAAAACATCACATACTTGGTAGGAAGAAATCATTGGCGAAAATTACAACTCGATTGATCGATCTTGATGAATCTTGCCCTTTCTTCTTGTTTCTCTTCTTTTTTCCTCTCTCTGAGCCCTAGCGTAAATTTCCAATTTTTAAAACTTACTAACTTCTTATTTGACCCATATCCTAAGAATGGATTACAATAATAGGTCAAGGAGAAGACTAAATACCCCTTAAAAATTGAGATTGGACATTTTCTTATTCCAACAGCCCAACTTCAAAAGGGCATATCTCCCTCATATGAACTTGAAATCGCTCAAACTCAATGGCGTTGGAAAGACCCTTCCAAGATATTTCCAACCATATATGGAAATACACCTAACTTATCTTGAGATGGAGTAATATAAATTTAAACTTGACCAAAAACTCATTTTTTTCTAACTTAAACAATTTTCCAGATTTGTCATTATTTCTGCAAATGATTATTTCAAGTTCTTAGCTTCTTCCTAGTTATTTCAAACTGCGAGATGTTACAACCATATAGTACTCAATATTATTCCCAAACTATAACTTAGCTCATTATGTTATAAAGTAAACATTTTCTCTTCCTCTACATTTATATTATTACTCAATGGTTTCTCTAAAAAGAGATAATACTGAAAATTATCAAGAACTCTTTGGAAATCGGTGTTTCTACTTTTCTTAAATGTAAAAACATTTATCTTGGGAATACTTAGTTCTTATATATAATTTTAAATAAAAATGAACTCAGTTCTTACTCTTCCTCAGCTCAATGCTCAAGTCTTAAAATAAGTTTAAAAACAATTTGTAAAAAGACTTCTTAAAGTGACTCGAAGAACTCTCAAGATTTGACTCTTAGCTCTACCTTGAATTTGAATTATGAATTCAAGGTTATGACTCATGTTGTGAATGATTTCTAGATGTATAGAATTAGTTTAGAGTAGTTAGAAAGTAAAGGTATACTTCAAAAGAACATAGACGGGTAAAACGATGGAAAAAGGATGGGGGCAGGAGACTCTGGCGCACTGCTAGCGCGGTGTGCTAGACCCTAATTTTCAGAGATTTGAATATGGCGCACTGTTGGCGAACCACGCAAAACCTGTTGGTGCATCTGGGGCGCTCTGTGTCACCCCTTCGCCAAACTCATTCTAACGAATTATTTTTCTCATTTTCTAATCCTAATTCGCCTAGAATCGATTTTTTTTCTAAGTTTCGCCTTAGATTCAGTTACCCAATACAAGTACACGATAATATACTCAAAAAATTTCTTGAACTTGATGCGATTCTCAAGAACTCATCAAACTCATCCTAATTTAAGAAAGAAAGCAAACAGTGCATATATTCACACAGTCAAGTGACAAGTTCATGGCATGTAATTTCTCATACTTAATAATTTCCTTAGATTTGATTGATGTCTCCTTACCCACATATATGCATGCATGCAATTAAGTAATTAACAAGCATATACAACGCAATAAGAAATCAAACCATCAGTTACCTTAAAACCAAGCGTGAGTACTGCTAAGACACTTGAGCCTTCACCTTCTGAAGTCTTTCAACCTGTTTTTTGTCTAAAACAAGTAACTAATGCAAGGATGTATAAACAAGGCCTAATTTTACCCGAATTATATCAACATATCGACCCAAGAACAAACCCATGATCTTAATTTTCAACTAGGGATTTTCCCACCATTAACTTTATGCCAAAACCATTCCCCAACAATAATTTATAAGGATTCTAAGTTCTAATAATCGAAATATGGATTAGGGGAATAATTAGTGTACCTTTAGGCAAGAGAATTCGTGTGAATCTAATAAGAAATTGCCCTTGGTCGTCCCTTAGATCTTAAGAACAAAATTTTGTAGAAAATAATGATTGGGGGTTTCTCTCCGATTTAAGTCGTGAATGGCCTACAAAGGTGGGCCCCATCCCGCCCTGGAGGGGTTTATCCTGCTCCAACAGCTTAAACGGAGACATATACTCGAATTTGAGTTCCAAGATCCCATTTCACAACACACTTTCAAACTTGGACGTACTAAAACTACCCTTTCAAGCCAAGATAAGTCTTGGGAGTTGTACTCGCCCAATTTGATTTCGTAAAGCCGTACAGGCTTCTTAATGTCTTGGTTATACACTCATGTGTTTAAAATCGTAATTAAATTCCCCATCTATCACCGTACTGCCCTAGATCTCACCTGTCTTATATTTCGTCCAAATCTAGCCTAGGTTAGAAATTTTCAAGTTATTACTTAGAAGTTTTTTGGCCCAAATTTGTTCCCCATTGGCTTTTCCATAGCAGTAGGAACAGAATGTTACAGTTAGTCTTCAAGTGCTCAAGTGAATAACACTCTCTACGTACACCTACTATATCATCACTCCCCACGTCCATAATATTGCCACATCGAACCATTGGTTCTTAAATTTGTTTGTTGGCTATATAGAATATTAGCTTATACTGTTTAAATATGTCATACTATTTATTTTAAATAGAGTATGAATTAGAACTTTTTAGTAACTATATTATGCTCGTATTGTGTAAAGCCAGTACAATTTAGTTTAGATAGAGTCAAGCAACTTGATCTTCTCGGTCTTCTAGTATTGGAATCGATAATAGGGGAAGTGAACGAAAACAAGGGACGAAAATTGAAGAGGAAGAATATTAGTTTGTCATCATCAAAAATGGGGAAATGGTCACTTAACAAATTTTGGACCTGATCCGTGAACAAATTGTTAATTTCGTACAGGAACACTATATGTGTCCTAAAGCCCCCAAAACTTCTTGTTGTTAGTGTGTGGTTCCGACCGTACAACAGGCTCTCATCCAATGAAACTTCTTTTTGTGTTTGTTCTCATCCTATAATATGTATATTCTCCTTTATCACAAATATCATTTTGTGACATAATTATCTTACAAAAATAAAAAGTCTCGCTCAATGAAATATTGCTCAAGAATAGCCGAAGAACCTGACATAATTATCGTTGTTCTTAGTTGTTGCTAGGGTTTATATTTTCAGTAATTAATCTTGTAAGATATATTCCTAAACTATAAAGAATGCTGATCAGTTTTCATATTAGAACACAAAAAATATTAGCTAGAGTTAGCCATGTTGGATTCTTGAACTCTAGATCAACTAGAGTATCTAGAGTTAGTTGGTTCAGTGGGAAATAGAGTTATTGCTTAGTGTTATTGGTAGTACAAGTTGTTACATTAAGGAAGAAGTGATTAAGGAGTTCTAATTTTAAGGTTACAAGAGCTTGTCATTTGAACCATAGCTCCTTTATAGTTAAATGCAGTCAATTAAAATCATGTAAGTACATCTTATGGGTTTTTTTCTTTTCTTCAGTAAGAAGGTTTACACGTAAAACTGTTGTTTTCATTTTACCTTTTTACTTTTTGCATGTATATTCTATCAAGAAGCTAGTTCGTTGATTGTTCATGGTCACATACATTATATCAACTATCAATCTCAATTTATATGACTTACTTTTCTTTTTAGTCAGTCCCAAAAAGAATGACACATATCTAATTGAGTAACAATTTAACTTTAAAATGTTCATTTTACGCTTAATGAAATGATTTATTGTCACACAAATTTCTATCATTCATTTTAATCACAAGTTTTAAAAGTTTTTCTTTCTTTCTAAGTTTCGTGCCGAGTAAAATTAACTCACATAAAATGGAACTAAGGGAGTACATGTTTTGTTTATTGGGTGTAAGACATTACAGAGCAACGACGCAATGAAAATATAGTGTGATCGACATAACTTTATCCATTATTAGCGATATAGTCGGAGTCTACAATTCTTTTTTTCTTCAAAGATTTTCTAAGCACTCAAAACCTCACTCTTAAATGGTATGGAGTTTTTAAAAGTAATGTGCTTAGGGACCTTTGAACCAAATGACATATTTATAACTGTTCTTCCATCAAGAACGGTTAAGAGGTTATGAGAAGTTACCAACCACTAGAGTAGTAGGATAGTGGATCCATGTAGTGGGATAATGAGTATTTAACAATTATCCCATTGGTGGGATAATGGGTAATTAACCACTTTCCCATTAGTGGAATAAAAGATAGTTAACTACTTTCTCATTAATGGGATAATGTGTAGTTAACTACCATCCCATTAGTGAGATAATGGGTCCATGAAGTGGGATAATGGACCCATGTAATACAGACCATATTAGCATTAACAAAAATTTTAACGTTCTCCCACTTGGTCCATATATTCTAATCCCATTAATGAAATATAATATACGAATCATGGCGATAGTTTCTCTTGCGATGAGTAGTATCTTCCATGTATCACAATGCACTATATATTTAAACTCTAGCCCATATAATTAATAAATAAACTCAATATTTATTCAAGGTCCATACTTTAGCGACATTTCTGAAAATAAAACTGAATGTGCACACTGTTAGCGAGAAATATCATATAAACTAGAGTTTCATAAACATTCATTATTATAACGAATTTTACGTAGTGGGATTATTTCCCATTGTGACTACATGAACCTTAAATTTTTGTGGTGGCATGCCTTTAGTTAAAGGATCAGCTAACATTACTTCAGTGCTAACGTGTTCAATGACCACTTTTTTGTCTTTAGCACGTTCTCTTTTGGCTAGATATTTGAAGTCGATATGTTTGCTTCAACTACCACTTTTTTTTTATTCTTAGCCATAAAAACAACAGCTGAATTGTCACAATATAACCTTAATGGCTTTGATATAGAGACGACAATGCTAAGTTCATAAATAAAACTCTTAACCATACACCATGTCAGGTAGCCTCGAAACAAGAAACGAACTCAACCTCCGTAGTGAAAGTAGTAACTAGAGTCTATATGGCACTTCTCCAAGATACAGCTCCACCGGCTAACATAAATATGTATCCTGAATTTGATTTTTTTGAATCAACATAGCCAGCAAAGTATGAATCAGAGTAGCCAATGACTTCTAAGTCATCTGATCATTTGTACATAAGCATGTAGTCTTTTGTTCCTTGAAGCTATCATAAGACTTTCTTTGCAGCTTTTCAGTGTTCAAGACTTGGATTACTATCATATCTATTCTAACAACAAATGATATGTCAGGTCTTATACAAACCTGAGCATACATCAAGTTTCTGACAGCAGAAGCGTAAGGAATGTCCTTCATTTGTTCCCTCTCAAGGTCGTTCTTCGGGTACTAATTCAAATTGAACTTGTCACCCTTGACGATAGGAGCTACACTTGGTGAACAATATTTCATTCAGAACCTTTCTAAAATTTTATTGATATAGGATTCTTGAGATAAACCTAAGTTACCTTGATGTTTATCTCGATGAATCTTAATGCCAATAACATAAGATGCATCACTCATGTCTTTCATATCAAAACTTTTAAAGAGAAACTTTTTTACCTCATATATCATTTGATGCAAGTAAGATATCATCTACATATAGAACTAAAAAACATATTTTACTCCCACTGATCTTATGGTATATACATTGATCCATAATGCTCTCAACAAAGTCGAATGAAGAGATAACAATATGAAATTTCAAATACCATTGACGGGAAGCTTGTTTTAGTCCATATATGGATTTCTATAACTTTCATACCAAGTGCTCATCATGGTATATATATTGATCCATAATATTCTCAACAAAGTCAAATGAAGAGATAACAATACGAAATTTCAAATACCATTGACGGGAAGCTTGTAGTCCATATATGGATTTCTACAACTTGCATACCAAGTGCTCATCATTACTAGAGGAGAATCCTTCAGGTTGTTTCATATAAACCTCTTTCTCTAGATCACCATTGAGAAATGCAGTTTTCACATCCATTTGTTGCAACTCTAAGTCAAAGTGTGCTACTAATGTCAATATTATGCGCAAGGAATCCTTTTTAGACACAGGAGAAAATGTCTTCAGGTAATCAATTCCTTCCTTTTGAGTGAATCCTTTAGCAACGAGTCTAGCTTTATATCTTTCTGTGTTGCCTGATGAGTCCTTTTTAGTCTTGAAAACTCATTTACATCCAATGGTTTTAACACCACTAGGCAAATAGACAAGATCCCAGACCTTGTTACTTTTCATGGAATTCATCTCTTCTTTCATGGCATTGTACCACAATTCAGACTCTTTAGAATTCATGGCTTGTGAAAAAGACTCGGGATCATTTTCAACTTCAATATCAGATTCTTGCAAATATACAACAAAGTCACTAGGAATTGCTGATTTTCTTTCTCTAGTAGATCTTCTCAATGTTGCACCAACATTTTACTATGGATTATGTAGTTCAGCTGGTTGTTCAATAATTTCAAGAATTACTTGAAAAAATTGATCTATATGTATTTCAGTAGCTTGTTGAATCTTATTGATTGGTTGCTCAACACCCAATCAAACTTGAGGGGTATTATGTACAACAATCAATTTTTGACTTGAAGTGGCAGGTTGATCTCTTAGAGAAATTGTATTCTGAAATTAATCACTCTTACTAATTAAGTCATTTTCAAGAAATTTTGGATTTCTTGATTCCACAATCCTAGTATTGTTAGATGGACAGTAGAATTTATATCCTTCAAACCTTTCGGCATATCCAATAAAATATCCACTAATGGTCCTAGGATCCAGCTTCTTTTCTTGTGGGTTGTAAATTCTAATTTTAGACGGGCATCCCCATTCACATATATGTGTCAAACTAGGTTTCCAACCTTTGAATAACTCAAAAGGCATGTTTGTAACAACCTTGGTTGGAACTCAGTTTATTATATACTTTGTTGTCATACGTTGTTGTCTTAGGATATTCAATCCGCAAGGACTTAGGTGGCTTAGATCTACTTAACATACTACGCACCATGTCCAATAATGTTCCGTTTCTTCTTTCTTGTACACCATTCTGATCCAGAGAACCATGCATAATATATTGGACAACTATCCCATTTTGTTGAAGAAACTTCACAAACGGACTTTGTGCTTGTGCATCTTCTGTATATCTACCATAATACTCCACCTCTATCAATTCTCACAATCTTAATTTGTTTTTCGCGTTGTTTGTCTACTTCAGCCTTGAAAACTTTAAAGGCTTTTAAAGCTTCGCTCTTATTATGAAGCATGTAGAGATACATATATCGTGAGTAATTATCTGTAAAGGTGATAAAGTATTTCTAACCATGTGTGTCCATGTATGGACAACATATATCCGAGTGTATGATTTCTAATACGGTTGAACTCCTCTTGTCACCTTTGTTTAACTTGTTGGTCTGTTTGCCTTTAATGCAGTCACAAGTATCAAAATCAGTTAAATTTAAAGTACTTAGTACTCCATCATATACTAATCTCTTAATTCTATTGATGGAGATATGTCCTAATCTCCGATGTCATAAGATAGAGGAATCTTTATTTATACCACATCTTTTAGTGACAGTCTGTACATGCATAACAGTATGAGTGGAATCATTTTGTAAATTAAGAGATAAAATACCATCAGACAATGTACCATATCCAATAAGTTTAGATTTATAAAATAGTTTGGAATATCCTTCTAGAAAGAAGGAATTTTTCAAAGGTACAAGTCTTGATACTGAAATTACATTCCTAGAAAAATTAGGAACATAAAAAGACTTTTCCAATTTCAAAATAAAACCACTACCAAGAACTAAATTGCATGTCTCAATAGCTTCCACATGTGACTGCATCTTTTTTGCAGAATAGGTGATTCGCTCAGCTCCTACTGGCTTCCGCAGGTTTCTTAAATCTAGTAAGAAATTCGTACTATGGATTGTAGAAGCAGAATAAATCCACCATGTGTTATGATTAACATCAATCATATTAGCTTCATAACAAACAAGAGAGATAGAAGTACCTTTCTTAACAAGCCATTGTTAAAACTTGAAGCAATCTTACCTTATGTGCCCCTTCTTTCTATAGAAGCGACACTTGGGTTCCTTTTTTATGTCAGTTTTAAGTGGTGTCTTTTCTTTAGAGATCTTGTTGGCTTGATTATTCTTCTTTCCTTGAGTAGTCCCTTCTGTTTCCATCAGTAGTCGACCTTCCTCTTGAACACACATGGCCATGAGTTCATTAATAGACCATTTATCTTTATGTGTGTTATAAGAGATCTTAAAGGGACCATACTGTGCAGGTAGAATATTCAAAATATAGTGCACAATAAAAGTTTCATACATTTCGACTTCAAGAATCTTTAGTTGAGCCGCGAAGTCTCGCATTTTCATAATGTGCTCACGCACATTTCTCACACTAGTAAGCCTCATTGATGAGAAATTTCATAATTAAGGTGCTAGCAAGTGCCTTATATGAAGTCTCAAATTGTTCATCAATAGCCTTCAGTAATGCCTTGACATTGTTATGTTGTTCGACAAAACTACGAATACCAGCAGAGATTTTGGTCTTAACGAATATAACACTCAAACGGCTAGAGTCTTCCCAATGTTCATGAAGAAAAATCTCATTTTGATTGTTGATTTCGTTAATACGTGGCTCGTCTTTCTTGATAGCATATAATCAATATGAATACACCCTAAGTGAAGGAGAATTTTCTCCTTCCAAATCTTATAGTTCTCAATATTCAGTTCGGAAATATCACAAATATCAAAGAAATTTGCAGGTTGCACAAAAAATACACATACATACTCAACATAAATTTGAGGCAAGTAATATAAAGTTGAATCTATTGACATAAGAATTGCTCATGGGCTAAATTTTTAATTCAATTACATTCATATTTATGGTAAAATTATCAATTTAATAGCAAGATATTCTATCTTTATGACAAAACAATTAAATTCTCATTCATAATTCCTGTGAGTAATTATAAAAAGTATTTAATATTTCATCTTAATAAATTATGCAACTTAATAATAAAGAAATTAATTTATCATATCATGCATAATTAATTACAATTCTAATGTCTAAAAATTTCTTTATGTGATCCTTAACTTTAAAATTTTATTCAATTAAAGAAGTTGTGGTTAAACTTTAATCAAATAAATTCTAGATCACTTAGACATTTATTTCTTTGAGTGATCCAAAATATAATATATAATATCATTTCATTAAGATTGTTGTGGCTATATCTCAATCAAATAAAATTATATGAATCACTAAATATTAATTTAAAATTATATACAAGATTTATTGTTGAACATTACGCAACAAAACAACAATCTCTTTGCTTTTTATTATTATAAAACTTTTTAAAAATTTCAAAACAAGATCTGAATTTTTAAGAACCATTCTGAGCGATTTTAGAGAATTTCGACAATTATCAAAGTAAAGAAAATTCAACGGCTCTGATACCAAATGTAAGACGTCGACATTACAGAGCAATGACGCAGCGAAAATATAGTGTGATTGACATACCTCCAGCCATTGTTAGTGATATAGCCGGAGTGCTTAGAGACCTTTGAACCAAATGACATATTTATAATAATTGTTCTTCCATCAAGAACGGTTAAGAAGTTATGAAAAATTACCAACCACTAGAGTAGTAGGATTGTGGATCTATATAGTGGGATAATGGATAGTTAATTATTATCCAATTGGTGTGATAATGGGTAATTAACGATTTTACCATTAGTGAGATAATAGTTAGCTACCTTCTCATTAATGGGATAATGAGTAGTTAACTACCTTTCCATTAGTGGGATAATGGATCCATGAAGTGGGATAATGGACTCATGTAATATAGACCATATCAGCATTAACAAAATGCTAACATTGGGTTGATAATATTAGTTCTTTCAAAGAATAACAACAACCCCAATAACATATATACCAAGAAAGTAGAAAGAATAAGAGAAAATGAAAAGGGAAATTACAAAATTAGTTTCATAACTAAATCCCACAGAGAGGATGGCATATAGCATAGCAGTTTTGTTGCTATAAGTGAAGGTGATATAAACATCTTCACTTAAATACTCATCTCCTATCATTTGGGAGGATATACAGTAGACTTACAACATCACTTAGTGCATATATTGTACAATTACACATGCTAATTATGTTCACTAGTTAACTACAAGCTAGATAAAAAGCAAGCAAGCTAGCTAGTGGATAATTAAAAAGCCACAGCAGCAGTTGATGATTTTCTCTTAGATGAGAAATATTCAACATCTTGATACATCTGGACAGCTTCATAACTGTTAATATTGTAAATTTTTGCTTCACTTGGATGCAACTTAACAACATGAGATTGTTGGGGATAGTATTTATAAGGAGCTGGATTATTTGGCCTTTGTGGAGGTGAAGGTCTTTCCTTTCGTTTGCCCCAAAATTCATCAATAAGATCAAACCCTTCTTGCCCTATCTTGGCTAGCGACTGCTGTTTCCTATGTGCCATTTCTTTGGTGTGTATAAGTGGAGAAAGTTGGTGGTAATATTTAGGTTAGTAGAGAGAAAGAGAAGTAGGTTGTGTTTGTTTAGATAATTACATGGCTAGAGAACCTTTATATAGGCACAAGGTCCACAATCATGATAAGGTAGAATTGGTATATTGTATCTAAGGGTGTCTTTGGTATTCCAAATTCTTCGGTAATGATTGAGTAAAATATTTTAGAGAATATTTTCTTTTCTATAAAAATAAGCTACTTAAAAATTAAAATAATTTAGCTTTATTTGATGAAAAATGAGAAAATAAGGATAATTCATAATAATGTCTCTTTTCCACTCTAATACTACCTCAACCCCTACACTTTACCACTCCAATTTCAATTTTATAATATTTGCTAGAATTATATATAAGTATCTTTGAAATAATTATGTATTTGTATGTTTGTATTAGAATAGCACGTGTGCATTATATTTTTAATCTATTTGAATTCTGATAATACTAAATATTTCGTATCTAAAATATATATTGAATTCAAAAAGATAAGTTTAAAAATATATTATAGTATTTACTTTTTTTTTTAAAATGTTTACTATTAAAAAAACCTTTTCATATCATATGTGCCCTAAATTGATTGGCTTTCTTTTCCCCCCAGTTGTGGTGATTCCTTTACGATATGCATTGTGGAAGTTCATTTTATGTGGGTTTTTAAGAATAAAATTAAAAGGAAAAAATGCAATGGACAGGTGGCTGATTCTTGTACGTGGTGGTAGTTAAGTAAATACATTTGGAAACGTATAAAGTGGTCATTAGATTTATATTCTTTTGGTATATATGACTCTTCACCTTTAAGCAAAAGCTCCCAAATGGACTCTTGACCCATTATTGAACAACTATTGATTCTTATCCTGCTGGGGCGGACCAGTAAGACAGACGTGGGTGGTTTAAACCTCTGCATTAAGAGGCGCGCGAAGCCACTGGCGAGACTAGTAAAGTAAAAATATAGTATAGAAATATCTAGATTCTTGGTACATGGTTTGACGATAAGGATATTTGGTTATTTCTTATAGATGTATCTTAATTTCTAGAAGCATTCCTATATAAGTATAAGTAGAGGCGACATTGGGCATTTTAATGAACCCAAAACAACCTACAAACAACTCAAATGAAATAGTATAGCTTTCTCTTCTTTAATTAAATCTTTCAATCTTAGTTAACAATTTTAGATTAATAAATAATTTCTCAATTATATTTTTCTTCTACTATTTTCTACCATTCCACTTTACTTTATTGCAAAACGTAAAAGTAGAGAACAAACATAAAAATACTTATAAATTTTTCTTCTAAAATCATATGAAAATTAAAATACATGTTAGCTAGGCTATATATATGTTAATTAAGTAATAAAAGTTTATGATGGTAAAATGACACATGCCATCCATTTTCTTGTTTTTACTTTTTTGTATATAAATAAGAATTAGTAGGTAAGTGGTTCCTATTAAATGTACTTAATTTTTTTATCTTATTAGAGGTGGGAATTTCTTCTTCTTTTTAATTTCATCTCCTCTTCTTTTTCACTTTTTTATCTAAGATGAGCAGAGTATCTATTCTACCTATAGATATATCCTTGTACTAATTATTTACTTACTAGTACAATTTAAAAATACCAAAAGCTGTTATATATAAAATGCTAGATGTTCACTAGCCATTATATAAAATGCTAGATATTCACCAGCCAAATCTTGGTAAGGGTCCTACCTATACCATAGACTTGTGATTTTAGCAACTATATATGTTATTTTTCTTATCCATTTAACTTAGATGAAACAAGAAAATAGAAGATAAAACGGAATATGTATCTTTTCATAACTATATTTGATCATGAATTCGATTATTGTTTTCTCTATTGGTTGGGTGGTTATGGTGGTAATGGTAATATTCTTACATTATCAATTATAAATTATTATAAGATAGAAAAGATAAAGGTTTCCACTTTCCACTGCCTTGGTGCATCAAAAAAGGTGTATGCATATACCATCTCTACACTTTTTATCCACAATAAATAATTGAGATTCGAAAGAACAAAACTTTTGTACATTTTGAGTAGAACATAATTTTTATTTAGTTCTATTTTTGAGGAGGCTGAGATTCCATTAATGTAAAAAGAAGTTGAAACGGAACGACCATATATAAGGGAAAAAACAATTCCTTAATAGGGATTAATTTTGAGATAATTTCAGACTTCTTTTAAGATTTTCTTCTATAACAGTTATCTTCTATATGATTTACAATATTACACATATTTTTTTCATTTTAACTTTTTTTAATCATTTTTTAAATCTGTTTAAAATAAATACAAATCAATTATGACTTGACAAATTTACACTTCCTTATATTAATTTTTTCATATTACTGCGTATTATTAAAAACGTGACTTATTTAATAAATATAGTTATGAAAAGATATATACATGTGTTCTTTTTTACCAAACAAAGATATACATTTTTTTATATTGATTGTTTTAAAATTATTTATTAAATAAATTACTATATGTGTTCCGTGTTGCGCGAATAAATAAAATATAACAGTTTTATAATTAAAAATAATTAATAAAATATTGTTCTTTTCACTTCAATAAATATTGTTCTTTTCACTTTGATAAATATGTTCTTCTTCTTCATGAACTTTCACTTTTTTATTTGCACTCCAAAAAATGATTACAAGAAAAATGAACTGTCAGTAATACTTTTTTTAAATTCTCCGTCGCATAAACACGTGTATTGTACTTGAATTTCATTCGCGTGATTTTTCTTTTCTTTTCTGAACACGTGTCTATCCCTTTTTATTTTCGTTTTCAACTCTCATTCCTCCTCTCACTTACGTCTTCTTCTTCTCTGTTACTAATCCTCCATGCAAACATGAAGCTATTTTTTGTGACAATTGACTAGATCTTTTCCAATCTTGCTTTATTTTTATCGATGATAATTTGGTGTATTTTATCACTACTAGAAATTTGGTCTACTGTCACGGTTCACCTATCGTTGCAATTGACGTTACTACCGTAGCCATAGGTCTAAGGCTACGAGTACATCAACCGCTACAACAGATCGCGTAGCAATAGAGCTATTGCTACGGTTCTGTGCGACAGTTCATATAACCGTAGGCATACGTTGACCAATTGCCACGATTCTCATTTGAATTAATTGCCAACGGTTATGTACGTATTGGTACGATTTTTAACCGTCGTAATAGAGGTTTATGCATCAGTTCTGTTAAGGCTATGGCTACAGTTTTTGTTCGATTCAACACACCATTTCACTCTATTGCGACGGTTGTTATAGGGTATTGCAACACTTTTAAACAATTGTAGAACTGTTGCTTAATGCCTATTGCAACAGTTATTACCTGCTATTTGCAACAATTCTAATGCAATATTAGTAAGCTATATATACCTGCTATATACTAAATCATTCATGAGAATAAATTTTATAACATAAAAATACACATAAATCGTTAACGAGAATAAATGTTCATTACCTTAATTAGAATTCAAGATCCGTGATTCTAATATCAATTAAAGCAAAATATACAAATCTTTTCATAGAATTCAAAAAAGGTGAAATACATGTCATAGAATTTTCAATCTTCAAAAATATATGATTTCTAGAACATCAATAAAGTTTACATCAATATATACTTCAGCTCCTATGTCAAGTCTTCACTATTGCTTTCATCGCCTTCTTCGATTTCGTCACCTACATACAATCAGAAAAAAATATAAATAATTTAGCAAACCTCAAATCTTGGAAATTAACAAGTATACATGTAGTTACAACCATGCATTAGCTTTTAGAATTGTTCAACCCTAAAACTTGGAAATCAAGTACATGCCAATAACATTCAACTGCTAGCTGCGCGCATTCAAACTTCTACAAGCAGCAGAAACAAGAGACCAGACTACATGCAGTAATTAGCTACTACGTTGGCTCGACTAAACATAATCGTGAAGCTAGGATTCAACACTATATATAATGCTACAAGAAACCAGCAGCAGAAACAAGAGAGCAGCTGCAGAAACAAGATAGACCAGCAGCTGAAACAAGAGAGCAGCTGCAAAAACAAGATAGACCAGCAGCAGAAATAAGAGTCCAGACTATCAGCAGTAGAAACAACACTATCATGCTACAAGAGACATGTTTAATTAACATAAACAAGAAACCAGAAGAAACCAGACTACAAGCAGCAAGTATCAAAAAAATCATGAATCTAACAACTATTCCTCTACTAGGCTACAATCAGCACTAGAAAACTCATGAACCAGACTACAAGCAGCAACTCAGACATTAAACTATCATAGAACAAGCAGCAACTCATACATTAAACTCATGAATCAGGCATTTACTGATCCTCTGCCTAACTTTTCCCGAACTTCCTTAGATCAATAGCATACTATTCCATTCTACTCCTATAGCAAGTAGCAACAACAAATACCAATCAAAACACAGAATTAGCGACACCAACCTTGTTTAGCCCCTTGAACAGAAGTAGATTCTCTTGGTGAAGGAGTCGACAATGCTGCCAATATGTTAGGATCAATTAATCCCGCATGCTTAAGTTATGCAATAACTTCTTGTCGCACAATTTTCTTTTGTTCCTCCATTTGTTTCTCCATTTTCTACATCCTCTCTTGCATTTGCTGCATTCCATCAGTTGTTGCACTTAAAGTTGATTCCAAATTGCCAACTTTTTTTTTTCAAAGTAGTCTTTGTAACTCCTGTGTCATATAGTCTTAGACGTCCCCGATGTTCAGGACCCATGAAGCTTGAAAATGCATCAACATACTCACCATTTATGCTTATTTGTTTTTCAAATTCCTCCATTTCAGCCTACCAAAGCATATCCAACAAATACAATCTTATGAAATAAATAATTGATCTCAACAAAAAAAATTAAAATAGACAGGCACATACAATTTTACTAGTAGTATCTTCATTTGAGGCCTTGTACAAACGCCCAGGTTTTCTTGTTCTTATAACCACAAAGAGATCCTTAGATGATATTGTCTCCTTATCTTTCTCCTAGTCAAATTGAAATATATATATATAAAAAATAAACTCACACTAGAAGAGATCCAAAAGAAAATTTCATTAAAAAATAATATATAAGAGAACTCACCAACTTATTACGAACTAAAGCAAAACTCTTTTTGCCAGCAGTGTGTGGATTCATCAGTTTTTTTCGATTCTTTGCATTTGTTTCAGACATTTTCTGCAAAGAAATGAATTAGCAATGTTAATCGAAGGTATATTAGTGTTATATAGTGTACTAGACGAGGTCAATATTAGTCTGTCTTTCCTTTATAACAGTCCATTTTTCCTTCATAACAATCTATCAATATCAGTCATTATATAGTGTTAAGGTGTCTTGTAAAATGCATATGACTATCACAATAAATGAAGCTGCAGAATATTACAATAAAGAAGAGAGTAAAAGAAAAAATAAAGCAGAATATATACTATTATCACACTACTTTAGACACCAAAGTACCAACCAAGCCTCAGGTAAAGCAGAATCAATACTATTATGTCAGCAACACCGATATCACACTATGGACAATTATGTCATAGCAGTCAGTGTTGGCACTTTATCCAGATGCTTTAGTACCTATACTATTTAGATGGTTACTATATGTTTTGATTTACTTTTGTAGCAGTCAGAGAGAAGGTTATGCAGGCTGGTCCGTATACAAACCATAATAATGCTAGAGGTATGAATTACAAATAGAAATGAATCATATTTCATTGCAATTGACATTGACATTTCTCAAACTTTGGTGGAGATAGTTACACTTGTTGCTCCTTATGGGTCTTTCTAGTAAGGTCTGAATTATAGATACAGGCCAAAATGTTGCTCTAATTGCTTTAAGTTTGGGCATGATAATGATCCACCTGCTGATTAAAAAGACACCTATGAGAAAGAAGAGTCAGGAGGAAGCATAGAAGCTGGGAAGGGAGGTACTATTTTTTCTAACAGGTTTGAAGTGTTAGGGGTCACTAGGTGGGAAGAAGCTGGGAAGGGAGCAAAAATCAGGAGCTATAATACAAATACTACTTATTAAAAAGATTGAGATTCTGAACTACATTTTTACCTTGAATTTTTCAGAATTCCAATATTTGAGTAGCTCTCTAAATTGTCATTCTGGAATATGACCAGGCTTTTTTGCCATTCGAAATGCATCATTGTCATATGGATCGTAATAATTAAGGTTCAAATCACTTCTATGTCTTCTCCAAGCATCTCGAATTGTTACCATAGCCCAATGGTACGCAGCTTCAGGAATAATATATTTCCCCTATAATTTTGTGTCATTCAATTAGCCAATAGAAGTAAAATACTTTTACAAATAATTTATTATTGTAAACTACAAACCTTGGTATAATCCCACAAATCCTTTTTAGTATCCATGCTCCTCCAATCCAATATATCAAATGGGCAAAGAGTCGCATTTCTAGCCAATGTTCCTAGGAAGCTACTTAGCTCTATGACAACATCATCCGTAGGACCAACAGGTTGATTTTGACTATTCAGTATGATCAACTTACGTTCTTTTCGGGCATGAACATCATGCATTTGCGTTCTACCTCTTTTATTTGGACTGAAAACATCTCCAGCTATAAGAAAATATAAGAAATATAATAAAAAAATTATGAATACATTTAATAGGTTTGTAATCATATATGTTACCTTGTTCTTCAGGTTGATCATTTGTTCGAGAAGTGACAGAATTCATTTGCACTTGATCCTCGAAAGGAAAATCTTTGCCATGCTGCTCAAGAGGCAGCTCCTCGACAGGGTGCACTACAGGCAGCTCCTCGACAGGCTGATTTTCAAAGGCAACTCCTCGACATATTGTCTTTTTGTTTCAGATTGTGGTGCTACTGATTGTTGTCCTCCAATTAATTTGAGCAGATGTCCTTTCTCGCACTCTATTTTTTTAATAATTTCATTTGTTGTCAATAACCGTCGTTTCTTATTTGCCAAGAATGATAACGATCCCGGTTTAGCAAATGTCTTCTTTTGGGCTTTTTTGGTTCTTTTGAAGTTTCTTGTTGACTCATAGCTATGACTATTCAAACCTGTGTGAAAATAGAAATTAAAAAGTTAAAATGTATGGCAGTGTACACCTACAATACTTAAACAAATCAATCACCAAGATATTACAAAGAGTTGAATCACATTCAGTAGGTCTGTTACTGTCCACAATCACACACAAGATTTAGAGTGTTTTTAGGGAGCCAATTGGTGGAATTATAAGAGAGCAGCAAGTATGTTACTGTCCACAATCACACATAGTAGGTTTGTTACTGTCCATAATAAAATTTTCTGCACTCAATCACATTCATAGAATGTACATTAAGTACTCAAAGAGAGATATAGCGAAAAAGTATTTAAAGAATCATAAAAACAAGATACGAACCTGGAGTGTTGGACCTTAATAAAGAGATAAGAACCTACTGATTTGTTAGTCCACTAATATATTGAAATTGCTCAGAGAAACTGCAAAAAGAAGAAGAATGAAAATGATCAATAAGAGAGAAAAAGGACTTACCAAAACTAATAATCCAAAAGTTGTAGTAATTTAACGATAACATGAAGAAAAAAAACATAGAAACAAAAAGAAGAGATAGAAAATACAGTTCACTCAACATTCATTATCTATATGATGCAACTCAAATGATATTCATTACTTACTATAAGAAAAAAAATGTATTCGAACAAGTCCAAAAGATCCTTTGTCAATCATCAACTTCCATCCAATCCCAATCAGTATTATCAAAGTCATCCTCCTCTTCCGATGTTTCTATAGCTTGATCTTGTGAATGTTGTGCAATGGAAGGAGCATCGATGATATCAACAGGAAGATCTTCTCTAGACCATCTAACATCTACATCAAGTAATCTTTCTGATGAACCAATATCATCATTAGGCTCTCTCCAAAATGTTTCTTCAATATTAGGACAATTCTCTTCCTCCAACTCATACAAATCCACAGGGACTTTGTTTCTTGCATAATAAACATTTTTCTCAACCGGGTCTTCCACATAAAAAACTTGATGCACTTGAGATGCTAGTACAAAAGGATCATTTGTACTACATTTTTTGTTGAAATATACCCGAGTCAAGCTATATTCATCGACTTCATTATGAAACCAATCACAATTAAAAAGTACAACACTAAAGCAACCCCAATAATCAATCTCAATGATATCCTGAATTATTCCGTAATAGAGAACCATTCCATCAACAGGATTTTGGTCCCTAGCACTAGCAAAACTATCCGTTGTGGCTGACAAAGTCACTCAACTATTCTAAGTTTTACAAGGGGCATCCCGTGTCTTCGTATGAAATCGATATCCATTAATGAAATATCCAGTATATCTTTTTTCCACAAAGTTAGGCCCTTTAGCTAGCCATTTTAAATGATTGGACACTTCAATATTTTTAACTTTTTCACTAAACCAATCACCAAATTCTCTACTATGGACCTGTGCTTTTACCCATGCATTGCCTCTAGTACGATTATCAGTTAAACTCTTATGTTCCCTGTAAGCATGTAATGTAATTTAATCAATGTGTATTTATAAATGAAATGAAATTTGAAATACATTACCATAACATCTAAATGAAGTTTAAAAACAAACGAGTATTTTATCTTACTTGATAAATGCCTCTACTTGTTCATCTCCTGTATTGAACAAAGTATATCGATGTGCTTCAAACAACTCATGCTGCTCCATGTTAAAAATCTTGCCTTTCCTTATATTCTCACTTCCAATTGGATGACCTATCTTAGGAAATAAATGTGAAACACCACCTTTCTATGTTTGAATGTACTCATCATCCTCTATTTCACACCTACTTAATTTTGTCTTCACCGTGTTAAGTAGGTATATGGAAATAAAGTTCAAACAATCTACAGCTGAAAAGCCTTCTACTATTGATCCTTTAGGATTTGTTTGATTACGAACAAGCCCCTTGAAGTCACACATTGTTCTCTCTGTAGAATACATCCAACGCAAATGAGTTGGGCCTCCAAGCTTAATTTCATCTACTAAATGGATAGGTAAATATGTCATTATATCAAAAAAAGATGGAGGAAAAATCTTTTCAAGCTCACATTCAATATCTATGATTTCTGCTTTCATCTTATCAAGATCGCTTCTTCTTATAACCTTGCTACATGTGGCTCTAAAATAATTCCCCAATCTAATCAAGACCATAGCTACATTCTTGGGTAACACTTTTCTGACTGCAACCTGGAGCAAGTAATGCATTATGAAATGAGCATCGTGACTTTTGTATCCTGATACTTTCATCTCTTCAATTTGCACACGACTTGATATATCAGAAGCACACCTTTTTGGTAATTTGGCATCTTTAAGACGGTGCAAAATAACTTTTTCTCATCTGGTGTCATAGAGAAACAAACTTTATCTAGATGGATATTTCCTGTATCACAATCTTTTAGAGGTTGAATCTCTTTACGTATCCCCATTTCATACAAGTCATAGCGAGAATTTATATGATATTTGGAATTTCCAAGTATATCCAATAAAGTTCACAAATATTCTTCTCTATGTGCATCATATCAAGATTGTGCCTCAATTTGTTTGTTTCCCAATACGGCAACTCAAAAAATATGGATTTTTTTTCCATGGACCATCATTCTTTCGTTTTCTTTTCTTTTTGTTCTTTCCAAATACATTATTGAATTCACGAAGCTCTTCAAGAATTTGTGCACCTGATAATGGAGTAGGTGCAACTTTATGCTCCTCTTTACCATTAAATGATCTTTTATCTCTTCTGAATGGATGATCAGGAGGTAAAAACGTCCGATGACCCAAGTAACACATCTTGCGACTATGTTTGAGATATTGGGAACAAGTATTATGGTTACAAGTGGGGCATGCCCATCTCCCCTTGGTGCTCCATCCAGAAAGCATTGCTAAAGCTGGAAAATCACTAATTGTCCACAATAAAGCTGCATGCATTAGAAATGTTTAATTAGTTACAACATCATATGTTTCAACTCCCACTTCCCACAGTTCCTTCAACTCCGCAATCAGTGGTTGCAAGTATACATCTATATCATTTCCCGGAGACGATTGACCTGGAATAATCATTGACAACATAATATTCTTCGACTTCATGCAAGTCCATGGAGATAAATTATAGTTCATCAACATAACTGGCCATGTGCTATGGGAAATGCTCATAGTTCTGAATGGATTGAAACCATAACTTGAAAGACCCAATCTAACATTACGAGCATCATTAGCAAAGTCAGGATGCAATGAATCAAAATCCTTCCAAGCTTCACCATCTGCAGGATGTCTTAAATTTTCATCTTTAAGTCATTCAATATCATGCCATCTCATAGCTACAGATGTTTCAGAACACATGAATATTCTCTGAAGCTTAGGCTTTAAAAAAAATACCTTAAAACCTTCACTGGGATTTTCGTAACCTTATAATTTAAGTCATTCCGAACATTCTTCCATCTTGAAGCTCCACACACAAAGCAATTATCTAACTTTGCATTGTCATTCCAAAATAATATGCAATCATTAGTGCAAGCATGTATTTTTCTCATGATGAAGACTTAAATCTTTTATGACCTTTTTTGCCTTGTAAAACGAGTCGGGTATCTGAGCAAATGGAAATGCCTCTCTTATCAAGTCCAACAAATCTGAGAAGGCCGCATCAGTAAACTTGTGAATGCATTTAAACAAGTATAGCCGGATGGTAAAACTCAACTTAGAAAAATTCTTACACCCTGGATACAACTCTTCTTTCCCTTCCTCCACTAATTTAAAAAATCACTTTGCATCCTCATGTGGCCCCTCCCTCACTCATTCATGTCTCTGATCATCTATTATATTTCTAAAAGTATCATGAAGTAATCTATCAATGTCGTCATGCATGTTAGAAGTTTCTTCTTCATCGGTTGGATGTGGCGTATTTCTTGACGAAAATCCTTCACCATGAAAAACCCATTTGGTGTATCCATGAACAAATCCATGGCAAATCAAATGATCCTCTATCATATGTCGGCAATGCCAATTACGATTAAAGCACTTCTTACAAGGACACAATATTTCATTTCCTTGGGAAGCTCGTTCAAATGCTTTATCAAGAAAATCATTAACTCCATGAATATATTCATTGGTGGATCTTCGGAGATTCATCCAACTTTTATCTCCAAAATCCATTGAATATTTATCCTACATGACATGTGCAAAACATTAAAGCCAATAAATTCATGCGTACAAATAATATCGACAGAACTTAACAACTCGAACTTTTAGATTAATCGAATCTCAACCTTCACATCAATTCAACAACAAACAATTACAACACTAATAGTAGAACCAAAACATATTGACAAGTTAAGTTATTAGGAGCTTCCACCATTTAATAAACTTTATACAAATGAATGACTAAAGTCACACCCAAACACATTTCAAAGCAATAAGGACAGACCTAGATTAGAGTAAATAACATACATTATAGCAATAGACTTCAACAAGCAAACAAAATAACTATCAATACATTAGTTTTGATTCTAGCAAAAAAGTTCATGTATTTGTAAAATAATAACAAGTTGATTGTTCACATGGAAAAAGTAGTTCAAACAAACTATAACAACTCATATTCTCTTTATAAAAAAACACAAGGGAGTTAGCTGGTCAATCTAACAACTACCATATAGCACAAAATTTCTATTACTTTCAATTTCTTACCAATCAGCCTTCTCGGGTTCCAGACGAACTACTTCAAAAATCCTGAAGTGTTACCTTTGGGTCTGTTTCAGCCAAGCCTATAAATAACATAATCACACAATATTAGTAGGAAACCAAGACAAAGAGAGGAAAAAATATAAGAGATATAAGTCCAAGATAAGTAGCTTAGCTTAGAAAACTCCATCAAAAAAATCCTTTTTTTTAATCACACATAAAAAAAAAAAAACAGTGGCACAATGACTCTATTGTTACTAAAATCAAGAAAATTGATTTATTTGAAACCTAAGATTGAATTTTTATCTTCTGTTTATCATCATCATACAAATATCACCAAATATAAGAACCCCATTTCGAAATCAACCCCATTTTGCTTATTTTCTTTTTGACTCAACCAAAGCTCAAACAATGTTAAATCCAATGCACAGTATTCATAATGATTCCCAGGTCCTCGATTTCCTTGGAGGCGAGGTCAAATTCACCTCATATTTGAAATATATTCCTTAAACAAAAGAGGAGAGAGTACACTGTTACAGGGTCCTTGACGGTGATGGTTACTCAATCACTATTGATTTTACAGCAATTGAAAAGGAAGTTGCACTGAAAATATACACTGATATAGTCACACTTCAAACAATGGATACAATATTTTATGAAGCACAAAGACAAGGACTATATTCTTTCTATGTTACACTGTTGAATCAAACAAATATCGTCTAGCTAAGTAAATCAAATGGTGCAGAAGAGAAAGAGACTCTGTAAGCAGATTTAGGGAATGGATTGAAAGAGAAGACTGTTTGAGCTCTCAGTTTGAATCAAAACTTCGCAGTAATATCAGCAAGGAGTTATTGCAGGCCATTCAAGTTGCAAAAAAATAAGAGAAGCCCCCAAATTGCAGCATATCATGAAGCTCATACAAGCCATAGTTATATATATGGAAACTTTGGAAGAGAAGGAACGCTAAAAGACATGTTAAAGAGGTCTCTTTTAATAAAATGTACATTCACTGTCAATATAATATTAATTGTGCAAGCAGGTAAAAACTTGAAAAACAAATTCAAGTTCCACACACTTCTATTAATGACACACAAATTCCTAAGACTAACACAATGTACAAAAAATGATATAGCCAGTTTAAATTATATGTTGACACCCAATTTTGACCCGCGCCGGTTTAAATTAATTATTGAGCTTCGTGAGTTTTCCAAATTATTTAAGTTAATTAGTTTTATAAATCTTGCGAAAATAAAAAAAAATATATTAAATAATATAATACATGAATTTTATGTTACTTCGAATACGTTTAACATAACTTTCGATAATACGTGTTTTACATAATTATGTATATAAATAATATATCTTATGCTTATCCCAAAAAACCATCGAAATATAAATATAAATGTTTTATTAAGCTAATTTAATTTAAATTATAATTATACTTTGAATCACCTTTTACGATTTTAATGATTATTTTACAAAAAAAAAGGGAGCTCGTTGATTAATTAATACAAGTTCATTTTTTATTTAAGGATTAGCCAATTTTTAATTTTGTTATCATTTAACTAAAATTGGCCATCTTTAAAATCTAACCCATTTGTCATCTCAATCCATGAAGTAATAGATTTGGGCTTCCCATTCAATTTTCAGGCGGCCCACTTCCCTTGTTATTCCCTTCCATTCAAGCCCACCCCTTATTCCTTTACCTACCCAAGCCCATCTCCTTAACCCAATTCCGCCGACCCAACTCAATTCGCTAAATACCCAACCCAACCCAATTCACTAAATACCCAACATCTAGGCCCAAACCTCCAGTCCAACCCACCTAAACTAAAACCCATTTCCTTTAATCCCTCCAGCCCAATCAATATATTAAAGAACAACCCATTTCAACCCCAACCCCTTGACCCGCTCCGACCCAACGCCTATAACCCGCCCGTCAAACCCAAATCCCCCTTTTTCTTCTTCCCCTTCCCAGATTCCCCCCAGGCGCTCCCTCCCTTTGCAGACGAACCCAGAAAACGCAAAGAACCCAGAAAAGCAACAGAACCCAGAAAACAGACGCGATACGCCCAAAATTCCCAGAAAACGCCAGACATTCACGCGTCTCTGTCACGCACGACGCTCTCTCCTCTCCCCCACGATTCCCCGCGTCTCTTTCACGCACAGACCCCCCTCTCCTTTTTCTTCCTCACGCCATTTCCAGAAGAAACACCAAGAAACCCAGAAAAAGCAAACAGCCCCAAAACGGAAAGACATCCCACGCGACCTCTCCCACGCGAAATCCCCTTCACGCGTTCCTCTCTCCCAACGTGTCTCTGGCAGCTGTACGTCTCCAGCTGCTGCGTAGTAGGTCGTACTTCCGTCCTTGCCATAGCGAGATTGCACCACGTAGCTCGCAAGTACTACGATTTGATCTCGCCCGTCCACTTCAATCCCATCCGTTGGAGATTCGGAGCATCAAGGGAATATTCCTTCAGCTAGGGAGGGATTTTCGAATTTCAAATTCGAAATGGGCCTAAAGAGGTTTCTACCAGCCCTCTTCCTAAAGGACCCCAAATCTTTCTCCTATTTAAACAGCGTCTTCCTCAGTTTAACAGTTTGGACAATTTTTCTTTGAGAATTGGAGAGTATATCATAAGGAGTACAAAAATTGTTATCGAGAATATTTTGATTCTATTCTGTTCGCTGTAGGAAAATAGTGGGGTTAGTTCTTTTGGTTGAGATTTTTAGCTTTTCTCAGTTATTCCAGAAGAACAAAAGGAAAATTACAGATTTTGAAATTTTGGTTTAGACTTGAGTGGAGGGTTTCATTTTCTTTCGTCTCTGTTCAAACTTGTAGATAGGAGTTTCAGGCTATCCTTAGAAAGGATTTCCAGAATTTGTGCGAAGCCGGAGATCGACGGATCGATAAGCTAATCGAGCCAGCGCTTTCATTTTGTCACCCGGGTGTACGTGTCTTCGATTGGTGGAATTCGTCGCTCGTTGCTCCCGTCCCGGTATCGCGTAATCCTAAAAGGTAATATCTATTCTCTATTTATGTCTTGTTGTCGATTTTAAGTTTTTGTGTGTGTGTGAAGTACTTTGTTCATTCATTGATATTTTGTTTGCAGTATGTTTTGATGCATATATAGGTATATATATGCATATATATATATATATATCTATATTCCCAGTAACCCCCTCCCTGCCTTCTACTATCTCTTTGTTTTTTTATTTCTATTTCAAAGTGGTTTCTTCTGTTTGCGTTGGTGTTCTGTTGTGTTGTAAATTAGGCAATTTTGAACAGACACATGTTGTAGTTGGCTCATTAACTTTCTTATCAGCATCCGTTTGTTAAAATATGCTTAGGTCGTTCGTGTGTATGTATGTTTAAGGATAGTGTTTCTTTGCTTAGTTCAGCTCATCTTATTTTGTTTAAACTCTGATGGTTGCTCCATTCGATTTATTCAGTCAGTCGCGGTTGAGCCTATAGCTAATATATATGTTTTGTTTTGATCGATATAAGTAGTGGTTTTTTTATTTATTTATTTATTTTCTCTCTTCTGGTGATACTGGATTGTGAAGGTGTCGGAGTAGTAGTCTTCGATTATTGCTAAACATACCGTCTCGTTTTGTTTACCCATATGTTTGTCTGGGCATGAAATTTTCCTAAGGATGTTGTCATTTCTTCCTCCTGGATTTTCGAATCCTCGCACTTTGTATGGGTTGGCTCGTTTTTCTTTTTGAAATAAAGTGAGTCTGAAAGGGCGTAGGAGTTAATTGTCCAAATCTTCCTGAAATAGTGGGTTTCTCCTTACTGTTGTGAAAATGGTATGTTTGGTCAGTTTATGAAAGGAAAATAAATAAAGAAATGGTGCCAAGTTCATTCATGCGTCTAATGTATGTGCCGTTTTCCACCAGATTAAATCTGCCAAAAAATGTTTGCACGATTAATCATAAATTGCTTATCCTTGTTTTTTCCAAGATTATCTATGTTTATCCCTTATGATTACCGGTATCAATTGCCTCCTCTTATCAAATCTATTTATTTATATGTTTATTTCGGCTTTAGAGAGTTAAATTGTATTTTACTTAGATGCATTCGTCGTATTGGAACCTTCATTAAGATATGATTTAGAGACATTATTCTTGAATGCTAATGTTATTTTTCACTCCTCGCTGCATAAACCCGTCGGAGTTCGTCGTGAGTTCACTCGCTTCCTTGCATTTCGGGAGAGCTATAAAAGCTCAAAATTCCTCTCATTCGAGTCGCAAATTCGGAACCGCGAAGATTGAAGAACTTGAAGAAATCGATTAAAAAAAATTTTATTTCATATTTTATTTTTTGTAATGGGCCTAAGCCCTTGTTGTTTTATTTTTCTTTTCTTGTATTTTATCTTGTATATCTAGATTAGGACAGGTAAAAAATGGGTCGAAAACCCAAAAGCAGGTGGGTTCAAGTTTAGGTCAAGGCGAACAGAACCCGAAAACTTGGACCCAAATCTCTCTCTCTCTTTCCCTCTCCCACTTTACTCTTTGTTTACGTGCTTTTACTTAAATGCCGTTAGTCTAAGGTTGGAAAATTCCAAACCCCGCCGAGACGCTTTTTCTACTTTACTAAACTTAAAACTAAGCCTTAAAAGCGATAAATATTTCAACCTATAAATTTGTCTAAAACTCTAATAAGTTCAAATTTCAAATTCTACAAGTTCGTTTGAATTTAAAGAGCTTTAACCTTAAATGAAATTTGCAAGATAAATACTTCAAAAACTTGTAAAATTTGTCTAGATAAAACCTTAAGAAGTTCAACTTCAAAATAGATTCGCTAATTAAAAAACAAAATAGTCAAATAGGTTAATCGCTGGAAAATCGTAGTGAGCGGAGCGTCTTGGGTGCTTTTTTCGAAACCTTCCTAAGACGCTAATAGGAATCCTGAAACCTTAAAATATTTTCAAAACGATTTTTCTGTTTAAGTTGTTTTGAGAATGAGTTTTCTTATTTTTCTCAAAATTAAGTGGCGACTCCTAAAAAGTCAAAAATGCCTTTAAATAAAACAAACTCTTTTCGAAATATATTTTTCGGATAAACAGAATGGCGACTCGCTGGGGAGTTGGAGGATTCTAACCCTAGGATTAACATATTTGATTATTTGCGATTGATTGTTTAAGTGTTTAAATTACTTTAGCTTTTTAAAATGTTGCATGCATAACATATCATACTTCCGTCAAACGACAGTTGTTACATTTACACTTAAAGGACGATTATGTGGGTTCGCAGTCGGTCGTTAACCAAAATCTTCTCGGGGCACCCTGACGAGTGTAGTTGACTACTTGATAGTCAACGACCGTTAATTGTCCCAGCCCAAGTAGTCCGCTTGGGTTACCCATTCCACTTTAAATACAACCCACTCTTAGTCAAACTAGGATAGAGCGAAACCCAATCCCGAAAAGATAGCGCATTGGCCTAATACGACCCGACACCCAAGGAGTGTCGGGCCCATTAGAAAGACCACCTTGAGTCCGAAACGGCCCACGGCCTAAATGGACTTTCATACTTATGTGTTTAAATTTGAAGGATGTATACGCTGTTTGAGAGAATCATTGTCTCTTAGGGTAAGGATTAGATTATAGTTTATATAAGTTAGAGAAAGAGCTTTAAAAGCTACTGGTCCGTCCAAAGACGTTTGCACCCGAAGATTGCAAAAAAAAATGCATTTCCCCTATTATGTATCCCCATTAAGTTTTATTCATAAAATTTGTATAAACTTGATTTTTTGGGTAATGAAATATTTCAAATGACGTATACATCCCTCGAATCGCTAGGCCCACCCTTGGCACAAAAGGGTCACATATCTGTTTAGAACGCGCAATATTTGTTTATGTGTTCTAACTGTTTATGTGAATATGTTGCTTTATTTGGAGATACTCTTTCTCACACTTCTTCAAATTGTTTTAAAACCCTAGGCACAAATATCAAGTCACTATCAAAAGTGCGTCCAAATACTCTTCGAGTCTTTAGTTTCCAAAAAAAAAATATTTCTTTCCTTAGTACTACTCTCATATCGGAAAAAGATTCATCATTTCAAATCAAAAAAAATTTTGAGAAATTTTATCTTTTCCAACTCTTACAAGGAAATTAGAGTTACATCTTAATCAAAAATCAAAGTACGGTAATGAAAGATATCGCCAACTTTGTCTCGACTCAAGTCAACATTTTTATTCACTAATCCCAAAGTCAAGTAGACAAATCCCTGTCTATTTAATCATTTCTCTATATTGGTTTTGTCTATATTTGTGAGCCAGTTTATCTCCGAATAAAGCAACTCCTATGTGTTTACACCTATATATGATATCTTGTATTATTTACCACCTCCAGGCACTAACACATTGGTCTTTTGAGTTTTTTTATTTGTCAGGTATTTAAAACTGATTTGTGTAGATAAGTTGGTTGATCATCCGTATTTCACAAAGTCTAAGGCCCCTAAAGATTCCTTCCCCGATCAAATTTGCAAAAAAGAAAGGACAACAATGGGAGATAACAATGATGAGGTTGACATGAATGATGTTGCCGCCGCTAATAAAAATGAATTGATTATGCAGTTGATGCAACAAATCGCCGAAATGAGGGTCGAAATGCAAAGAATGCAAGATTTGCCTAATCCAATTTCATCCTTCAACCCTCCAAGAGATGGAAGACCTTCACTCCACTTTCCTCCCTCAAACGCGGAACAAGTTCAGAACCTTCTCTCTAACCCCACTCGAAATCCTCCAACCATTGACTTAACTACCCCAAATCCCCGTCACGCCACCACGTCGTGTCAAGCACCACATCATCCTCAAAATACTAACCCTCAAATCCTCCATCTCCCTCAAAACCAAAGTACGAACAATGCTCAAACCTTCCCCCATCTTCAAAACCAAAATACTGATCCTCAAACTTTCCCCCAAAATTATCAAGCCAATCAAAATACCCAGAATCCCTTCATTGTTCCACCCATACCTCAAAAGACTACTTTCCAAACCCCAACTTCAAATGAACCTCATGCCGATTGTTCCGAGCTTGATCACTATAAGGAACATGAGAGAGAGTGGAGGCCAAAAGAAGAGGTAGTCAAGGGGAATATGAAAGAAGAGATCAGGAAAGCCATGAAGGAGTTGCACTATAGTTCCGAAGTCGATGGATTGAGCTATAAGGATTTATGCATTCATCTGAATCTCGATCTCCCAGAGGGGTTCAAAGTGCCAAAGTTTAGCACTTTTAACGGAACAGGAAATCCTCTAGCACATCTGAAAGTTTATTGTGATCAACTCGTGGGAGTTGGCAAAAATGAAGCATTATTAATGCGTCTCTTCAGTCGAAGTCTAAGTGGAGAAGCTCTAGAGTGGCTTAATTCACAAGAGCTGAAACAATGGAAAAGTTGGAATGCACTCGCAAAGGATTTCACAGAAAGATTTGGACACAACATAGAAGATGCCCCAGATCGCTACTACTTGGAGAAGATCAGACAGAAGTCTACAAAAAATTATCGAGAGTACGCTCTTTGTTGGAGAAAAGAGGCCGCAAGAGTTCAACCTCCAATGTCTGAACGTGAGATCACTGAGATGTTCATTCGTACTCAAGAGCCTGAGTACTATGAAAGAATGTTGTGTATGATGGGACAAAAGTTTGTCGAGATTTTCAAAGTGGGAGAAGCTTTGGAAGATGGTTTCAAGACTGGAAAGCAAATAAATTTACCGCATTACAATCTAATGGAAAATCTACTAGAATTAGCGATATGGATAAATTAAAAGGAAAAGTGGAGGAGGTAAGTATGAACACGACTACCCGTATGAGTCCAGCTTCTCAAAGGGAATATCAAAACCATAATGTCAATCAGGGAAAATTTCCTCGCCCAAAATTTAGGAAGGCTCCTAAAGTATTTACCCCATTAAGGGAATCTCAAACTCAACTTTATGAAAGGTTGAAAGCAATGGGTATACTCTATCATATAGAAGGAAGACCGGCCAATCCTTTGGGAAAATTTTACAGAGCTGACCACAAATGTGCTTATCATTCAGGAGCCGTTGGACATGACACAGAGAATTGTTCAACTCTGAAGCACAAGATACAAAACATGATCAACAACAACTTGATCAATATTGAGGAAACCACCTGAATGGGTGACATATTGGATGCTCAAGAATGAGTATAAGACATTTCTGAACTGAGTCATTTGAAGATATTCATTCGATAAGAAGAATGCCCAACATTGGCCAAATTTTGCATATGAAGTTTTGTTACCTTTCCTTTTAAAATGTATCGCACATTTCTTGTTTGAACTACGTTCGACCTGATTTCTCGAGAATGAGATACGTAGGCGGCCTATGTCGGCCTCGGTCGTTTCTTTATCAAAACTTCCTATTTTGGTTAATCCCTGAGAGGGGAACTACGTTTGACCTGATTCCTGCTCCAATGGGATACGTAGGCGGCACAACGGCTCAGTCATATACCCAGTAAGATTTCCATTTCTCTTCATAATGGAAACTAGGACAGAATTTTTGAGAGGATCTCAAAAATTCATTTGAAGTTGGACTTCTTTAACAAGTTAAAATGGAAGATCAAAATTCTACGGAGATTAGCCTTGGGTGCATCTGAAAAATACGATAATCTAGTTTGCAACTCGGAAAGAATTTTTGAGATGATCTCAAAAATTCCACAAATGTCATTTGTTGCTTATTGAAGTAAACTGGGACAAAATTTTGAGGAGGGGCCTCAAGATTTAAGAATGAGCAACCTCAGAATTAACAGAGCAAATTATGAGAGTTCTTATATATTTTAGACCGGGACAAGTTTTTGAGGAGGGTCCTAAAAAATTCCATCAAATATGTCATATAAAGAACGGGCGAGTGTGTAAGCCAACTGCAAGAAGGAGCATGGAGACAAGACCAACACAAATCAGCCTCTCAAACTAAGAATTTTTCTTTGGATGCAAGAACATTGAAGTCACAAAAATGGCTGTATAAAGCTGTCAAGAATGACAAAAGGCGTCACTTGCACCCATCGTGGACTCATCAACGAAACCTAGAAGATCTTCCATCTCATTTTATCTCTATTTCTTTATATTGCCTCAAGTGATAAACAAGTTTCTTTTTATCTTGCAGGAATATTAAGGCCGAACACTGATAGATTCTTTCAAAGTTGCAAGAAACAAAGTGCATGAGGATTGCTAGTTATGAGTCATGATCAAAGTTACTGTTGGACTCATCATAGCCTAATCTGGATAAGACAAATGACTCAATCTAGTTCCTCAATTTTACTTTTATTCTTTACTTCATCATCGATACTAATGTTTGGTGTCGAGCTTTGCAGGTGATAGTATTGATAAAGTCAAAAGTCGTATATTAAAGCGACATCAAATTTTGAAGACGATCAAACTGACACTAATTTAGAAGTGTTGCAAGGGAATTTGCCGAGTCCATCACATCAGAAAGATGATGGTGACAGCAATATCTCCTTGACAGTCAAAATTATCGAATTCTTACAAGTTTTCGATAAATGATTAGAAATGACTGCAAAAAACTCAAATTCTGCTGAGTTTGTCAAGGAAGACGAGAGTGTCTTTATTTTTCATGCGAATGAATCAAGTCATTCACCTCGATAATTCTTTCTTTTAAAGAACAGAATCATAGTCGCGACGTGCATAAACGTCAATTTAGTTTTTAGTATGTTTGTCGCGTAGTAATTTCGGCATACTTTGTTTCTTGAATATGTTAGAGTCATAATTCTTATTTGTTGAGTATCCACCCCATAAGTGGATTATGTGTTTTTATTGGCCAATCAAAGACTTTAGCATATAGTTTGTTGGGCGATCCACCCCATAAGTGGTTCGTATATATGCTTTTCCATTTCAGGTTTCTATTTTGAATCAGATGGAATATTATCGAGCCATCCACCTCGTTACAGTTGGAATATTATCGAGCATCCACCTCGTTACAGTTGGAATATTATCGAGCATCCACCTCGTTACAGTTGGAATATTATCGAGCATCCACCTCGTTACAGTTGGAATATTATCGAGCCATCCACCTCGTTACAGTTGGAATGTTATCGAGCATCCACCTCGTTACAGTTGGAATATTATCGAGCATCCACCTCGTTACAGTTGGAATATTATCGAGCATCCACCTTGTTACAGTTGGAATATTATCGAGCCATCCACCTCGTTACAGTTTGAATATTATCGAGCATCCACCTAGTTACAGTTGGAATATTATCGATCCATCCACCTCGTTACAGTAGGAATATTATCGAGCATCCACCTCGTTACAGTTGGAATATTAATCGAGCATCCACCTCGTTACAGTTGGAATATTATCGAGCATCCACCTCGTTACAGTTGGAATATTATCAAGCCATCCATCTCGTTACAGTTGGAATATTATCGAGCATCCACCTCGTTACAGTTGGAATATTATCGAGCATCCACCTCGTTACAGTTGGAATATTATCGAGCCATCCACCTCGTTATAGTTGGACTATTATCGAGCATCCACCTCATTACAGTTGGATAATTATTGAGCTAGCTAGCTCGTTACGGAGAGCTCCCAAAGAGGAGAAAACTATCTCCAAAACCAGTGTTTTACTGAGGGCAGGAGGCTGTTCATCTCGTTTTTGTCAGGATGCTTGGGAATGTGTTTGTTTATTTCAATCCATTCCCAACAATATGAAATTTACAAAAGTGTCCAGCCAGATTCAAAGGTGAATCAAACAGGAATCTCAACGAGGATTTTACGATTTTTATAGAGGACGCTATTTGCATTGTGTTATCAAAGCGAGATAATTATTGTCGATTGAGACAATGCATTACCTCAAAAGGGATAGTTATGTCATTATTATTTTATCATTATCGACCAAGTTGATATATCATTTGAAGATCGTCTTGCCGTATTATCCGCGGAGGCGATATAAATATTCATGCATCGCGGAAGTCATACTGCAGAAATCATGCATTGCGAAAATCATGCATCGCAGAAAAATCATGCATCGCAGAAACTCATGCATTGCGAGTCAACAATTATGCACAACGAGAAGATTTCATGCCTCGTCAAATTTATACATCGGGAGAAGAATTTATACCTCGCTGGAATTTGTGCATCACGAGAAGGATCTATGCCTCGTTAAAAACCATGCATTGCGGAAAAGTCATGCATTGCAGAAAGTCATGCATTGCGAGTCAACAATTATGCATGACGAGAAGATTTCATGCCTCGTCAAAATTCATATATCACGAGAAGAATTCATGCCTCGTTTGAAGTTTTGCGCATCGCGAGAAGATTTCATGCCTCGCTGAAAGTTATGTATCGCGAGAAGATTCAAACCTCGCGGGAATTTATGTGTCACGGGAACATACTCATGCCCCGCAAGAGGACATACACGGATAAAGAAAGAGCAACACTTATCCATTGGCCTCGATTGCATTCTGTTACTTCTTATAAAAGTAAACATCAAGAAGAGCATCAAAGATAACGACAAAAGAGACATCAACATCGCGTCAGTGTTTATTTATTTATTTTAGCATCAAATGAAGAGTACATTGAAGATGATATTGCAAAGCACAAGGCATAAGCTTTATTTGCTGGACGTCAGACCGATCGAGTCGACGTTGAATATTGAGGAGAACAATGAAGTGTCGACATGGTAAAAAGACACTGTCTCCCATCCTAATTGCATTTTTAAGTTGACGAGTTTTATCTCAGTCTGTGTCGAGAGAATCCAAAGGGATAAATTCTCCAAAAACCATAGGTGCGGACGACATCAAAAAGGATGCAGCACAACGTGGAACTTTTTCTTAGCAGCGAACTGGGATACAGTCCTAAGAGGAATATCAAACTCTTAGGACGCGAGCAGAGGAGCGACTTCCACCATAATCGAACCACCCCTCTCGAAGCATGCGGGTTTTTCCTTAGTTCTGTCAGTTTCTGTCTCGCATCCGTAAGTTTCGATTTATCGGAAGCAATTTTCCAATCTGAGTGACAAGGCACCAAGAGCTTTGGAAGTTATGTCCGTGTAAGTTCTTAATTATGGGTGTGAAGCGCGCCACACTCATGGCTAAGAGGTGACAAGCCTCATTTTCACACTCGTTTAATTTGTCACTTGTCCAAAACCGAAGGTTATCTAGCATAATAGGTTTCCTTTTCCATTGATTGAGTCGAACTACACACAGCCTGATTCCGAATGTTTAAGGATATGTACGCGGATTCAGTGTTGAAACTCGGCTGTATTCCAACATTCGCTCTCGAATTCTATTCTCGAGCATTTCGATACCTTCATAATTCGGTGTCGAGGTGGCCTTTGATTCTTTCAAAGCGTGCGGTAAATCAAGCTTATCGAACTACAAGTGGCCTGAATTCTCATATAGCCTGAGATATGTAGGAAACCCATTCCAAGGGTCCGACCATAATTCCGAAACCCTTTGTTGAATCCTTCCTTTAGAAAATGAATAGGGTTGGTTAAAATTGGGTTGGTCAATTTCATTTTCCTCGAGTTACTTGCATCAACCCAAGTAAAATGAGGGACAGTTGTTGACACCCAATTTTGACCCGCGCCGGTATAAATTAATTATCGAGCTTCGTGAGTTTTCCAAATTATTTAAGTTAATTAGTTTTATAAATCTTGCGAAAATAAAATATATATATATATATTAAATAATATAATACATGAATTTTATGTTACTTCGAATACGTTTAACATAACTTTCGATAATACGTGTTTTACATAATTATGTATATAAATAATATATCTTATGCTTATCCCAAAAAACCATCGAAATATAAATATAAATGTTTTATTAAGCTAATTTAATTTAAATTATAATTACACTTTGAATCACCTTTTACGATTTTAATGATTATTTTACAAAAAAAAGGGGAGCTCATTGATTAATCAATACAAGTTCATTTTTTATTTAAGGATTAGCCAATTTTTAATTTTGTTTTCATTTAACTAAAATTGGCCATCTTTAAAATCTAACCCATTTGTCATCTTAATCCATGAAGTACCAGATTTGGGCTTCCTATTCAATTTTCAGGCGGCCCACTTCCCTTGTTATTCCCTTCCATTCAAGCCCACCCCTTATTCCTTTACCTACCCANATAGGCATCCTCAGATTCAGCACCCTTGAAGACTGGAGGTCTCAACTTTAAGAACTTAATGAAAAGTTCATGTTGATCACCTGTCATTATAGACCTTGTGGTCAATCGAGGGAATGTGCCTACTTCCATTGATGTCTCCATGCGGGGAGCCACAGCAGCTGCATGTTGTACTCCCGGAACCTGTGGTGCTGGTGTAGAAAATACTGGAGGTGTCTGGCCCTGATCAGATAACCCGCTAAGATAAGCAAGAACCTGATTAATCATTTCTGGGGTAGGCTGGGGTGGTAATTCCTCATCTTGAACCTGCTCATTTTCCCCTTCCTCACCCTCTCTTACTACCTCATCAGTCGGTGGAGGAGTCACTGCCCTATTCCTAGCTGGACCAGGTGTTTGTCCTCTACCTCTAGTGGGCGTCCTCATGCGACCTCTACCACGGCCTCTTGCCACTGCTCCTCCTCGAGCTACAGCCCCAATGGTTGGCTCAGACGCACCCTGTCTTGTTGGTGTTGGTGTTGGCACACTTGTTGCTCTAGTTCTAACCATCTGCGAAATAGAGTGAGAAAGTCAGATACCAATTTGTATCACCTAGATACCAATTGGATCCAAGTAATAGCACGAGATAAAGAAAGAGTGGAATTTTCCTAAAGTCCTATAGCCTCTCAAAGAAAAGTAAAAGCGTCCCCATACCGTTCCTCAAGACTCTACTAGACTTGTTCTTGTGTGATGAGATCAACGAACCTAATGCTCTGATACCAACTTTGTCACGACCCAAAACGAACTCGTGAGTGGCCCCCACCCTTAGCCTACTAGGTGAGCGAACCAACAAATCTAAACCCCAACATTTATTAATAGTTCATCTATAATTAATAAAATAATGCGGAAGACCCAAAACTCTGATTTAAGGTAACTAAGTAAATAAGCTTCTAAAGTTTAACACTTATTTATTCCCAAAATCTGGAAGTCATCACATCAAGAACATCTATCCTCAAATTACAAAGTCTAAGAATGCTTGAGAAAACAAAATAAGTAAGAAGATGGTCCATGTCCGAAATTCAAAGACATCGAGACGTGAAGAAGAAAATCCAGCACGAGCTAGGAATAATAGCTCACCCCGAACACTGATATACTGAAGACTGGCTAGAACTGAGGGCGAGTCGAAGACGATGGCACGCTTGCTGCACTCCACAAAAATAACAAAGAAGAAAATATACAAGTAGGGGTCAGTACAAGGAACACGTACTGAGTAGGTATCATTGGCCAACTCAAAATAGAAAACAATATATACCAAATAATAATATACAGTCAACCACAATACTTGACAGATAGCAAGTAACAAATACATAAACCATTTGCAACAACACCATAATAAGTACACCATCAATCACAACATCAAGCACACCTTTGAGGACTCATGCCTCCACACCATACTCATTTGAAAAATAGTTTCTTTGAAATTGAGTAAAATAATATAATTTAAGATTCTTTTCATTTTAAAAAAAAATACCGTGTTGGAACGTGACACTCCGATCCAAAATACCGTGTCGGAACATGACACTCCGATCCAAAAATACCGTGTCGGAACGTGACACTCCGATCCATAATACCGTGTCGGAACGTGACACTCCGATCCAAAAATACCATGTCGGAACGTGACACTCCGATCCAAAAATACCGTGTCGGAACGTGACACTCCGATCCAAAATACCATGTCGGAACGTGACACTCCGATCCAAAAAAACCGTGTCGGAACGTGACACTCCGATCCAAAAATACCGTGTCGGAACGTGACACTCCGATCCAAAAATACCGTGTCGGAACGTGACACTCCGATCCAAAAATACCGTGTCGGAACGTGACACCCCGATCCAAAAATACCGTGTCGGAACGTGACACTCCGATCCAAAATGTATTTAATTTATTAAAACTGTTTTCAAATCATTTTATTTCCATCAAGCCTTCTTTATTCAAGGCATCACTTCAAAAGAGAGTTTTCAAGAATAAAATTCAATAGTCTCAATATTTTAGGCAAACCACACACCACACAATCATAATATATAACCACAAAATTAAGTAATAGGAGACTTTACAATATCATCCAATACATATCAATTGCTATTTAGAGTTTATCTATCACATAGAAATAAACCATAACCTACCTCCACCGAAGAACCGAAATCAAGCAAGCTACCTCTTCAAAGCCTTTGCCTTTCTTATTGCCTAAGAACCCTTTCAATCCGAAGTCCAAAATGCCTGTTCTCCTCTCCCTTTCACGTTTTTCCCTCACTGCCTCTCAGCTGATCAGTTCTTCCTTCTCTCAACTAAAGACTCCATCCTCTAATAATAATGCAAGACTATAATTATAAAATTGTAAAAGAAATCCCCCATTAGCCTAAAGTTACCTCCATTAACCCCCACTAACCCCATTATAAAAGTTACTCCACTAAATACATATATAATAACCCAAAACATCCATTAAAATAATTAGTGGAAGCTGACATCGGGTGGGGTTACGCTGCGTGTGACGGTCCGTCGCACCTGTGACGGTCCGTCCTGCAGGTCCGTCACGAAGTTCAGAGAATTGCTCCCAGTACCCAATTTTCAAGAGTTGAAGTGTTTTGAAATGGAGGCTCACGACGGTCCGTCGTGTCTGTAACGGTCCGTCCTGCAGGTCCGTCACAGAGTTCAGAGAGTCGATTTCAGCACTCAAATTTCAGAATTCTAAGTGTTTTGGAACGAGACCCCCTCAACGGTCCGTCGTGCCCATGACGGTCCGTCGTGGGATCCGTCGACCAAGACAGTTTTTCCAGAAATAAAATCTGCTGCTCAAAACGACTAAACAGGTCGTTACACAAAAACATCACCAAAAAGAACGAGCTGGTTGTTTTCCTCAACGAGCTTCAGCAACAACTTCACAACCGAGCTTCAACAACGAGCTTCAGCAACGAGCTTCAGCAACAGCTTCACCTACGAGCTTCACCAACAACTTCACCGACAGCTCTTCACCAACGAGCTTCACCAACAGCTTTACCAACGAGCTTCACCAACGAGCTTCACCAACAGCTTCACCAATAGCTTCACCAACAAATTTCGTTTTTCTCACCAAAATCTTCAGAAATTCCTTTCACAGCTTCACCCAGAAAAAGGATCTCTCACATTGCTTTGATGAAAGTTTCTGAAAAATAAGGGTTTCTGAAACAATTTCATTCTTTTTCTTTTACATTTTTTAAAAAGTTCATATATCAGAATTATTTTTTTAGGAGGGACTAATGTATCTTTGCCAAATTATATTGGAGGGAAATATATTTTTTTAGGAGGGAAAAATATTTAGGGCTAAAAAATCAGAATTATTTTTCTAAAAAATCGTTGCCATAGAGTTATCTATAGCGACGGTTTTAAAACTTGTTGCTATACATTGTCTATAGGGACGGTTATAGGGATTATGCAATAGTTTATTTTAAGAATTGTTCTATTAGATTCAAGGATATTTGGCCACAGTTATAACTGTTGTAATAGGTGAGCTATTGCTACGATGGTATAACCGTTGCTAAATAAGCGTTGCAGTAAGTCAAATTTCTAGTAGTGTTATATTTGTTACTTTAAAATATAGTTTCTTGCCAAGATTTCAAGAACATGCTGGTAATTTTACCTGATATACACATGCATTGAGATTTACATATGGATTGTGCACCAACGGTGTTTGATTTTATGTCCAAGCCATTTTCTGTGGAGTACTTGATTATTTTTTTTGCTGCAGTAGGGAAAAATCTAAAGAGACCAACTCTTCTTGAGTTTGGTGTCATGTCTTTCACGTGCTAGAGATGTTGCCGAGTACTATCAACAAGCTTTTGTTCTTGCTCCCAAGCCTCAAGCTGCTATTGTGTTCAAGTTGTAGGTATATTCTTTCCGTACTTCTAAATTTCAAAATTCAATAGCATTACTGGGTCAAATCTTTGAGTATCATTGGAAGGCGATAGCGCAAACTACAAATAACAAACAATGGTAGTATTTAGCTACTTTTTTAATTTATTGAATTTCTTCTTCTTTTTATGAGTAGTTTATTCAAATTAACTTTACAGTTCTGCACATCACCTTTTTATTATCTTTCATTGTTCCTTTAATTTGAATCTATATAATTGTTCTTTCTGTTGGGGGATTGTGATTTTTATAATGATTTACAAATGCTATGTTAAATGTTTTGAAATAACATTTTAATTTATCTTTTTAAATTAACAGGTTATTTTCAAAAATCAAAATTGGAATGCTTGGCATACTCGAATAGTCAGGTAAATATACATTGTGATCCGCGTTATGTTCGAAAATTGATGTCCATGTTAATAGAGCGAATGACTTGGCATATTTAATCTATTGATGAAAGGAAATTCCAAACAAAGAAAAAAGAAGGAAAGAATAACTTTGCATTTTATTTTTGGACTATCATTTTTCAGTAGTTATGTCAAGATGGTAGGTTGATGATGCTTACATCTAAACTACTACTACTGGAATTCATGATCTGCTACTGTGAATTATTTCAGAAGAATTTTTACTGAAAATTTATGTGAAGTGTGTGACGTATCAGAAACAGATCTCCTTAATTTTGAAGGATTAGATGTTTATGTATATTTGATTGCCCACATGAAAGGTATTTTTTTAATGTATTCTCAAGGAAGAGGAATCTCATTTGGGTCATATCTTGTTTTATTTGTCATATAAATTTGAGCAATGCGAGGGTTCAACCTTTTGACACCGACATTGGGAGTTTGTAGGAAGTGTTAGCCCTTCTTAAGTAATATTGTTACTAGCATAATATTTCTGTCAGTATCTAATTCCCTATCAAATCATAACAAAAGTAAGTTGGTCAATGATTTCCGCAAAAAGAATTCCTTCCTAATTATCATTGGCACTCTATAGTATAATGCAAAATTATATACTTTATTATTGTTGTTTCCTACATTTCTTTCTAAATCACTCTGTCATATTTTCATTTTGGGAAGTATTAGCTTAGCTAATATATTACTACTTAATTATAGAGTGTATTTGTCGTCTTCCATCAGGATATGTTAAATGGGCTAATCTTGAGTCTCTCTACCTCTCAGTTCTAGTGGTATTCCCCTATGGGAACAAAGAAATTTCATGATTAAAACTTGTCATTAGGATTGTTTCCCTGTGTTTTCATTTGTAAGACTTGTGATCAGGTGATGACATGATTCAACAACAACTAACTCAGGTATACATTTGAAAATTTTTATTCATGAGATTTGAATTAGAGTGTTTTTTGTTACTGTCTTACTATTTCTTAAAACTTAAAAGGAAGATGTCATATAAATGCATGATTGTAAATTCTTGATTCACAGTCTCTTTTCTCCAACTGCTTATAAGAATATTAATGCCTCATTTTTAGTCTCTTTTATATAGAGATTTCTTCACCTTCTATGTTTTCTTCTTGCTGCACAGTTACCTCCGTGGATTCAATAGCTGATGCATTAGATGCACTGAATACTCATGGACGTTGTATAAATATCATATTTGTTGAAGCCTCCCTTCTTATTTTCAATGAATTTTTAATCTCACCAAGCCGGACATCAATTTAAAAAACAATGTTCAGTAAGCTTTTTTTAATTTTATTTTCTGCTCGAATTAGTAAAGATCACGTACAAGGTATCCCTCTTTTTTTTGGCCTAATGTATCTTTTCTTTTCTTCTATGGTTCTGTTGTGGATGTGAAAATCACCACTGATTGTCTCTTAGATGTTCTTGATAATTTTGTGAAGGTATTGATTATATATGGATTTTACCTAAAACACTCTCATGTTGCCTTCCATTGTAAGTGTATCTTTCTAACCGGAAAGAAAAATAAATGTACTTAGTGAAATTGAGGGAGTGCTTACCCATGGGAAAGAATAACAATCAATCACATGTGACGTAATGGCATTTAGATTGATATATATATATATATATATATATATATATATATATATATATATATATATATATATATATATATATATATATATATATATATATATATATATATATATATATATATATATATATATATATAATGGATATTTCAATCATCATCTTATTGATACAATTAGAAAGTTATTTGGCTTATTAAAAAGTATGAGAAAGTTAGACTTGAGTTCAACATAATGTTCGTTGTCGCACCAGATACTTAAAATTTTGAGTTAGTTTATTACAAGTCTGAGAAAGCTAGACTTGAGTTCGTGTATTACAAGTTTAAATAGCAACACCATGGTAGTAAATTGCCAATAAAATATTATTGTAGAGAACCGCATCGTTTGTAGCTAAATATTGAATGCCCATCTTCAGGGAGTTCTCTGAAAGTGTTGAGATGAACACTTTCAAGTGAACAAGTGGTGCTTGAAGTTAATTTCTTATAAGAAAGTTTTGAAAAATAAATCTTTTTATGGGTCTTCAATTTCTTCAAATACTTACAGCAAGTGATTACCAAAATTAGTTGCGCAACTGAATTTTTTTACTCATATGTTCATAATCAGAGTAGTTACTATTTATTCTGCTCCTTATGATTTGTTTGATCAGTGATGATAATTTCCCAACAAGTTAAAGTATATATCATAATTGAAAACACTTCCTTCTACTGTGCACCTATGATAATTGATGATATGCTCATTCTTTTTTATTTTTCCTTGAGAAATGAGCCAACTGTATGGACAATGTAAATTGAGCTTTCAACCCAACAAGAGAATACTAAAAAAAAAGTCCAGTGAACTCTGAGGGAGACAACATATACAGGAAGAAAATAAAGGTTGAATTATTACTAATAACAACGTTAAAGCAATTAATCACGTTCAAGAAAGGGTATAGGAATTAAATATTCATTCCCTCATTTCATACAACAACATACAACAACAAAAGAGGAAAAACTAAAAGAACAAAATCTGAATGACACATAAAAGCAGAATGTTTTCAACAACATTCATTCTCTTTTCCATTTTTTTGGAGTTGTGCCAACATTTAATGTCTTCTACTCTATAGATGATTTGTTATTTTGTCCAACTAATACATTCAATGAACATACTTTGTTCCTTCCTTATTAGATTATCACTTTTACTATTACATATGTAATTTGAATAAATTGTTTTCTTATAATTTGTGGTTTATATATTTTTCAGCAATAAAATCTTTAAAATTCATCATTAACGGTGAGCAGATTTATAATGTTGGACTGTGTTCAGCACGGGCTGTCCCCATCTAGTAGAAAATAAACACCACTTTCAACTATACATTTTCATGCTGTGGGGATCACATCAATTCAAATCTGCAGATATAAAATAATATCAGCATGTTTAATATTATATTATATTTATTACAATATAAATAATCAATGAATACCCATACTCCTTTAAACAACAATTTTTCCTTTAAACTATATTTTTATTAGAAGAAGAACAATAGACTGTAAATAAGTAAATTAATTTTTGGTATGTAATTTAAATAATTTTTGGATAGTTTGTCATATCTGATTTTAAATTAATTCACATGATAATTCACTAGTTGAAGAAATTTTGGATTTTGTCCATAAAATGTATTTTTTGTGTTTAGAAAATGTGTGAAGATATTGACATAACACCACTTTAACTTTACATTTTCCTGTTGCGGGATCACATTAACTAAAATTTGCAATATATGAAATAATATTAGTGCATGTTTAATAATAAAATATATTTGTTATAATATAAATAATCAACGACTACTCCTTCAAATAACAATTTTTCCTTCAAACTATATTTTTATTAAGCAAATCAACTTGTGGTATGTAATTTAGACAATTTTTGGATATTTTTCGTACCTGATTTTAAATTAATGCATATGATAATTTATTGGTCGAAACAATACATCTGTACACTGAAGATGAATTTCTCACTCGAAAAATGATTGTTCTAATGGATGATACTACCAAAATGAATACAATTTTTCTGAAAAAGAAGACATATATAGAATGAATGAAGCAAATTGATAAATGGATAGATGGTTGCCTTTATTATAGGAATTCAAAAACAAAAAATGGTTACATACTTGAAACAAATCGTACTTTCACATATATATTTTTAAATTTAAAATAAACCGTACTTAATAAACATTTTGAATAAATTTTCAAATTTAAATGAGAAGTTAGATTTTATCTTTTTCTTTTTTAACCCTAAATACTCGCCACACTCCCAGATTTTCCTAACCGTAACGTCCCTACCCAAAACTTTATTTCATTTTTTTTAAATTTTTTCCTCAAAGCTTCTAAACAGAAAAAAGTATCATGATTTTATTTTGATAAATATATAAAGGTCTAGTCCTAGTCTAAATCTTAATGAATCTGATTCTTAACTAACAGAATTCTGGGACCAAATAAAAAGAAACAAAAACATTTTTTGGGAATACACTTCCTTATTCTTTTATTCTTATTCTTTTCCTTTGTTCACATTCTCTTTTTTGGTTTCCTATTCAATTTCACAGATTCCTGGCTTACTCATTAATATTAGAAGAAAATCAAGAATATAGCTATAGCCTATACATGTTTACTTCTAAGTTCATCACTGAAACAATTGAATTTATTTAGTTAAATGGTTCAAGTACACACGAACCTAGAAGGGTGTCAGGGGGGTTTATCTGAATCCCTCGATAAAAAGTTACATTGCATATATAAGGTAGATTTTTTTCTGAAACTTTCACAACTAGTCAATATAATACACTTAATTATGTTTCATAGTTATAGTTTGCATATTTTGGGCTGTAACTACAATTTAAACAGTCTTGTTTGGACAATTTGCGAGTATGTTTGTATAATTCAATTATTTTTGTATACTCGAAATAACGAATTTATACAAATACAAACTTCAAAAATGTAAACAGTTATACAAATTATTATATACAAATTTTGAATTATACAAAAGTTATATAAATTATATCATATAAATTCGGAATCATACAAACGCGCGAACTATACAAAACTAAAAATTTGAACCGCATAATTACAGGTAAAAGTAGGTCAAAAATTGTAAGTAAAGCAAAGTATGACTATGTTAACTAATTAACTAGTATATATTTGTTGTACATGTAGTTTTCTCTTCTTTTTTTAGGATTAATTACAGAAATCACACCTTTTACTTTACTTGTTACCATTATCAACTATAAGTTTTACAAAATTTCTAAATTTCTCATTTTTCGTACATCACATTAATGTATCTCGTGCATTAAATTAATGTATCCCGCGCATCACATTAGTGGGTTCGCCTATCAAATTAGTGTATCACGTATAAAACATACATCAGATTAATGTATCATGTATAAAATGTAATATATCTTGCTTAACGATTAATGTATCTCGCGCATTATATTAATGTATCAGCTATTATATTATTATATTCATTTTGAGGGATTTTATTTTTAAAAAATAATTGTAATTTTACCTTAAAAGTATGTGATATTTGTAATTTATATATATATATATATATATATATATATATATATATATATATATATATATATACGTACTTACTATGTAGTTGCGCATATATGACCTTTGAACCTCCTTAAAACAGAAATAATAGATATCCCAACAATACTGGGCCTCGCAATTGGGCCTTGTGATCTAGGGTCTATTCTGGCTGCGCGTATGCTACAAATAGGGGTATATAAAATTGAACCCAAAATCGAATCAAACTGCAAATCGAATCAAATTTTTTTAAAAAAAATTGACTAGTGGTTGGTTTGACTTGATTTGGTATTAGAAAAAAAATCCGACTATGTTTGGGTTTGTTTGGTTTTAATTAAAAAAAATCAACCCGAGATCAAATCAACCCGACATTATATATATAATTTTAAAATTTTATTTTATACATAAAAATATTTATTTTGATATAATTTTTAAATATTTTCTTGTACTTTTTCATAGTTTTTATCTTTTAATATATTACTTCAATTTTGAAACTTAGAATTTTGAATGGTTCCATAAAGATTATAGTCATTACTAGATAATTGAAGGCCCGTTCAAGGACCCAATATAATTAATTATTTTTTTAATTATAAGTTGAAAATATTATCCAAATTATTATCTAATTTTATAATAATTTCTAAAGTTTTCTACTATTTAAAAAAATTATAAAATCTCCTCTAAGATACATTCCTATCCTCGGTCAGACACATCAGTATCTCCTCTCGGATACATTCCTATCCTCTCTTGAATACATCTTTATCTCATCTTCAATACATCCATATCCTCTCTTGAATACATCTCTCCCCTCTCGGATATATCCATATTCTCTCTCGAATACACCCCTCCTCTCTCGAATTCACCCGTGAGCTATGTGTCTGCAAGTTTCCTCAATAGCAATATATCACGATCGATGTATCCACATGTGTGCTGATTTATCTGAAATTATTTAATTTTAAGAAAATTTTGTAATTTGAAAAAAGTAGGGACATAATGTAATTAACTCTTTATACTATGAAAATTTATGAAAATTTTACTTTAAAATAATTTATGTGACATACTTTTTTTTTTGTAGTCAATTTCAAAAGAATGATGTATAATATATTTAAATAACATTTTGACTTTAAAATATTCATTTTATTCTTAGTAAGATGATTTATAGTCTATGAACATCTATGGTTTGTTTTAGACCACGAGTTTTAAAAGTATTTTTTTCTTTAAAAAAATCTTCATGTAAGTTAAATTAAAATTACATAAATTGAAAGGGAGTGGGTACAAACTTCAGATCAATTTTATATTTATAAAATTTAAGTTTTAGTAACTATTTTGCCTTTTAACAAAATTTAAAATGAAAATAATTCACAATTATTTTTATAGTATTTTTTTTTATCTCTATCCTATAGATAATAATAAAAAAATTTAATTTATATAAGGTAATAAAGTATTTTAATTTTGAAATTCAAGTATTGATATCAATTGATAAAACATTTATTTTTAAGTTGTAACACATTCATAATCTAATATTTAATATGCTCCTTACTCTCGACGAATGTAACTAATTTATAACAATTCAAGGCTGCAAGAAGTAGAAATCAAGACTAAAAAGTGCGACTCACTATTATATGAAGGTCAGTATGTAATTTATCTATTGTGGAAGTTTCATATGTATATGATATATAATTTGGTGCCAAATTAATTTTTGTTTTTATATATTTATACAATTTCAAAATTTATCCCGTTAATTAGTTATGTGTTTTATTAAACTACAACCATGCACTCATTATTTTGTCTTTTTTTTATTCTTACATTATCAACTCTATTTTTTTTAATCTCTTTAGAATTGTGATATTTTTGTTTTCTTATTTAAGTCATAATTTTTTAAGATAAAACAAAATATATTTTGTAGATTAAATAAAATACGAAAAAATATTTTACTAACCTACAACCACGAAGATCCACTTTGAAACACATCGACGAAGAAAATTTTGAAACTCTTAGCCGCGAAATAAGGGAGAAGGAGTAAAATCATTTCTAGAAAATAATGAAATGAGGGGGTAAAAGAGTGATAATGATTTAACGATTTAGTCTATGTGGCAGTGGAACCTTATTGGCATACAATGTGGAATTCAAATGGCATTTAACAACTTGCGTTAATAAGGACACTTTTGACCCAATAGTTTGACGGAAAGGTAGTTTTGAGCCAAAATATAGTTTAGGGTAAATATGAGCTATTTCAGATATTTTAAAAGTATTTTTTACCCTTTTCCTTTTAGTTTATGTGGCAGAGGAACCCTATTGGCGTGCAGTGTGACATTCACATGGCATTTAACAACTTCCATTAATAAGAATTGGACTTTTGACCCAATAGTTTGACGGGAACGAGAGTTTTGAGCCGAAATATAATTAAGGATGAATATGAACTATTTCGGATAGTTTAAAATATTTTTTACTCTTTTGTGTCAAAACTGTATGAATACTTATGTTCAAAAAATATTGTATATAATTTAAAAGAAAATTATATCATGATAGATAGTAGGTTATACTGAATATGTTGTAGTAGCAATAAACATAGATGAACTATTTCAATTGTATAAATATTTTTTACATTATTTTAATCAAACAAATACAAATTAATTTTTAAAAATAAAATAAAATGATTATATGGGGCGACACATGAAATAAAACTTTTTGTGACTCTTGACAAAAATTATTGGATTCTTCTAGAAAATTATTTTGACCACTAATTATGCAATTATAAAGTTATAACTTTGCCCATATATAATATTTAAAATTACAATATTGCCATTGATTGTCCTAATTATGGCTCTTCTATATAATAGAAGTATGTTGGTAATTATAATTAAAATTAAATCAAAATAAAATTAATAACTAATGCAAAAAGAAAATCAATTTAACACTAAGAATGACAATAATATTGAATATTAGTTATTTGATTTTACATTGATTTTAGACGATTAAAGTACATAATCTAATTTTAATTTTCTTTAATATTTAGTCATGTAATTAATACTTTTAAATTATGATCCTTTTCTTATGACATGTTAATTTATAATATTTTTTAAACAATTCCATTATTATTATTATTATTATTATTATTATTGGATATTTTAGTGTCATTAATCATATCATATTTTGTGTTATTTCTTAAGAAACACCTCAAATAGTTGTAATTTGGTAGGACTAAAGAAATATTTGAAAAATACTTTTTCAGAAAAACCCGAAAAAAAACTCAAAAATTGAAACCCCCCCAAAAAAATCCGATAAACCCCGAGTTTATTGGTTTGGTTTGCTTTATAGATTTAAAAATTTGACACAAACGGTTTGGTTTGATATTTGAATAAACCCAACCAACCCGTACATATACACCCCTCGCTACAACGTCTTCAAAAAACATTGAAATTGTTTTTTTTAAATTTCATAAATTGAACGATAAATTAGCTAAGTAGTCAAAAATTTAATAATTATTAAAAATAGTCACATTTTAAAATAATTATTAAAAAAGTCAAAATGTCAATATTTTAGCAAATAAATTCTATGTTAATATAATTAATGTACCTTTTTTTTATTTCTCAAATTGGACCCACTTTTTACTCCATTGTCCGCTTCTCTCTTTCTAACTTTTTTTTATCCAAATTTCATCATTTCTCTTTCTCTCTCACAATTTCTTTCATTATTTCATATCATCAAGTAACTTAAAATTTACCCTTTTTAAATTAAATTTCCTATATTTTTCTAAGAAATCTTATAAATCATTCAAACGAACTCCAATCTCTGTGGAAATATTGGCATACAAAAGTATTTGAGCAACTTTCACATATAGCAAACAAAAAATCATATTTGTATGTTATAGTCATAGTTTACATACTTGTGTTCCATAACAAACATAAATATGTATATTTCGCTATACATATACAAAAAAAAATAATTGTATAATTTCGCTATACATATACAAAAGAAAACAGTTGTATAATTTGCTTTGGTATACATATACAAAAGAGCAATTGTATAATTTATGTTTGTATAAGCCGAGAAAGAGAAAAAGACAAAAGAAATTGGGCAGGGGAAGATTGTATTTGTATAATCATAAGTGTATATGATGAAAGATATGCATTTGTATTTGCATATATAATTTTCTCTCGCTTTATACTAACACAAACACAATGTATACATTTGTAATTGTATAAAGTGAGAGAGGTGAGTTAGTCAGCGAGATATGCGAGAGTGGCGACTGATATTGGGAGATGAGAACTAAAATACATGTATTTACACAATTTTCTCTTGCTTTATACAAACACAAACATATTTTATACATTTGTGTTTTTGTATAAAGCGAGAGAGGCGAGTGAGTGAGCGAGATCTGGGAAAGCGGAGAGAGGGAAACGAAAATATATGTATATATACTATTTTTCTGGCTTTATACAAGCACAAACACATTTTATACATTTGCGTTTTTATATAAAGTAAAGAGGCGAGTGAGCGAACGAGACATGGGAGAGTGATTATCGAGATCTAGGAGAGGGGAAAGAAAGGACCGAAAATATATGTATATAATACAATTTTTTTCTCGCTTTATACAAACACAAACACATTTTATACATTTATGTTTGTATAAAAAGCGAGAGAGGCGAGGGAGAGAACGAGAGTGGCGAGCGAGATTCACCAGGAGAGAGGCAAAATAGGAATAGTTTGCTATGGGGTACAATTAAATCAAACTATATTTATAGCATTCAATTTGAATTAATAGTTTTTTATTGTATACAATTTTCCCAAAGTATTTTGTATGTTTTGTATGTTGGATCTGGATCCGGAAGAGGCGCGCGACGAAGAATATTTTTGAAGTCCATTATTTGAATAAATCAGTCAAAAGTACTGAATTGTTTTGATTTTTTTATGTTTGGAATACAAAATAATTTAAAATCTTATTTATTAGATTTTTTTTATAAATTAGACATTGAATATAATATATTTTTGGAATACATAACACTTAAGAAATATGTTTTTGTCGCGATATACAATTTTTTTGAAATACAAATTTTAATTGTTACTATGATTGTGAATTTCTATCTTTTGATGACCGAAATACAAGTTTAGTTGATTTTTTTTAGAAAAAAAGCACGTTTTTAAAAAATATATAAACCCATGGTGTATTGTTTGTAAATGAATACGAGTTTCTTCAACAAGATTGCTTTTCCATGTATGTAAGCTTTCATCATGTTGGGCTTGTTCGCCTTTACACCAATCATGTAAAATTTAATCTATTAATTCGTTTTAAAGTTGATTGATTGAGATTCTTGATGAATTATTGAGGTTTAGTGAAGTTGATTGATTGAGATTCTTGATGAATTATTGAGGTTTAGTGAAGTTGATTGATTGAGATTCTGGATGAATTTTGAGGTTTAGTTTCAATCGTTATTAATGGAGTCTTGTTGATTCTTGAGATGAACATTTTGCAAATGAGTGTTCTTCTTAAAGAGTTTTATGTGAATTTCATTGAAAACGTTCTGGGTTTATGAAAATTCATGAATTGGGACCATAGAATTACATATGATATGAATTGAATCGAGTTGGTAGAGGAAGATAAGATCGGGAAAATAATTGTTCCCAGGTCTACATGGTAAGTATCCATTTTTATCAATTTTATTTTCACTAAAATCTTATTCCTTCCAACCTCTTAATAAATTATACTTGTTTATTATGCAAAAATAATTATTTTCAGTCTTCAGATAGTCACCCCTCTTCGCGTCCCGGATATAGAGGATACATAGTCCTCCGCCTCAAAAAGTATTTCGCGATCGAAAATATAATTCATCATCCGCGTCGCGCTAGTGACCTCCAGTTTGTGTCTTGGCTCGTTTCTTATTGTCAACTATCTAAAATTCATTTAATCATTGAGATATCCTAAATTCTAATCATAATCCTTGAATTCATACTTCAAATTCGAGGCAGAGTTAAGAGTAAAGTTAGAAAAAGTCCTTTTGAGTCAATTTCAAGGAGTTTTCTACAATTACTTATAATTTGTTTCAATACTCGAGTAAGTGAGCATGAGAATGAGAAGAGTGTATCATGAACTTGACAAAATTAATATTTTATTTCCAAATTATTGACCGTCTTAAAAATGCTCCTCTGCTTGACTAACTGAACTCAAATTTACCCCGATCTACCATATGACTCTTATAGTGGTATCAAACTCTTGTAAGAGTATGAAACTCTTAAGAAAAAGTAAAAAATACTTCTAAACTTGAGAATTTAGGTTACTCATGTTGAATGATCCGAGGTGCATTTAAGTTCAGTTAATCAAACATAAGGATATATAGTCAATAATCCAAAGACAAAACTAATAATGCACATCAAATTTAAGAGTATTTTGTTTGTAAAATATTATAGTGTAGATGTTCACTACTGTAACAACCTGTTTTAGTCGATTCGAGCAGTAGAGTTTATTTCTGATAATAACTGACTGGGTCGACGGATACCACGACGGACCGTCGAGGGTCTCGTTCCAAAACACTTCAACTCTGAAAATCTGGGTACTGAGATCGACTCTCTGAACTTCACGACGGAACTGCAGGATGGACCGTCGTAGACATGATGGACCGTCACAAACCTTTCTACAGAAATTAACTCTATGAACTTTGTGACGGACCTGCAGGACGGACCGTCATAGTCACGACGGACCGTCACAGGTTGCGTAAGTCCACCTGGGTCGGATTTCTGCTAAAATTTTAAAGGGGTGTTTTGGACTATTTATGATTATAATTATAAAGTTAGTGGATTAATGTTAATAATTTATTTAGTTGGGGACTAAAGAAGAAAATATGGAACTAAATAATGGGTTACTTTTATCATAATGGGTTATGTGATAATTAGGGTAAAACAAAGAGAATCTGGAGAAGAGAAAATTAAAAAGAAAAGAAGAGAGAACGAGCGAGAGAGGGAGAAGAACGAAGAGGACAGCAAGGGCATTGGGGAAGTAGCTTGCTTGATCACGATTCTTCGGTGGAGGTAGGTTATGGTTTATGCTATTTCATAGTAAACTCTAAATAGCGATTGATATGTATTGGGTAATTCTGTAAAATCTTCCATATGCTTGATTGTGTGTTTGAATGTTGTGATCGTATAATTGTGGCTGTTAGAATGATGAGACTGTTGAATCTTTAATCTTACATCTCTCTATTAAGATGATGACTTGGTACAAAGAAGGCTTAATGGACTAAAATAATGAGATAAATGGATCGGAGTGTCACGTTCCGACACATAGTATTAGTGGATCGGAGTGTCACGTTCCGACACATAGTATTAGTGGATCGGAGTGTCACGTTCCGACACGTAGTATTAGGGGATCGGAGTGTCACGTTCCGACACATAGTATTAGTGGATCGGAGTGTCACGTTCCGACACGTAGTATTAGGGGATCGGAGTGTCACGTTCCGACACATAGTATTAGTGGATCGGAGTGTCACGTTCCGACACGTAGCATTAGGGGATCGGAGTGCCACGTTCCGGCTCGATAATAAATAAGAGAAATAATCTTGGATTATGTTAAAGATACTTTAATTCGAAGAACCTGTTTCCCAAATGAGTATGGTATGGAGGCTTGAGTTCTCATAGGTGTGTTTGGTGGTGTTGCCAATGGTTCTTGTACTTGATGATTGTCACCTGTTAAGTATTGTGGTTGATTTATATTGTTATTCAGTATATATTGCTTTCTATTTTGAGTTGGCCGATGATACCTACTCAATACGTGTTCCTTGTACTGACCCCTACTTGTAAATTTTCTTCTTTGTTATTTGTGGAGTGCAGCAAACGGGCCATCGACTTCGACTCATCCGCAACTCTAGCCAGTCTTCAGCATATCAGATTTCAGGGTGAGCTATTATTCCTAGCTTGGACTGGATCATCTTCTTCACGTCTAGATGTCCTTGAAGTTCGGGCATGGACCATCCGTTTACTTATTTTAGCTTCTTAAATACTCTTAGATTTAGAAATTTGAGGATAGATGTTCTTGTGGTGATGACTTCCAGATTTTGGGAATAATAAGTATTAAATTTTAGAAGTTATTATTTATTGGTTATATTAATAAGTTTTAAGTCTTCCATATTATATTTTGTTCGTTATGGTTGAAATATTGGTAAACGTTGGGGTTTGGGATTTGTTGGTTCGCTCACATAGGAGGATAAGTGTGGGTGCCACTCGCGACCCGTTTTGGGTCGTGACAAACATTGTATCAGAGCATTAGGTTCGTTGGTCTCATCACACAAGAACAGGTCTAGTAGAGTCTTGAGGAACGGTAGGGGGACGCCCTTACTTTTCTTTGAGAGGCTATAGGACTTTAGGAAAATTCCATTCTTTCCTTCTTTCGTGCTATTACTTGGATCCAATTGGTATCTAGGTGATACAAATTGGTATCTGACATCCTCACTCTATTTCGCAGATGGTTAGAACTAGAGCAACATCTGTGCCAACACCAACACCGGCAATACAGGGTGCGTCTGAGCCAACCACTGGGCTGTAGCTCGAGGAGGAGCAGTGGCAAGAGGCCGTGGTAGAGGTCGCACGAGGACGTCCTCTAGAGGTAGAGGACGAACACCTGGTCCAGCTAGTAATATGGTGGTGACTCCTCCACCGACTGACGAGGTAGTAAGAGAGGGTGAGGAAGGGGAAAATGAACAGGTGCAAGATGAGGAATTACCACCCCAACCTACCCCAGAGATGATTAACCAGGTTCTTGCTTATCTTAGTGGGTTATCTGATCCGGGTCAGACACCTCCAGTGTTTTCTGCACCAGCACCTCAGGTTCCGGGAGTATAACATACAGCTGCTGTGACTCCCCGCATGGATGCCTCATTGGGAGTAGGCACGTTTCCTCGATTGACTACAGGTCCTATAATGATGAGTGATCAGCATGAACTCTTCACTAAATTCTTGAAGTTGAAACCTCCAGTCTTCAAGGGTGTTGAATCTGAGGATGCCTATGATTTTCTGGTTGATTGTCATGAACTGCTACACAAGATGGACATAGTAGAACGATTCGGTGTTGAGTTTGTGACCTATCAGTTTCAGGGGAATGCTAAGATGTGGTGGCGGTCGTATGTTGAATGTCAACCAGCACAGGCACCACCTATGACGTGGGCATCATTATCTAACTTATTCATGGAGAAGTATATACCCCGGACTTTGAGGGACAAGAGGAGAGATGAGTTCCTAAGCTTAGAACAAGGCAGGATGTCTGTTACTGCTTATGAGGCTAAGTTTCGTGCACTATCCAGGTATGCCACCCAGCTTTGCTTAAGTCCACAAGAGCGGATTCGCCGTTTTGTGAAGGGATTGAGGTCAGATTTGCAGATCCCAGCCTTACAGGTAGCTGCTGCAGCAAAATCCTTTCAGGAAGTGGTTGATTTAGTGATAGAGGTGGAGGGGGTGAAGCCAGACGACTTCACCCTGGCGTCGCCATCTAAGAGATTCCGTAAGGGAGGTGAGTTTAGTGGGTCTTACTCCAGAGGGCAGAGTTCAGGAGGTTACCCAGCCCGACCCATTCAGTCTTCACTGCAGGCTGTAGCTGGGGGTCCATCGCAGACCAGTCAACATTTCTCTGAGTTTGGAGGTTATCCCCAGACTTCGTCATTTTTACAGAGACATATGCTTGACTCCAGAGATTGTTATGGATGTGGAGAGACTAGACATATTAGGAGGAATTGTCCAAAACAGAGTTACAGACCACCAATAGTGAGAGGTAGAGGTGGTCATTGTAGAGGCCGCCATTCTGGAGGACGTGGTGGCCAAGGAAACGGTGGTCGGGGAGGCGGGCAAGTTGGAACTACTGCAGTTCAACATGGTAGGGGCAACGGGCAGACAGGTGATAGGGCCCATTGTTACGCTTTCCCTGGGAGGTCTGAAGAAGAGACATCTGATGTTGTTATCACAGGTAATCTTTTGGTTTGTAATTGCATGGCTTCTGTATTATTTGACCCTGGATCCACATTTTCATATGTATCTTCCTCATTTGCTACTGGTCTTGATTTATATTGTGGATTGCTTGACATGCCTATTCGTGTCTCTACTCCTGTGGGTGAATCTGTGATAGTTGAGAAGGTGTATAGGTCTTGTCTTGTGACTTTTGTGGGGAGCAATACTCATGTAGATCTGATTATTCTAGAGATGGTTGATTTTGATGTGATTCTGGGTATGACTTGGCTTTCTCCAAATTTTGCAATCTTAGATTGTAATGCCAAAACTGTGACATTGGCCAAGCCTGGGACAGATCCGCTAGTGTGGGAGGGTGACTATATTTCCACTCCAGTTCATATAATCTCCTTTCTTCGTGCTAAGAGAATGGTTAGTAAGGGTTGTTTAGCTTTTTTGGCCCATCTTCGGGATGATACTTCCCAAGTACCTTCGATTGAGTCTGTCCCGATAGTCCGTGAGTTCCTGGATGTGTTTCCTGCAGACCTTCCTGGTATGCCACCGGATAGGGATATTGATTTCTGTATTGATTTGGAGTCGGATACTCACCCCATATCCATACCTCCTTATAGAATGGCCCCAACTGAGTTAAGGGAGTTGAAGGCCCAACTGCAGAATTGCTAGGTAAAGGTTTTATTAGGCCGAGTGCATCCCCTTGGGGTGATCCTATTTTATTTGTGAAGAACAAAGATGGAAGTTTTCGGATGTGCATAGACTACCGGCAGTTGAATAAGGTAACTATTAAGAACAAGTATCCCATTCCTCGCATTGATGATTTGTTCGATCAGTTACAAGGTGCTTGTGTCTTCTCTAAAATTGACTTGAGATCTGGTTATCATCAATTGAAAATACGGGCAACAGATGTGCCAAAGACTACTTTTCAAACCAGGTATGGGCATTATGAATTCGTAGTAATGTCTTTTGGCCTTACGAATGCCCCTGCTGCTTTCATGAGCCTGATAAACGGGATTTTTAAGCCATATCTGGATCTCTTTGTTATCGTATTTATTGATGATATACTGATATACTCAAAGAGAAAGAAGGAACATGAGGAGCATTTGAGAATTGTATTGGAGTTGTTGAGAAAGAAAAGGCTTTATGCAAAATTCTCCAAGTGTGAGTTTTGGCTAGATTCAGTGTCCTTCTTGGGGCACGTGGTTTCTAAGGATGGAGTGATGGTGGATCCTTCTAAGATTGAAACAGTGAGGAATTGGGTAAGACCTACTAATGTTTCAGAGGTAAGGAGCTTTGTTGGTTTAGCTAGCTACTACCGTCGATTTGTCAAGGGATTTTCTTCTATTGCTTCCCCGCTGACAAATTTGACTAAGCAGAATATTCCATTTGTATGGTCAGACGAATGTGAAGAAAGCTTTCAGAAACTCAAGACCTTGCTGACTACTGCACCTATTCTTACCTTGCCAGTGGAGGGTAAGAATTTCATTGTTTATTGCGATGCATCTTATTCTGGGTTGGGTGCAGTGCTAATGCAGGAGAGGAATGTAATCGCTTATGCTTCGAGGCAACTAAAGGTGCATGAACGTAACTATCCGACCCACGATTTGGAATTGGCTGCAGTTGTATTTGCATTAAAGCAATGGAGACATTATCTATGTGGGGTCAAGTGTGAAGTTTACACAGATCATCGTAGTTTACAGTATGTCTTTACCCAGAAAGATTTGAATTTGAGACAGAGGAGGTGGATGGAACTATTGAAGGACTATGATATTACTATTTTGTACCACCCAGGAAAAGCTAATGTCGTAGCAGATGCTCTAAGTAGAAAAGCAGAGAGCATGGGTAGTTTAGCCCACTTACAGGTTTCTAGACGCCCATTGGCTAGAGAGGTTCAGGCGCTCGCTAATGACTTAATGAGGCTGGAAGTACTAGAGAAAGGAGGATTTTTGGCCTGTGTAGAGGCAAGGTCTTCTTTTCTTGACAAGATTAAGGGAAAGCAATTTACTGATGAGAAGCTGAGCCGAATTCGAGATATGGTATTGTGAGGAGAGGCTAAAGAGGCAATAATTGATGAGGAAGGTGTATTGAGAATTAATGGAAGGGTATGTGTACCCCGGGTTGATGATTTGATCCACACTATACTTACAGAGGCTCATAGTTCAGGATATTCTATACATCCTGGTGCAACCAAGATGTACCGTGACCTAAAGCAACATTTTTGGTGGAGTAGAATGAAGCGTGACATTGTTGATTTTGTTACCCAATGTCCAAATTGTCAGCAGGTAAAGTATGAACACCAGAGGCCCGGAGGAACACTTCAGAGAATGCCCATTCCTGAATTGAAGTGGGGAAGAATTGCAATGGATTTCGTGGTTGGTCTTCCAAAGACATTGGGTAAGTTTGATTCTATTTGGGTGATTGTTGACAGGTTAACTAAGTCTGCTCACTTCATACCGGTCAAGACGACTTACAATGCAGAGAAGTTAGCCAAACTCTATATCTCAGAAATTGTTCGATTGCATGGGGTCCCATTTTCCATCATATCAGATAGAGGTACACAATTTACTTGTAAGTTTTGGAGAACATTGCATGCTGAATTAGGTACTAAGTTGGATCTTAGTACTGCATTTCACCCTCAGACAGATGGACAGTCTGAGCGAATGATCCAGGTATTGGAGGATATGCTTCGTGCATGTGTGATAGAATTTGGTGGTCATTGGGATAACTTCTTACCCTTAGCAGAGTTTTCATACAATAATAACTATCACTCAAGTATCGATATGGCCCCATTTAAGGCACTATATGGGAGGAGATGTAGGTCTCCCATTGGTTGGTTTGATGCATTTGAGGTTAGAACTTGGGGTACTGATCTTTTAAGGGAATCATTAGAGAAAGTGAAATTTATTCAAGAAAAGCTTTTAGCCGCTCAGAGTAGGCAGAAGGAATATGCAGATCGAAAGGTTAGAGACTTGGATTTTATGGAGGGTGAACAAGTCTTGCTGAAGGTTTCACCCATGAAAGGGGTGATGCGGTTTGGTAAGCGAGGTAAGCTTAGTCTGAGGTATATTGGTCCATTTGAAGTTCTGAAACGCGTGGGGGAGGTGGCTTATGAATTGGCATTGCCTCCAGGGTTGTCAGGAGTGCACCCGGTATTTCACTTGTCTATGCTGAAAAAATACCATGGGGATGGAAACTACATTATTCGTTGGGATTCAGTTCTTCTTGATGAAAATTTGTCTTATGAGGAGGAGCCTGTTGCTATTTTAGATAGAGAAGTCCGCAAGTTGAGATCAAAAGAGATTGCATCTATCAAGGTGAAGTTGAAGAATCGGCCAGTTGAGGTGTCCACTTGGGAGAATAAGGCTGATATGCAAGAGAAATATCCACATCTCTTTACAGACTCAGGTACTCTTTCTCGCCCTTGTTTTTCTTCCTGAGATCATTCGAGGACGAACGATGGGTAAATTGGTATCTATTGTAACAACCTGTTTTAGTCGATTCGAGCAGTAGAGTTTATTTCTGATAATAACTGATTGGGTCGACGGATCCCACGACGGACCATCATGGCACGACGGACCGTCGAGGGTCTCGTTCCAAAACACTTCAATACTGAAAATCTGGGTACTGAGATCGACTCTCTGAACTTCACGACGGAACTGCAGGACGGACCATCGTAGACACACGGATCGTCACAAACCTTTCTACAGAAATTAACTCTCTGAACTTTGTGACGGACCTACAGGACGAATCGTCATAGTCACGACGGACCGTCACAGTCACGACGGACCGTCACAGGTTGCGTAAGTCCACCTGGGTCGGATTTCTGCTAAAATTTTAAAGGGGTGTTTTGGACTATTCATGATTATAATTATAAAGTTAGTGGGTTAATGTTAATAATTTATTTAGTTGGGGATTAAAGAAGAAAATATGGAACTAAATAATGGGTTACTTTTATCATAATGGGTTATGTGATAATTAGGGTAAAACAAAAAGAATCTGGAGAAAAGAAAATTAAAAAGAAAAAAAGAGAGAACGAGCGAGAGAGAGAGAAGAACGAAGAGGACAACAAGGGCATTGGGGAAGTAGCTTGCTTGATCACGATTCTTCGGTGGAGGTAGGTTATGGTTTATGCTATTTCATAGTAAACTCTAAATAGCGATTGATATGTATTGGGTGATTCTGTAAAATCTTCCATATGCTTGATTGTGTGTTTGAATGTTGTGATCGTATAATTGTGGCGGTTAGAATGATGAGACTGTTGAATCTTTAATCTTACATCTCTCTATTAAGATGACGACTTGGTACAAAGAAGGCTTAATGGACTAAAATAATGAGATAAATGGATCGGAGTGTCACGTTCTGACACATAGTATTAGTGGATCGGAGTGTCACGTTCCGACACATAGCATTAGTAGATCGGAGTGTCACGTTCCGACACGTAGTATTAGGGGATCGGAGTGTCACGTTCCGACACATAGTATTAGTGGATCGGAGTGTCACGTTCCGACACGTAGTATTAGGGGATCGGAGTGTCACGTTCTAACACATAGTATTAGTGGATCGGAGTGTCACGTTCCGACACGTAGCATTAGGGGATCGGAGTGCCACGTTCAGGCTCGATAATAAATAAGAGAAATAATCTTGGATTATGTTAAAGATACTTTAATTCGAAGAACCTGTTTCCCAAATGAGTATGGTATGGAGGCTTGAGTTCTCATAGGTGTGTTTGGTGGTGTTGCCAATGGTTCTTGTACTTGTTGATTGTCACCTGTTAAGTATTGTGGTTGATTTATATTGTTATTCAGTATATATTGCTTTCTATTTTGAGTTGGCCGATGATACCTACTCAATACGTGTTCCTTGTACTGACCTCTACTTGTAAATTTTCTTCTTTGTTATTTGTGGAGTGCAGCAAACGGGCCATCGACTTCGACTCGTCCGCAACTCTAGCCAGTCTTCAGCATATCAGATTTCAGGGTGAGCTATTATTCCTATCTTGGACTGGATCTTCTTCTTCACGTCTAGATGTCCTTGAAGTTCGGGCATGGACCATCCGTTTACTTATTTTAGCTTCTTAAAAGTCTTAGATTTAGAAATTTGAGGATAGATGTTCTTGTGGTGATGACTTCCAGATTTTGGGAATAATAAGTATTAAATTTTAGAAGTTATTATTTATTGGTTATATTAATAAGTTTTAAGTCTTCCGCATTATATTTTGTTCGTTATGGTTGAAATATTGGTAAAAGTTGGGGTTTGGGATTTGTTGGTTCGCTCACATAGGAGGATAAGTGTGGGTGCCACTCGCGACCCGTTTTGGGTCGTGACGACTACACCGAAAAATTTAACCCGTTATCTCCATTACTTTCTTAGATTATGAAGATAATCATAAACTCCAACTTTACAATCATTATTATTGTAACCTTTCGCTTTCATAACCTGCTCCGTTATATTCATGTTAATGTCATGTTTATGATTAATCTTTTGTATGCCTATATGTTACACTATAAATAGTGGCATAAGGGTTCATATTGTATACAGTTGAAAACTTGGAATAATAAGAAAAACTTTCATCTCTTGTCTCCCTATTTCTATTGCTTTCATTTTCTATATATTTTGTCTTGTTTTGCTTTAGTATTACAACACGTTATCACACGAGTTTCTTATTCTCGTCAAGAATCAATGATACGTATTTCTTGATTTTTATGAATTATCCTTGTAATACTTCGACCACAAGGTATTATACTTTATATCCTATATATTATTAGTACTAATTTTTTTTGTTATTTAAAATGGTTAGTAAATTATGATAATCTTCATAACAACATTGTGAGGTACAATATTTAATTTATTTTACTTGGAATTTTTTTATGGTTGCAACATGTTATTCTAATTAATTAATTTTGTTCATTTTTATTTAATTTTAAGTCAAAATTTAGATTATATTTATGGTATTTAATATTTATTTTTGACAATATATTTGGTTTATCAAGACATTGGTTGAGGGTAAAACGGTGAATTCATGTTCCACCGCACCAAATTGGTAAGACATCAAGTGCACCATGATAATAAGAAGTTGGGTTCAAGTCTCATTGATTTATGACAAAGACGTCTTTATATGGGTAAGATATTGGATTTAAGTTCTAATGCACCGTAGTGATGATATGATGTAACTAACATAAAACTATATACTTTTGACTGAAAGTTATGAAATTTGTCCAATTAATTTGCTTCATTCTTTAATGTGAATATGATAGTAGTGCATAATATGTCTGAAAATGACAAGTGGTTGAATTTATAAATATAAGTGTGGTAAAATGTTAATGATCATCATTATGGCAATGAAAAGGAAACATTATGGGTTCTTAAGATGGTCCTTCAAATGTGAAGGTGATTTTTATCCATCAAAGTGGTATGAGAAGTTATTGGCACATTGTTGTTGATGCAACCCAAATTTGAAAAGTTTTGTGAATCCTCCATCAAATAATAGAATACAAAGTGATAATACATTTGGTACATTTTTTCTCTTAAAGTGATGTTGACTTGAGTCACATAAATTTGTTAAGTGTGAAAGTATGGCAATGAGTCTCTAATAAAGACTAATAGAGCATGTTCAAATGGTTATGGTTCATTTCTTTAAAAAAATGTGATTTGTGTTCTTATGGATGAGAACATGTCCATGAATTGTTGGATAAATATCACATCTCACCTCTACGGGAGGTTTGAGATATTGAAAAGAAATATTTTGACATAAATGGTCATTTAGTCATATACATTAAGTACTAGACAAATATTATGGTATGTTAAATTATGAACTACTGAAGGAAAAAAGAAAAAAATAGTTCTTTCCTATAAAGGTTGTGGCTATGACCAAACAAATTTGTCATTGATTTTCAAAAAATAAGTCTTGCATGTGATAATTTTAACCCTGACAAAAATAATAATTTTATCCTTGAAAGAGATGGTCATCGTTAGAATGACGTTGTCAAATTTGTTGTAGTACACCAAATTAGTTGAGAGTTTCGAAAGTGCTAATTTGTTACTATTCGGAGGAATGAAATTGTTCATAATATTGGGGATGTAGTGAATCTCAAAAGAATTTTTTTCAATTTTGGAAAAATTTGAAAAGAAAAATATTGTGTTGAGACTACAAATTATGGGAAGATTTAATATCTTCAAATTACTACAAAAAAGTGAATTATAAGTGTTTATGTATACGATAACCCTTTTTTCCCTGTTATTTGTTGTACACAAATATGGGCATATTGATGGAATCATATGCAAAAGTAAATTAGAAGTTTACTAGAATAAATATCGGTTGGCATAATCGGTTGTCCATTCTGATTCAAATTTGATACAAAAGTAATAGAGAATTCACGTGGCTATATGTTGAAGAAATAAAGATTCTTTAAGAATTTTCTTTTGTAACTTGTTCTCATGATAAAATGATTATTGTACCTGCTAAGGTTGGGATTAAGGGTGCAGTGGAATCGGTAATTATCGGTTACCGGTCCGGTTCCGGTTCGGTACCGGTTAGTCCCGGTATAGACCGATTCCGGGACAGGTACCGGGACAAAAACCGTTATTTATCGGTATTTCCCGGTTTCGCAAATTACCGGTCCGGTCCGGTTAATATTTTTTTTAAATATATCCGTTTATAGCCGTTGGGTAACAGCTAGTGGGCCCCCCAATGACTATTTGAGTAAAATTTCAACCAATAGGAGTCCTACCCCACCCCAAACTTTTTTAATACCCTAAAGTTTTAAAAATTACACTTTAACCCATTTTTTACTTATAAATACCCCTAAATTTCATTCTTTTAAATAACAAAATCATCTATTCATCTTTGACTCTCTCAACTCTCTACTCTCTACTCTCTAATTCTATAATATATAATATCTTAAATTTCGGTGTTGCCTTATTTGGTCTTTGTAAATTAGATTTGGAGCTTCAAAATTCAATTTTCAACTTTCCACGTTCGGCTTTCGGCTGTCCTAAACATCAACTTTTTTAAGTAGACATTCGGTACGTTCGTTCCAACTTTTATTTTATATTTCATTTATATTTAAATAATTATTTATTTATTTTGTGATTCATTATTTGTATTATATTTTTCGTATTATATATAATCTCACGTTTAATTTTTTAATATGGATTTCGGTAAAAATATTGTTCAAAAAAAAAGGGGAAAAAAGTGCATTAGAGCGTTTAACAAATATGTGTAACTTTACATCCTCCGATAATGTAAAAACCGGTAGTTCTTCTAAATCAAAAACTAAAAAATCTACTATATTAAGAATAAATATGGATTATTATACACATGTTGATGATACGATTTTTAATATTGATAGTAATTGAGGATTAGATCCTTATCATGAACATTTACAACGTCACTTTGGTAATTTTGTTGAGGATTTGCTTAGTGATAATGATAATGATATTGATAATTATACTGATATGCCTACTTTTGATGATGATGATGGTGAAACTGAGCCACCTACGACTACTAATACTACCAGTCTCGCTCCCTTTCGTTGTCCTGCCCCTGTTCCCCAGTACATCCTAGGCCTAAGGTAGAACGTGTTAAAAAATCGGTTGTTTGGCAATTTATGACACAAAACGAAGATAAAACACAAGTTATTTGTAATAAATGTAAACATAGATTAAATCATAAAACTGTTGGTAAATCTAGCGGGATGGGACATTTGAGTAGTCATTTAATGTCTTGTTGTAAAAATGAATTTTTGCATGCTAAGCGGTAGCGGAAGCTAAAAAAAAGGGTACCCCACCCCCTTCCTGAAAATGTAGGAGTAGGAGGTTCTAACATGGTACAAACACAATTAAATCTGTCTAATGTTTCTGGCTCTAGTTTACCACTTTCATATAGTAGAGAAAAAGATCTTTAAGAACTAGCTAAAATGATGTGTTATGGGTTTGCCATTTAGTTTTGCTGAAAATCCCGGTTTTATACATTATATTCAAATTGTATATAATCCAAATTTTAAAGGTTTTGCTAGAAATACAATAAAAAGGCTGTATTTGATTATCATGCACAACATTTTCAATATCTTCGTTGTTTATTTTATTATAATACTTGTAAAATAGCTATTACTTCTGATATGGGTCGTAGTGTAAACGATAACGATTATTTGACTGTTACTGCACATTGGATTGATGAAAATTGGTATATGCAAAAAAGAATTTTAGGTTATAAATGTTGTCAAATGCAAAAAACCGGTAGTTATATTGCTCAAACTATTTTAGATATTTTACAAAGTTATGGAATATGTGATAAAATAAATAGTATAACCTTAGATAATGCTTCAAGTAATAATGCTGTTGTTGAATATTTAAAACCTACACTTTGTCCTTTCTAGATAATTATCATATTAGGTGTAATGCACATATATATAATTTGACGGTTAGAGATGGTGTACATATGTATGATAACGGATGTACGAAAGTTGAAAATGCATGTCATTTAATATTTAAATGTCAAGTCAAGTCTAGGCGTAAAGATTTTCGAAATCGCAGTTTTAAAAATAATCTTCCACCTAGAAAAATTTCAAAAACAGTGGCTACTAGATGGAATACTTTATATGAAATGCTTGTAGTCACTTATGAATATCGAATACCCTTACAAATGGTTTAGAATGCTCATAATTTTGATATGAGATATACACTAGATGATAATGATTGACGTGATATAAATGAACTTATAGATTTCCTAAAAGTTTTTTACTTAACTACAAAAAGAATATTTGTACTTTATATTGCATCAATTTATACTGTTTTTGCCTAATATTTGTATGATTCTTCTAAATTATATAAATTTAAAAATAAACCAAGATTTCAACAAACCATTGAAAAAATGATTCTAAAATGTAAAAAATATTATATTCCTATTCCTCAAATTTATTTAACTGCATGTTTGTTAAACCCTAAGTATAAAGTTGTAGGTGCATCAAAAATGGTTGAAAAATTGTATTTTAACTTAGATATTAATGACGTATTAGAAGAAATTCCTAGTTTTCAACAAGTTAAAGAGAGCATAAAAATTGAAGCTAGAAAATTGTATATGCTAATATAAATTTATCAAGTGAAAATGAACCTCAAAGCTCTGGGAGTAGATTTGATGAAAATAATATTGATGATTATTTACAGGATTATCTTGAACTTTCTCACGATAATAGAATTGATTTTGATGCCTGTGTTAATCAAAATACAGCTGAAGATATTCTAGCATGGTGGAGAAATTGCGGCAAAGGATTTCCAAAACTAGTACCGATGGCTCGAGATATATTAGCACTACAAGCGTAGTCGGTAGCTTCGGAAGGCGTCTTTAGTGCAGCAAGGTTTCAACTTGGAGAACATAGGCATTCACTAGAAGCCGACATCTTGGAGATATCGGTATTATTTCGAGATTAGATTAATGCCGAGAGAAGAAGTTTGGGTCGTGAACCACTACCGACCAAATTTCAAGATGACGTTGATGAAGTAATGCAAGATTATAGTACGACGGGATTGAAGCAATGAAAGATCTTTCTATTCAACCAATTCCCAAATATGTTACTAAAGAAATGTTGAATGATTTACGAAGGGATTTATATGGTGGCACCAACTATTAGTAAAAGTATGATAATTTGAGATTTAATTCAAACAGAACCCTTTCTAGAAGGTGGCTGTGTAGATTAAATCTTTTAATACTCTACTAATATTTTTGTAAATGTAATTGTAATATCAAATAAATATTAATAAAAATATAGGTTATTCGCCTTAATTTATTTTTTAATATTATTGTATTAAATTTAATTTTTAATATTGACAATTTTTAATTTTATAACTTTAAAGTTTAAATTTAAAAATTTCAAACTTTAAGAGTTTGAAATTTAAATTTTATAACATTAAAATTTGAATTTAAAATTTTCAAACTTTAAAAGTTTGAATTTAAAAATTTCAAACTTTAAAAGTTTGAATTTAAAAATTTCAAACTTTAAAAGTTTGAATTTAAAAATTTTAAACTTTAAGAGTTTGAAATTTAAATTTTATAACTTTAAGAGTTTGAAATTTAAATTTTATAACTTTAAAAGATGAATTTAAATTTTCAAACTTTAAAAGTTTGAATTTAAAATTTTCAAGCTTAAAAGTTTAAATTTAAAATTTCCAAACATTAAAGTTTATAAAATTTAAATTTGAAACTTTAAAAGTTTGAAAATTTTAAATTTAAACTTTAAAGTTTGAATTTAAAAATTTCAAACTTTAAGAATTTGAAATTTAAATTTTATAACTTTAAAGTTTGAATTTTTTATTTATTTTTTAACTCTTAAAGTTTGAAATTTAAATTTTAATTTTTTAATTATTATAATAAAATTATATTCAATTAAAAAATTAAATCTTTAAATTTTAATTTTTTTAACTACCTGTCCGTCCCGGTTACCTGTCCGGTATACTACCGGTTTCCTTCCGGATCGGGACGGAACAGTACAAATTTTATCGATTTCCCGGTCCGGTCTAGTCCCGGTTCGCACAGTACCAATTCCGTCCTGGTTCCGGTACTTACCGGACCGGTTCACCCGGTTTCGGTACCGCTTTCACGCTTAGTTGGGATTGTATCCCCTGAAATTATTTGGAACATATAAAAAGGTGAATATGGGTCCATTCACCTGCCATGCGAACCGTTTACTATTATGATTTAATAGATTCATCTATCATGTGGTCATATGTGCATTTGTATCAACTTATAAATGGGTTTTTGTAAGGTGTTTGCTCGAATTATTAAATTAAGTGCACAATTGCAAACTATAAAATCATGTTGATAATGCTGGTTAGTTTAGCAGAAAGTGTATGCCTCCAATTATAGCTAGACCATTGATTATGAGAACAAATCTCTCAAATAAAATTTGGTATGAGATGAGTTTATTTAATATGTATGTATCAAGCCAACAAGGTTATCCCAACACAATTCAGGGTCAGGAACCAAATAATTTCCATCTAAAAATTTGATGTGTGCACTTATGATGTTATTGTTCCACCGCGCATAAAGATGGATCCCCAAATGTGGTTGAGAGTGAATGTTAAATTTCCTAACATTAGGAGGAGATATGTTTAGCATCTAAAAATTATGTGTAAGGTGAATTATGTAGATCCTCGTTAAAAAAATAATGTGAGCTTAAAGATCAAGAGATAATTCATCTTCAAAATGTTGCAAATAATTTGCCAGATGTATTTGCTGATCAATATTTTAATTGAGCTGCAAATTATCTAATAAATAGTCCTTGAAGGAAAGAGTCTATGCTACGTCAGAAGTGTGACAGACCAATCTATTTCAAAAGTAAAACTCCTTGAGGAAGGAGAGGAGCAAATTTCGGTCATGATAATGAGGTAAGTGCTTTGAAAGAGCACTATGACATAACACTTCATAAAACCTTGACAAAGGTTCAAGTACCTGAAAATGATAAAAAAAAAATGAAGAGATCTCGATACGTTATGTCGTTTTGGAATCGAGTCAAATGACCGTCGACGATATCTTTGATATAAAGTATCACTCAATGATGTAAGTGGTTACGAGGATCTTCAATTTGAATCTGTCATATAATGTGGACAGATAAATGATTGGCCAAATAAAATGCACTATTCAAGTATATTTTGTTTTACTTAAAAAAGTGATATTTTTGAACTTATAATTCATATATCAAAATATGTGTGAGTGAAGTACAAATGAATCATTGTGCGAAAGTATAATCATAAGATATAAAGTACGATTTGTGCGCCGGGGCATAAAGAATTTTCGCAGAAGTCTTGACATTATTAAATGGAGATATGTTCTCAAGTGGTGGATGCAATGAAATTAATTTCAGTTTGGTAATAGATGAAATACTTGAATATGTATAATGACTTATTATCATGTCTAACTAGACAATAAAGGTTATATGAAACTTCTCGAAGGATTTAAAAGATCTTAAAGTAATTCCATTGAGTACCCAATGGTTTTGAGAATACTTAATACAGAAAAAGAATCTTTTTTTATCTCATGAAAATAATTTAAAATGTCAAGTATTAGTGCGATTGGTCACTTACAAATTGCTGGTTATTCAAATGCTAGAAGATTATTTGATATACATAACGAAAATTATATGTCATTCATTCAAATTTCGACAAGAAACTAATAAAGCAAGTGACTCAACACATAGGAGATCTGTGATTTTATTTCAGAAAGAAAAAACGAGCTTCAATAAAATTGAAATGATCAATCCTCGAGTTAGAAATTATTTGATTATGTAGATGCAAAATATTTATTTAATCTGCATAAAGTTTGATATCAAATGGAATATTTATTTGCATATGGAGACACAACAATATCTTGGAAATTCAAAGAATCACATTAGTAACCACTTCGCCAAATCATGCATAAATAATATTGTTCTATGAATTAAGTCGGGAGTATGTTTGGTTGGAATCATGATCTATCATATTCAGAAAATATGTGATTTTTTAAAAAGGATATTTCAGCCCCATATACGAAAATGATATAATGCTCAATTGAAGGGAGAATACAATCAAAGGAGATCAACAAAATAAATTTCACTAAAAGCTTTTTTCACACATGATCTTCAACGAAATGGTGAGATAGACGTTCAAAGACTCATTCAAGTGATACTCTTGTAAACTTATTCACTAAGGATTATCAAGATCAATATTTGAGAAGTTGTGATATAAGATTAAAATGCATCGTCTCTGAGATATCAAGTAAAAATTCTTATCAGGAAGAGAAAATTAGGCGTTGTACTCTTTTCCTTAATCATGGTTTTGTCCCAATTGGGTTTTTCCTGGTAATGTTTTTAACGAGGCAACCTTCAAAGCGTATTAAAAGATTTGTGTACTCTTTTCCTTTACTATGATTTTTTTCCACAGATTTTTTTTCCTAGTAAGGTTTTAACGAAACACATTATCTATGGACATCCAACGGGGAGTTAAAAAATATTATAATGTCAATATTCACCACATCAAGAAGTTACTCACCCATTATCTCCATTATTTTCTTCCGTTATGAAGATAACCATAACCTCAAACTTTATAACCATTATTTTCATAACCTCCCACTTTCATAACCCCCCATTATATTCATGCTAATATCATGTATATAACTTAGGCTGCCTATAACTTATGTCTCTATGTTACACTATAAATAGAGACAATAAAAATTCATATTGTATACACATAAAAACTTGAAATAATAAGAAAAACTCTCATCTTTTGTCTCCCTATTTCTATTGGTTTGGTCTTTTATATTTCTTGTCATGTTTTGCAACATATTTTCAATACTTTGTCTTGATATATTTTAATGTTATTTCTCATTTTCCCAACAATTATCAGGATAGATAATTTTTGGGCCAAATATGAGCCTGATTGGGATTAAATTATGCAAAAAAGAGTAAAATATAGGGAATAGAGCGTGAATTTCAAGAGAAAACGTTGAGCATGATATGGATAGTTCCCAAGGACAAAACTTTGATCTTTTATCCAATTCCTTTTGTAACTGTTTTGTGGTTTTCAAGTCAACTTTCAGCCCAGTGTTTACTTTAGGGTGATCCGATATGGGGAGTAGAACTTGCGATCTTGTTGGCCAAGTCAACCCAGCTCAGAGTTTCGATACACAAGCTCTGCTTCGCTATGCCTATGCTAATGTTATTGGCTTCCCTGCAAATCCTTCTATATTTACTATATCTCAGGTCTTGTATTCTTTGCTTCCCTTAAATTCATATATTCGAATTCATGTAGCGAGTTTTATTCCTTACAGCAGAGAACTGTAACCTAGGCAATCCAATTTGTTTGTCTAGTTAGAAAGAAAGGAACATATGATAGGAAGGTCAGAACTAATCAAATAAAGTGATGAAAAAGGAATTCAGTAAGATTTCACTATCAATCCATTTGTTTTAAAGAAAGGGAAACTTGTTAGAATGATAAACAAATGTTTTATACAACTTCAGGTTTAGGGATGTGCTTGTTTCTAAAAGAGCATCAACTAAATGTAATGTCACAATTTTCTTGAACAAAATTTAAAAGTAACTGAAAGGAAAAAGGAAAAGACTAGAAGAGCATTCCCTAGATTAGTAATACAAGTTTTAGTTCCTTTCTAACAAGGAGAATAAAATCAAAGTCGCTAAAAGAATTCTTGCAAATATTTGAAATTATGAGCTCCACATCAAACCTGCTGCTAATTAATGATGTCGTCTTGTATCAATTGAACTTACAAATTTCTTTAGTTCTGTGTGGCTCTCATCTGTACATCACTTCTCATTTGTTTCTAAAATGCCTTCCTCGCTGTGTATCAGTTTGGGCATGGCCAGTCAAATCCCACTTTCCTCATTGAGGTTGGCTCAGGAACCTTGCCAAAAAAATATGTGTTGAGAAAGAAACCCTATGGAAATTTACTGGCATCTGCTCATGCTGTTGAGAGAGAGTATGAGGTCCTGCATTCTCTATTTCTCATATGATGTATATAAATAGTCATATGTCGTGTTTGTGCATTTTGGCTGTGTTGAACTTGATATTTTGATGTTGACACGGCAGGTTCTACGTGCATTAAGTACTCACTCGGTGGTCCCGGTCCCAAAAGTTTTTTGTTTGTGTACAGATTCAAGTGTGATTGGAACTCCATTTTACATTATGGAGTATCTGGAAGGACGTATCTTTGTAGACCCGATGCTACCTGTGCGGATTCTATTTTCAAATTTTTATCTTCCTAGATTTTTTAGATTGTGAATAATATTAGTGTGGTTGGTAAGCCTAATTCTTTTCATTGATTTAAAAGACAAAATGTAACTTTTTTTTGCCTCTTTAGGATGTACTCCCTGAAAGAAGAAGGGTCATATATCGTGCTGTTGCTCAAGCTTTGGCCGGTCTTCACTCTGCTGATGTTGATTTAGTTGGTCTTGGTAACTATGGGAAACGGATGAACTATTGTAAACGGCAGGTGCAGAAAATTTCATTTGTGGAAAGCTTAAATAAACTTCAATCTAGTTTGGTTCAATAACATGAACCCTTACATATTTCTCTCTATTCAAGCTCATTTTCAGTGTCTACATTTCTGGGGAAATTAAGTAGTGCCTGATTTTTTTTTTTTGTTAGTCTACATTTCTTGACCCTTGAGATTTATTATGTTACTGAAAATACGACGTGCTTTTGGGTTTTTACCCTAACATGGTTAGTTACTTTGTTCATGCAATGCACCTTTTAGGGGTGATTTTCGGTGTTTAATTTTTGAATATTCTTATAAAGTTTGATAGTTTATGTAACCTACTTCAGGTGGAAAGGTGGGCCAAACAATATCTTTTATCTACCGGTGAGGGTAAGTCCCGGAGAAACCCAAAAATGTTAGAGCTGGCTGATTGGTTACGGCAACATATTCCCCTTGAAGATTCCTCTGGAGCAACAGCAGGTCTAGTCCATGGTGACTTTCGGATTGATAATGTTGTGTTTCATCCTATTGAGGTGCAGTCCTTGAAAGCATCTGATTCCTTGTAGCTTATGCTATTGGAGTCCTTTCAAATACATGTTACATGTTCCTCTCTCCCCGCTCCTTTTAGCTGATTCTGTTAGTTGATGTTGCAGGATAGAGTGATAGGTATTCTTGATTGGGAGCTTTCCACTTTGGGTAATCAAATGTGTGATGTTGCCTACAGTTGCTTGGTACTGCCTCTCTTTTGATACTTCTACTTAATTTCCCGAAATCATTTGACCAATGACATGCACCATCCTCATAGTGACATTTCTGTAATTAATATCCCTTACTAGCATTTTAAGTTCCACATCCACATGACTGATATATGGACCCAAATAAGAAATTTTAAAGTTGCTAATATCTTTCTTGCTTATCAGGGATTTATTGTGAATATTGCATCAGAAAGTATAGAAGAAAATAATGGTTTTGAACTCACCAGCTTCCCTGATGGAGTGCCTTCTCTTTCCAATTATCTCGCAGATTACTGCTCAGCAGCTGTAAGACCCAATTTCTCCGTCTTTGTTAGATAGTCATTCTTTTGCAGGGATATCTGTTACTTAACTTTGTTATACTAATACAGAACAATAGTTATAAAACATACTTGTCCCACATTAGTTCCTTTGTGATGCAAGGAAAATAAACTGACTGGAGTATAGGAATTGTGACATCTATTGAGAATCGTTGCGCTATACTATCATCTCAAATCCAAAATTTTTGAATATTTGTATGCACGGTTTATCATCTTCAATTTTATCTGGTAAATATCAAGAGAAAATCAGCTAACCTTTTACTCTTTATGCACCCTAATATTGCAACTACTTGTTTCTGATTTCTTTTGGCTTTGGATTTTGCATTCAGGGAAGACCTTGGCCAATCGAACAATGGAAGTTCTACGTAGCCTTTTCCTTATTTCGTGGGGCTTCAATATATGCTGGAGTACATTGCAGATGGATCATGGTAATCAGATTTCATATTAATTTTATGGGTGACATCACTTTGATGTTTTGACCAACAATTTATTATGTATGATTTATTTTCTAATATTATAAATCTCTAATAATAACTTTGCAGGGTAATGCTTCAGGAGGTGACCGTGCCCGATGCGCTGGGGAAAAGGCTGATTCCTTCGTTAGAACTGCATGGTCGTTTATCCAAAGAAAATCTGTTCTCCCTCAGCACCCTCCAACTGGTAAATCCTATGCTTTAACAACTTTAATACTGTTTCTAATTTTGTTAAATTCTCCAATATTGGATGGTAATTCTAGTCTTTTTAATTCTTCAAGAAATCATACACTCTCTACATTTGAAACTTTTGTAACATTAAAATATTGAACCAAAAATTTGCTGTATTCAAACTCAATTTTCCAGTGAAATTGCAAATATTCTAGTCATTAACCAACCTTAACATGTCTCTGCAATGAAAAGAACAAGTTTGCACTTAAAAGATCACAACCTTTTATCTTTACATTCATTTTCATCAGCATTAAATGTCCACGAGAACTGGTTACTATGTGAAATTGGTGCACAATAATATGACGTGCTACTATGACTTTGTTGATCACGTCACTTGAGATATCGAAACCAAGTTATAATACCTGTTTCCTTAGTTAGATTGTTCTGTTGTGCTCAACTATGCAGAGACAAGCTTAGAGGATCATGTCAGGCAACTTGGACATGATAGCTCAAATCAAGGATTACCTATGGGAGGGAAATTTGTGCCCAGTGAGAAGGTTCAAAAGTTGAGGAACAGATTGACAAAATTTATGGAGGATCATATATATCCAACAGAAAATGAGTTTTACAAGCTTGCGGAATCTTCCATGCGTTGGACAGCTCACCCAAATGAAGAGAAATTAAAGGAGCTGGCCAAAAAAGAAGGATTGTGGAACTTATTCATACCAGTGAGTTTGTAAAGCTCATTTTGTCGTAATGGAGTGAAAGATATTTGTTTTCTAAGAATATACCTGATGTTTTATCTTCTACTAATATGTAGTTTGATAGTGCTACGCGGGCTAGAGAGCTTATTTTTGGCAGCAGAAATGGTCTACTGAACAATGATTTTGGTAGCTTATTGGGTGCTGGCCTTTCCAACCTGGAGTATGGATATCTGTGCGAGATTATGGGTCGTTCTGTCTGGGCGCCACAAATTTTCAACTGTGGTGCTCCTGATACAGGAAATATGGAGGTAACATAAGTATTACTTAATATTTTGTAAAGTGATAGTTTGCAAGTAGCTACTACAATAATCTTCTTTTAACTTAAGTCAACGAAGACTCTGTTAGAATAGGATTGTATATGTATATACTATATACCTATTCCTATTCTAACAGACTCCAGAAATAGTCTCAACGAAGCATAATTATATCTTGCACCAGCTGTACTGGAAAACTTAATTGGTGAAAAGTGAAACAAAAGTAGGTTCATAGAAGACAATTTGCTATACCCTTCGGAGGCATAATTGTCTAGGTTGTAACATACTTTTGGGTGAATCATCTTTTCAGGTATTACTTCGGTATGGGAATGAGGTACAGATGAAGGAATGGCTTGTTCCCTTGCTTGAAGGTAATATACGATCTGGCTTTGCAATGACAGAACCTCAAGTTGCATCCTCAGATGCCACCAATATAGAGTGTTCCATTAAAAGGTAGACACAAGCTACATCTTTGAAAGATAAGAAGTATATGAGATACAACATCTCTTTCTGTCTCTCGTATTTTTATCTTAAATATAGACACTGTCGAAGATAACTTAGCAATGTAAGATTGGACATCTAGTGGATTCTTCAGCACCTTAGAAAAGACTATCAAAGTATTAAGAGGGTAAACTAGACATAATTATAGCCATCATACATATCACTAATTGCATTTGATAGTGTGTTCCCCTCCCCCATCCTCTTAGGGTCTGAGGCGGCCAAAAGTGGGCAAAAAAAGGAAATGAAGGACATGGAAAAATAACAGTAGGAAAAAAAAATAGAAAATGAGATTCTGAAGTGAAATAATTGGATGTGGTAGCAGGATGTTCAAAACAGTTTTCCCTTTTTATCTTGTCTCTTATCTCATGATCTCAATGCTTCTGGAAATGGCATCTTACTATCTACCCTCAATCCAATCTGATTCTGATTCTGCATAATTTCTTTCAAGTTTGGACACGATCAGCCAATATAACCCTCCTTAGCTGCCCTAGCTTCTTGCCCATCGGGCATGGTGGCACATCTTCTTGATTGGGCATCTTTTAGCAGGGAAACTGCATATGAATTAGGAGCACACTCTTAACCCCTGAACTTCCTTCCTAAGGGCGGATGTTTTACTTCCTGCTCTTTGTCCATTCGGAGAATATGGTTTCAAAGGACAACTCTTAATAATATTAGATGCTCGACCCAAAATATTAAATATCTCCTAATTCTGTTATACGAAATCCATTGCTAAATAGTAAGAGTCAAGTTACTATGTAAATAGTAAAGGCCAAATTACTGTGTAGCAACAGTAAAGGCCGATACGTATGTCTATATAAGAGGCATTTGCCTTCATAAATAAAATAACTTTCATCCAGCAATTCTCTCTCATTCTCTCTACCACAATTTCTTACAATTCCGCTTCCCCCCCCCCCCCCCCCACACACATTGGTATCAGAGCTAAGTTAAAAAATAATTATGGAAAGCAAATCAACTATGACAGATGATCTACAAGAGGAGGTATATCTATTTATGTTCATGAGTAACTAAATTAACTTATTCCTGAAAATCTCTTGTTGGTTATAATTGTTTATCATGTTCAAATAATGTTATAATAACCATCTTTAGAAAGTTTGCTACAGAAATATTCTGCGAATAAGTATGCCCAGACTATGCCATCCTAAGGTTGAAACCGATAGGCAGAGAAGGCCGTTAGGGGAGTAAACAGAGTTGAGGCGCTGTTAGGCTCTGTTAGGGTAACTGATCAAAGAAGAAAACTGTAGTAGTGACCAGACGAGATGATTATTAAATCATTATTTTACATAATAAACAAGTATAATTTATTAAGAGGTTGGAAGGAATAAGATTTTAGTGAAAATGAAAATAATAAAAATGGATACTTACCTATTAAACGATGATGTCAATTACAATATATTAATACTCTATATATTAAAAGGTCTTAATACAAATATTAAAAGAACAATTTATGATTTATTAGTAACATATGAAATAATAGAAGTAACAACTCAATGTTGGATTGAGTTAGATATACAAGAAAGACTTTACGATGAACTTTATTATGATATAAATGACTTATATGATGATATAGTGTCACGACCCAAATCGGGGCCGCGACTGGCACCCACATTTACCCTCCTATGTGAGCGAACCAACCAATCTAAACCTTAACATTTCAATGTATAACAACAGAAAAT